>JARWLC010000003.1:23625000-24157500 GCA_033318265.1 Phyllotis vaccarum | reverse complement strand
CCGGGGTCAAACCCAGGGGCAGGCACAGAGGGTGAGGCATCTGAGCCTGCAGGCTATTCTGCTTGCTGTGGGGCATTTTGCTTAGGGTTTCCTGGAAATGCCTGCACCCCTCTGCAGAGTCACCTTGCTTCCACGACTGCTCACCATTGTAGTACTTTGCTTATTTTCAAGAAACTCCCGGCCCCTTCTATATTTCTATCCAGAAAATTCCCAAGCATCTTTTGGATCTCATGTAAGCATCACCGACTCTGTGACCTCTTCTACCTGGCTCTTAACAGAATCCAATGAGCTCTCAGCAACCTTTACTATCCTCCAATCCAACATATCAATATCGTTTATCTTTGGGTTCTGATGCCTAGGTCACAGGCTGCTCCACAGCTTTAGTTTGACGAGCCAGGGAATAACTGGAGTTCTCCTGAGGCACTGGCCTGTTCGTTTAGTTGCTCAGAAAGCAAAGAAATCAATTTGTCACTTTGCTCTGAAGATCAGTCATGGTTCAATCAGCTATCGGTGGTGTGATGTATAGACTGAGAAAAGTCGGCAAGGCAGAGAGAGAGAGAGAGAGAGAGAGAGAGAGAGAGAGAGAGAGAGAGAGAGAGAGAGAGAGAGAGAGAGAGAGAGAGAGAGAAAGAGAGAGAGGACACTGATCTGGCAGTTATTAGCAAGCCCTGTGCCCCTAGAACAGTAACTGAAGTAGACACTCTAATGTTAATTCCCACCACGATTACCCCAATTTTTTTAGTAAAATTAAGCAATCTTTATTTTCTGTCAGACAGGGCTATCTCCTCAAAGCAGGGTTGGATAAAACAACATCAAACATAGGAGAAGGTAGGGTTTATATCACCCCAAACTCCAAGACTAGGAGAGATTTTGATGTGGGAATGCCTTTTTGTATGCTGTGAATAGCAATCTTTAAATAAAGGAGCTGTTTTGACCCATGACAGGCACCATAGAAAAAGTAGGAGGAGGAATCAGAATAGGTAGGAGGAGCAGGGCGGAGTCAGAGAGAGAAAGAGCCAGAAGCCCAAAGGAGCAACATGTAAGGAACACAGGTGAGCCACGGGCCATGTGGCAAGAAAGATTAATGGAAATGGGTTGATTTAAGATGTAAGAGCAAGCTAACAATGTGCCTGAGCCATAGGCCAAACAGCATAAAGTTAATATAAGCATCTGAGTCATTTCTGGGGCCTGAACAGCTGCGGACAGCTAAGAGGTCTAGAGCTACAGGGTCTGTGAGTCTGGGCCTCTGGCCACCCAGAACCAAGAAAACACATTGTAACAAGATTTCAAGAGTTGTGGAGTTTCCAGAAAAACTTTGATTAAATAGAAACTCGGCTGAACGTTTCAAAATGATTTGTCAGAACATCTTATCAGAGTCAAGGTATAGGGTATGGAACATGTCAAATTCCAGAAAATGGAATGTCTTAGGCTTTCTATTGCTGTGAAGAGACACCATGACCATGGCAACTCTTATAAAGGAAAACATTTAACTGGGGTGGCTCACTTACAGGTCAGAGGTTCAGCCAGCATGCAGGCAGACATGGTGCTGGAGGTCAGAGTCCTTGCATCTTGATCCAAAGACAACAGGACGTAGTCTGAGATACTTGGTGTGGCTTGAACATATATATGAGACTGAAATCGCACCATAGATTCTTACAGGCATCTGAAATCTATTCTACAAAGCTGGCCCAGAAGGCTAAGAAGACATGTCCATTTTACTAGACAAAGTCAGCATTATTGTTTGGTCCAATGTGAGACATCAGGTGGAGTGGAGGCCCAGGGAAGAATGGGGGGTTTTGGATGTGGTCTCCACTCCTGTTTCTTGTGTGGCTGTTCTTAGAAGCCTCACCTTGACTATGGGTCTTGGAACACCATGCCAAGAAATTAGATAAGAATTTAACTGAATATCAGGACGGGGGTAGGTGACCACAAGTATGCTATTCATCAGTGGACCTGAAGGGGAGACAAGGGGCTGGGACCAGAGCCTGGAGAGGGAGACTTGTGTGAGAAGTTAGGGTGACTTTAGCCTTTTAAAGAGGGAGGGACTTGACAGCAAGAGAGCTGCCTGAGATATCCCAGAACTGTTCTTTTTCTCTCCCTCTGAATTCCCTCCCTAGCTACCCTAGGGTCGAGTTTATTCAGAGCAAACAGATATGTGACCTTTCTGCTTTCTTCCCATGCCCCGCTAAGCTCTGGTTGGCCTATAGCAAAGGATAGCCTCAAATTCAAAGCAATCCCCTTGCCCCCAAAGCCCCAGGATTATAGGTGTGAGCTACCTACCACCCATGACTTCTAAAGATGTAGCACCACACTGCTCCTGGCAGGGTTGTTGGAGCAAAGCTGGATCCAGTCCAGCCCAGTGGGCTCACATTCAATACTTGAGGCAGCCAGAGCCCAAGGGCCATTGGTTCCTCTACAGATCTGACCCTCACAGTTCAGATGGACCGTCCATAAGTCCTGTGTTCATCCCTGAACCAATCACTGTAAAAAGAGAGAGAGCTCTAATTGGCTAGATACATCAGTTGAGGGTGGGGATCACTTCTGACCCAGCCTCTGAGCTGAGGGAGGTTCATCTGATTAGAAAGCCCCATATCCCAGACTGTAATGAAGCAACACCCTGAGCACTTCCTGGAGGACGGACTGGGGAGGAAGAGACCAGACTACAGTAGTAAAAAGTCTCCAAGAGCCTGTTTCCCAACCACAGATCTTAGCTTTCTGTGGCTCTGGTTCTCACTAGTTCTTTGCGTTTTGCTTGTTTGTTTTATAAACCTGGTCTCTTGTAGCTCAGGCTGGCCTGGAACTTGATCCTCCTGACTTCACCTCCCAAGTACTGGGATTACCTGCACATACCACCACAGCCAGTTTACCTACCAAATTATTAACCAGTACATTCAAATGAGAGACATTTAGCTCAGTTCCAGGGCTCTTTCTTGGCAGTTAGGTCCAAGCTAATTAAGTATTGGATCCCTGAGTATCCATAGTCACCGATGTAATAAGCCAATCAAGCTGAATTAATAAATCCAGGTTTAATAGAGCAAAGCAACTTCTGGGTGACTCTCAGGAGGGCAGGAGAGGAATCACATAGTAAAGATGGCGACCAGGTCTTAAGCAGCCTATAGGCATGGTTTTGAGCAGCCAGCTCCAGGATAGGGCTGACCCTTTCTGAGAGGGTGGGATCTGAGATGGGAGAAGCCAGTCTGTGGAATCCCTCTCCCCAAGCTGGAGATCCCCGACATCCCAACTTTTTTGGACATCAGTTGGACTTCCCCTAAACACTGACCAACCTGAAGTTTGCTAGCAGGTGCCTAGTAGAATGTCAGATGACCTACTGAATAAACTAAAAACAAAACAAGCAAAAGAAAAAAAAAAACCCCAAAGCTGTGGGGGTGCACACCTTTATAGTCCTAGCATTTGGGAGGCAGAAGCAGATTGATCTCTGTGGGTTTGAGGCTAGCCTGCTCTACAGAGTGATTTCCAGCACATCCAGGGCAATACAGAGAAACTTTGTCTTAAAAAACTCAAACCAACCAACCAGACAATAATAAAACAAGTAACATTCTAAACACACACACACACATACACATGCCCACCAACACCACCACCACCAAAACCCTAATTGCCTAGGTTTTAGTTTGCTTTAGAAAGAAGACAACCAGAGCTTGGGGGAGCCTGACTTGTATGCAGGGCTGAGCATGGTGACTCTAGCAAACAATCACCGCTTCAGAGCTCCCAAGCCCCTCATATGGCAGAGACATTGGCAGAGCAGATCCACTCTCCAGGGGGACTCTAGGGGACCTCTCTGTCCCACACCCCACTACCTATCTTCAACTTTCACTTTTTTCCTTTGTATAAAAGGGGGAAATAATTTGGGGCTGAAGATACGGCTCAGCAATTAAGATCATTGCTTGCTTTTGAGAGGCCCCGGGATGAATTCCCAGCACCCATGAGGTGCCTCATATTTGGTTGTAACTCTAGTTCCCTGGGTCTTGGCGGGTCTTGGGTCATATAAGAAAGCAAGCTGGGCAAACTGGAGAGCAAGGCAGTAAGTAGTTTTCCTCCGTGACCTCTGCTTCAATTCCTGCCTCCAGGTTCCTGGCTTGGCTTCCGTTGATGTAACCTGTAAGCCCAACAAGTCTTTCTTTTCCAAGTTGTCTTTGCTCAGTGTCTTGCTGCAGCAACAGAGACACTACCCAGAACAAGACGTTTTCCTTGTGGGTATATATGCACAGCACCTATGCATCTGGTGTCTTCGGAAGCCAGAAGAGGGAGTCAGATCACCCCTGGAGTTCCTGATTTTTGTGGGTTGCTGGGAGCAGAATCCTCCATAAGAGCAGTAAATATCCTAAGCTGCTGAGTTATTTCTCCAGTCCCGATTGGTTGGTTTTTGTTTTGTTTTGTCTTGTTTGAGAGAGAGAGAGAGGAGAGAGAGAGAGAGAGAGAGAAGAGAGAGAGAGAGAGAGAGAGAGAGAGAGAGAGAGAGAGAGAGAGAGAGGAGAGAGGGAGAGAGAGAGAGAGAGAATCCCATATAGTCTGGCCTCCATGTTTTATGCAGGCTGGCCTTGAACTTCTGATTGTCATACTGCCACCTCCCAAGTGCTCCTAAGTATGCAACAAGCCCAGCTGAGAAAGAAACGTGAGCTTGAATCTGCTCAAGGACTTGACAAGATTAAAGGGTGCTAGAAACAGACTGACCTCGCCTATACCTCAAGGACTTCATGTCCCTCCACTTAGAGCTTGCCTGCATTAGCCTGCTTCTGCAGCAGGCTTCAGAAGGCAAGGTGAGGACACCCAGGCAGAGCTGGGAGCTGAAGGCTTGCATCTGTCACCCTCTTCACTGAGTGGCTCTTTCTGTTACTGATGACAGGACAGAACGCTGGAGAGCCGGCTGGAAACAAAACAGCTCGTTAAAGAAATGCACAAAGAAGTGAGGATGGGAAGGTGGAGAAGAGACCCCCATCAGACAGATTTAATCCCTTCTGAAGAATCGGGATCTGTGCTTCTCCATGGGCAGCTGCGGCAGTGTGTGTGAGGGCAAGATGTCTGCCCCAGGGCTCTTAAAGGTTACTGTTTAGATCCTCAGATAATGAAGGAGATGAGCAGGTGCTTGTGCCTGTGAGCTGTGATATGAATCTACAGTGAAGTCTAGAGCCAAGGAGAAGCATTTTCCAAAGGACCGATGTGGAGAGGTCATGTTCTGGGGGCGGGGGAGGCTGGAGGATGAGCCCAGCTGGCTGCTCCACTTGGGGAGATCTGGCAAGCAGCTATCAGAAACAACAGCAAACACATTGGATCAGGCGGGGAAAATGAGGTACTTATAGATGGTTCCAGGCAGGGAATAGAACAAGGTACCAGCCAGAGCAGTGCAACTTGCTCTGTAGCTGACATCCCTGCTTCTGTCGCCTCCGTGTTCCTGTTAGTGATCACCTTTCTTTCCCTCCACAGTTACTATGCTCACATTGGATAGGGTCTGCTGTAAGCCCTTTGTGTGCACTATCTTATTTAATGGCTACTCCAGGCTTAGTGACATAGCTTGGTCTGAAAGAGACAGCTCCTGTGAGTTTCAGTTCATAGCTAAAGCTGTTTTCCAGGGCAGTGGCATTTTCTTTGTGAGTAGGATAAAATCCCAGGAGCCTTCCTCCTGTCAGGTTCATCCAACATGGTAGAAAGTGATCAAAGAGATTTTGGATTAAAGCTGGTTTCTCAGACTCTAGTCCCCATTGGGGGCAGATTGAGCTGCTGGGAGCTTTGATCAACAAGTGACTTTGCTAACTCGTGAGAAAGCTCAAATCCAATTTCCTGTGGGATGCTCTAGGGAGCTAGAAGAAGAGGGGGAGGAGAGAGACACTGAATGCATTCCTTCCCTGGTGACATTAACTGCATGCTTAACCCAGCCACAAATGACTGAGCAGGATATCCAGTTGGGTTCTCAGCTTCACAGGATGCAGGGGACAGTGAACTGAGGTCCTTGGATACTTGTCACAAATCCTTCTGCAAGAAGAGTCCCTGATTTTCTGGTTAGCAGTAAAGACAGGTGTCATGTGTTGGCCGAGATGGAGGTGATTGTAGGAGACATGGAAACACTTTTCCAACGCTCAGGACTTGTGTTCTCAACAGAGAGGCCAGCCTCAGACCTGCTCTCTATGAAAACCAGGCAAATGAAGATGGGGAGATTTCTGAGATGGAGGCTAGGGATAAGCCGTCTCAGGAGATAAGACCTCAAGTCTGGTTCATGACAGAAAGAAGAGAACCCTAAAAAGGTTGAGAGGAAGAGAGTTCTAGAAATTTGTGAGGGCCCCGTTCTGGTTTTCCTTCTGGGGCTGTGATGAAACACTGACCAAAAAGAACTAGGGGGCATTGTTTGTCTTATAGTTCCAGGTCACAATCTGTCATTGGAAAAAGTCAGTGTAGGGTCTCACGAAGAAGGCTGTTCGTTCACTCTCTACCTCACTCCCAGGCTCATGCACTTCTAGCTTTTCTTAAACAACTCAAGACCTCCTGCCTAGGGGCTGAGCTCTCCTATATCAATTAATAATCAAACCAATCCCTCACAGACTTGCCCACCCACTAATTCTAAGTAATTCTTCAGTCGAGGGTCCTTTCAGATGGCCTAGGCTGTATCTAGTTGACAAAAGTATGTGGCTAGACCCTCAGGTGAGGCTGCCAGGTATGTATGTAAGGTATTAAAAATCCGGGTAACTGAGAATCAGAAATGGCAAATTACAGATTTTAAGCTAAGAGGGTCTCACAGGTTAGTGTGTGTGCGTGTGCTTGCACATACATGGAGGGGTCTGAGGGCAACTCTGGTGCCATTCCACAGATGTCTTCCCCCTCCCCCCCTTTTTTTCCAGTTTAACTGACCAGAAAGCTTCTAGGGATCCATGTGTCCCCATCTCCTATTTCACTGTCACTGGGATTATAAGCACGATCTACTGTAATCCTAGATTTCCAAATTTCCAAATCTAAATTTATTTGGATTCTGTGGATTGGATCTCATCCTCCTTGGGGGCACACACACACACACACACACACACACACACACACACACACACATGCGCACACACAAAATGTAATAAGTTTTTTTTTTGATGGTTAAAATGGTAAATTTGTTTTTATATTGTAGCAGCCTACAAGTCATTTTTAAACAGTTATTACTTATGAGTATGTGGCTTAAATGTATGTATGATACACCACGTTTATGCAGGTACCTATGCAGGCCAGAAGAGAGCATCAGATGCCCTGGAACTAGAGTTACAAACTGTCTGATGAGTGCCAGGAGCCAAATCTGGTTCTTGGGAATTGAACTCCTGTCCTCTGGGAGAGCAACAGGTGCTCTTAACTACTGAGTCATCTATCAGGCCCTATAAATTATTTTTTTAAGATGTAAGGGTAGGAGCTATAATCAGAAGAATGGTCAGAAGGTACACTTAGGTATAAGGGATAAGACAAAGGTCCTGATGTAGGAATGCCTGCCATGTTCTGATGAACAGTAGGAGGTTGAGGAGATTAGGGGGAAGAGGTGGTGATTCCCCTAGATGAAGAGTTTGTTTTAATGCAAGGATCTGTGTGGCTAACAGCACTCGGAGGAACCAACAGACCCAAAGAAAACGGGTCAGGCAAAGGAGATATTTGACTTTAGGGTTATATAATCCAGACTGTGGTCTCTGCAGTGAGGGAATCCAAACTGTGATGTTAGAAAAATGACCGCTCAGCCTAGAGGTGAAAGAACTCCAAGGTTAGATTTTAGGACACTGGTCCCATTCTAGCGCTGGGTAGCCACAGGGCTCAGCAGCTAGCTTCGCAGGAGAAGCAGAGGATCAAGCGAGTGCGTGCGCCTGCAAGAAGGTTGGCAGAGAGCAGGGGCTGTTCTTGGGCACCCGGGAGCAAGCTGTTAAAAGAGCCTGGAGGAGGATCCCACAGGTTTGTGTAAATCCAGGGCCGCGTTCAGAAGTCGGACTTCTTTGGGCACGTCACCATGGTTCTGGCATGCATGCACAACACAGCCTGGTCCTGGGCACCGAGCATTCGGCACTGTAGCCCCCAGGAACCAGTAAGCGAGCGCTCGGTTTTTCCTTACTCTCCACTCCTGGCCCAGGGTCTAGCCCTTCTTGGGCGCTCCTGGTGGTTTGAATGAGAAAAAGACACGAGGTTTTGGGAAGGGCTCAGGGCACTGTGTCCGTAAGCACACGTGGGACCGGCTCGTATGTGCATGAGAATAGATCTCGTAAGGAGGTCCCCGTCTCCTCGTTGGTTTTGCAAAGAGCCCAGACTTGTGACAGGGCATCTAGCATTGCACAGTTTGCAGAAAAGGAGTTAGAAAACCAGGCAGCCAGCTAAGAGACGCGCACCATGCCCTCTGTATACAGGTTGCGCGTAGTCTTCAGGTCAAATGCAGATCTGGTCGGCAAGTCTTGGGGCAGAGCTGGGAAAAGAGTAGACTGCAGCATCCAGTGTGGTAAGTTGCATCGTGTCCATGAAGCCCCGGGGCTCTCGTGGACTGCGGAGAGCCGCGCGGGTCCCCGGGGGCGCCCCCAGATCACGCGCTCAGCGGCCCCAGCAAGCGTCTAACTCCCCAACTCCGGGACTTTGGCAAAGCTGCCGCGGGCGGGGTGCGGCGAAGAAGTGGGACACACCATCGCGGCCCGCAGGGGGATAGAGCGGACAGGATCGCGGGCTCCGTGCACCACGGAGGGCTTGATACTCTTTAAGTAGGTGGAGGATTGAAAGATGGAGGTGTATAGAGCCTATCCCTGGGCGGGAGGCAAGGTGCAGGACTTGAGATGAGCTGCCGGGGGATGGCAGGGTTGGAGCGCACCCCCGCGACGGCGACACGGTGGAGGCGCCCAGCTCCCCCGCCGGCGAGCGGCGGAAGTGCCGCGGAGTTGGAGCGGGGCCGGCGCCGCGGCCGCTTCTGCTGGCCGAGCTGCTGCCGCCGCTGGGCGGACGGGCGGGCGGACGCGCAAAGCCGGAGCGGGCGCGGCGGGGCGCGGCGGGGCGGACCGGCCCCGATGAGGCGCAAAGAGAAGCGGCTCCTGCAGGCGGTGGCGCTGGCTCTGGCGGCCCTGGTCTTCCTGCCCAACGTGGGGCTCTGGGCTCTATACCGCGAGCGGCAGCCCGACAGTAGCCCTGGGGGGTCGGGGGTGGCTGTGGCCCCCGCGGCGGTACAGGTGAGTGGTCCGCGGCCGAGAGCGGTCGGACTTCGCTCCCAGCTTGTAGTTCCTTGTTCCACCTGCCCTGCACGTCTGTTCTGAGACAGAGCTTCCCATTTTGGGGATGGGAACATCGAGGCTCTGGGATGGTCAAAGACTTATCCAGGCTCCTACTCCAGCCTAAAACAATGTTCAGCCCGGGGCCCTTTTCCTAGTTGACTGCGTTCCTCCTGGCCTCTTGAGCGCTCTCCTTGGAGGATCCTACCTGCATCCCCGTGTCGCCCAGGATTGTTCCTTCTGTCGGAGGGAATGGAGATATTGGAACTTGTCTGTGTTCTTCAGATCGTTACTGCCCCTAGCCCCTGTCCTCACCTGCTAATTCTAGTGTTTTGACTTCTGGTTTGCCATTTACACAGGGACGCCTGTGTCTCCTCTAAGTCTCCCATCCATCCATCCATCCATCCATCCATCCATCCATCCATCCATCCATCCATCTAATAATGCATATGTATGCCGTGCCTTGCCTTGCATGCAAGCGCCATATGTGTGCCTGGTGTCCACTAAGGCCAGAGGAAGGCATAGGACCTCTGAACCTGGAGTTACAGATGGTTCTAAATCTCCATGTGGGTGCTGGGAATCTAACCCAGGTCCTCTGGAAGACCAGCCAGTGCTCTTAACTGGTGAGCCATCTCCCCACAACACACGCTGCATCCATCCTCTGTTTATGTAAAATTCTGTGCCTCGTTTGAGAATACCTAACCTTTGCCTCAGAGGAGGTTGGGTAGGGGCTGAGTGCCTGTCCTTGAACTTGTCATCTTTGATCCTTGGGGGAATCCAGACATCACATAGATGCTCTAGTAGAGAGCTCTCCAAATGTCGTAGAGCTACAGGTGCCCCTGCCCCAGGACAGAATACTCTAACCTTCCATCTTTGTACTGAGGTGTGATTGGGGTAGTCTGCTTCCTCAAAGTTGTGTGTGTGTGTGTGTGTGTGTGTGTGTGTGTGTGTGTGTGTGTGTGTGTGTGTGTGTGTGTGTGTGTGTGTGTACAGGGCTGTGCATGGATGTGGACTAGCAGCCTCTTCTGACATAGATAAGCTCTGTCACTTTCCTCTGACCACCGCAGCCACTGTCTCCTAGCTCCTGGCAAGCATGGGCGTGCTTGAACTGTCTCCTTCAGTGGGCTATATCATAAGTTGTTTACGGGATTTCCTTGGCCCCATGGGAAGTTGTGCATCATGGTCAGTCTTGACTGATTGTTTGCTGGCCTTGTGGAAAGAGGCTGAGTTCTTGAGGTTGATGTTTTAGCCCCACCCCCCACCCCCTTTCCCAGTGTTAGGCTTCCATCTGGGCATTTTGGCTTCTGGAGCTGGAGCATAGAGGACTCTTTGCTACAGAACAAATCAATTTAAATTTGGCATATTACCCATGATTTGTGAATCGTCCCAAAGATGTGGGTGATCTATTAGATAGATCTGTTTGTTTGGCAAGTTAGAAAACTCCATTTCTGAATCCCTAGTTCAAACTCTGACAGCCGGCTTAGTCTTCTCTCCCTTAAACTCTGAGTGAGGTTTCCCTGTGGGAAATCTCTTTTCTCTGTTACTGCCCCGAGAGGCATCAGAGGCAGGAGGCTTTCTCAGCTCAACTGTTAACTTTCTGTGCATTGGTGAGTCTGGTCCCCCTCTCGAGCCTTGCTTACTCCATATATATGATTTTGATGCCAACATTCTATGATGCTGTTAGCAGGGAGTTTTTCCTTTTCAGAGGTCCCTTATTGTGTTCCTACCTTGGGATGCTCTGCTGGACACAGCCTTGGCTGAGAGGGGGCCAAGTCCAGCCAGGTGCAGACTCTCCTGTGGAATAGCTGTGAACAGTCCTAAAATAGCTCTTGACATTCTGCCTCTGCCTAGAAGATCCCTCGTATTTCACTTGCCATGGAGGCCAAAGACATCCTGATTTTCATTTTCTAGAGACCCAGGTGTGTAGCAGGAAGGTCAAGGTTAACTGCCAGTTTGGCCTTAGCTTTCATGGTAAATTACTCATTGTGCAAGAGGGTATTGGTGGAATAAGCCACCTTTGGGGCAGAGAGAGGAGCAGCCACCGAGTGCCTCTTACTTACCTGGATCTCTGGAGTACTCCACTTTTTTGTCTACCTCTCTGGAATGGCAAAGAGGGAAGGGAGAAATACTAAGGAGGTATAGGAGGACTGCTGTGTGGTTATCCTTGCTTCTGGGGGGGGGGGTGGTCACAGAAGGGAACTGTTTCCCAAGGATAGGCTCTGGTAGGTGCAGCAGAATTCAGCATTCATGGGCTGCCTTTCTAGAACCCTCTGCCAAATTTCTACACAGCCCCTTTGTATTCCATTCTGCTGCAGATGCAGAGCCCTCCAGCCCCCTTCTGAATGCCAGTTGGCCTCCAGGAAAGAGGCCGGTTTCTCCTGCCCTCCCATGTCTTGGAGCCTGCAGAGAGCATATAGGTGGCTAGATGGGAAACAGTCTTCAGCACCCAGAGTTGTTGGGGCGGTGCTGACCAGTTAGTTGTCCCTGTGGCTGTTGAGAGTCATCCCCAAACAAGTCTGTGATCTTCCTGCTAAAAATAAGTGCTGGGCTGGAATGTAACAGGACTGTTGGATCCTCAGCACCACATAAACTTGCCTGGTAGTGCACATGTATAATTAATTCCAGTACTCAGGAGGGGAGAGAAGGAGCCTCAAGAATTTAAGGCCAACATGGGCTACATGAGACCTTGCTCTAGAAAAACGGCTGTTGGGGCTTTATTCCTGCGAGATATTCTAGTGATTCTGCTGTGAGGTTACTCATCTTGGTTCGAGTAGTCCTCTACTGCCTTGACCCGCTGCCTCATCTCAGTTCCACTGGAGCCGCCAGGCAGGACATTGGATTCATAAAGCACACATCATGTGCTCAGAGCCTAGCTGGTCACACCTGGCTTTTCTGAAACTTTCAGTAAGGAAAGCCAACGTCAAGGTCATTTTTGTTTTAAGTAGGGGATCCTTCTCCTTCCCACTCCCTAGTCAGCTTGACATCTTGGTTTAATTCTAGGATCAGTTTCCTCTTGCAGGTTTGAGGGCTGGTTTTTAAACTCTCATAGTAGGAATCTGGGCGCAGCTCCTCCCCACTTCTGAGCCAGGATCTCTGGTGAGAAATGGCCTCCCAGGGTCGTGGCATCTCTTCAATAGAGATTGGTGGGATCATGGAATACCAGTGAGTATGATTTTTAAGTATCAGGGTTTTTTTTTTGTTGTTGTTTTTTTGTTTTTTTTTCATTGTGTCAGAACTAAACTTTATTCTTCGGACACCCAGAAATCAATATCCACCCCCTTCAGTCTTCCTGGTAGCAGAACCTTACCCGTCAGCAAGTTAAGTACCATGGAAATGTGGTCTGGAGCGGTTTCTTTACTTTTCCAAGGAGGGGTTGGTATCCTTGAGACGGCTAATCACTTCTCTGTCAGCCTGCCCAAAAGAAATCTGATGCCACCAGGGAAGGATTCTTAACAGAGCAAATCTGCCTCTGCCTCCTCCTCTTGGGCTTCCCGTCTGCCGAAGATCCACACTGAGAAAAACCTGGGAGAGAGGGCTGACTTTTGGTCCTCTCTTGCCCTAAGCTCATTGTGACCTCAGGAGAGTGACTTAACCTGTCTGGGCCTTGTATTTCTCACCTGTGAAATGCATGTAGGTTCGAAAGGAGGGAGGCAAATATACATTATCATGGTGCCCATCACCCATGGCCAGGGCAGACATTGTTAATCAGTCTTTACCACCAATCTCAGACTGGGCCTCAGTCTGTTGCTCAACAAGGCTTCTCAAGTATGGCCCCTGGCATCGTTTGTGATGTGGGAAATGGATGTTTTGTTATGGCTTTTCTGATTCTGACATCCCAGGATTTCGTGAGGTTGGAAGTGTTTGTGGAAAAGGTCTAGAGTCAAGCGGAAGCCCCAACTTAGGCATTTATTCATGTTCTAGCTTCTTCTCTCAGGCAGCTTTTTGTATGTTGGCTCTGGTGACAGATAACAGATAATGGAGTCAGGGATGGGAAAGCAAAGGCCTATTTAAAAGATAACCATCTAGCTTGCTAATTGTACCTTTCCTACAGCTGACTACTCTTACTCAGAAGTGGTATCCAGGATGTCTTTTGTTGCTTTATAAAAGGCACCTGGAGGTGAAGGAGGCCCTGTTCCAGCTAGCTCATTGCTCCTCACAGTGGCATCTGTGTTTTCAATAGCTACCTATTCCTTCACATCTTCTATGGATGTCTGAGTCTGGAAGCAGAGTTTGTATAAGAATCCTGTGTTTCTGGAGAGCCGCTGTTCTCATGTCTGGTGGAGTGGAGACAAGAGGTTAGTTCCACAAGTATGAGTTCCCATAGGTTCCCTGGTGGCCCCTGCCCTCAGCTATCTGCAGACTGGGAAGACAGAATGTGTTTAATGGCTCAAAGCGTCAGGGCAGGCAGGGGCATTCAGAGGGCACCTAGACCACGCCTCCTTTATTTTTGTTGGGTAGAAACTGAGGCCCCAGAGGTGGTAATCACGTAAACAGGCTCTCCCAGGTGACATGCAGACCAGAATGCAGTGCTCTGAAGTCCACCTGCCATTTTGCAGCTGAGGCTTTTCATCCACAGACCAATATTTGCTCCTCCTGCCATTATTTCCCCCAGGAGCCAAGATGGTCTTGCAGTCTTGGAGGCCAGCAAATAAAATGGATTAAACATTAAGCCAATGAAGGGACCCTGCTTGGGGTAGAGGGATTCAAAGGTATGTATGTGGCACGTGGAAGTGTTACTGTCTAAAGCAGACAGAACTAACCGCCCTCAAAGCCTCCTTATATTCTCTTTTGTATCTGCTTCGAATAACAGCGGATTCAGCCTGAAACGATACGGGAGCTCCCAGGCTCCTGGGACCACTGTGGTTCTAAGTACTGGGTGATCTGGGTTTTCTTGCTTGAACCCTAGCTGGTTTTCCTGTCCCAGTCTGGGCTTGTCACTTCTGCCACAACTGTGTGTTTGCTGGTAGACTCTAGCAATGCTGGAGCTGGGAGTGGATTGGTCCACTCAGGTGGGAAAAAAGAGTGGCTCCCCCGAAGAAGGATCTGAAGACTGTAGGCGAGAGGGATACACCGAGCAGAAGCTAGCACATCTCCAGAGTCCTGGTGCGTTGTCCCAGGCACTGGGCCTTCTTGGTCACCCTGAACTCACCACCGTCACATGCAGAATCTGTGGCTGTGTTCCCATCAGCCCTGACCATGGTGGGCTGAGATTCGATGTGTGTGGCCTTGTTCACAGCTGGGGAAGCATGGGCCCAGGTCTTTGCTAACACAGCGTGGAGCGGTTGAACTCCACTTCCCCTTGCATCTCACCAGTTCTGCGGCCTCCTTCCTTTTTCCCTCCACACACGGAAAGCCAGTCCACTGCATATTTTTCTCAGGCTGAAAAAAAGAACTTGCGTCTCCTCAGCTCTGACTTTTTTCTGCCTGGCCCTGCTCACTGGAGGAGGCGGAGTGTTCATACTTTGGAAGGGAGAGGAAGCTAAACAATCCGCTCGCTGCGGCGGGTGGGTGTGTGTTTATGCCTGTGGAGCTTTCTCTCCATGTGGCACTCTCTTCTCTTATCTTTTCGTGGTTCCTGTTTGCTGCCCTCTGCTGAGTGTTGATAGGAGAAGGGAGAAACAGAAAGCTGGCCCTGGGTTTCTTCCATTTGCTCTTGAGAGAAAGCTCAGCTTCAGAAGCTGGTTTTTCTTCCACTTTCTAGGGACAGAGGCTTTCGCCTAAAACAGCAATAGAAAAATCACGTTGGGGGCTGGGAGATGGCTCTGTAGGTAATATTGCTGCCCAGCCAGGTTGAGGACCTGGGCTTGAATCTTCAGCACCTGGAATGGCTGGCTGTGTGTGCCCCTAACTTCAGTATTGGGGGGCAAAAACAGTTGGATTCTAAGAACCTGGTGGACAGCCAGGCTAGCCAAAACAGTGACCCTCTGATTCAGTGAGTGTCTCTGCCTAAGGGCAATAAGGCCATGGTGGCAGAGAAAGGCACTCCATATCCTGTTCTAGTTTCCACATGCATGGGCATGGGTGTGCATAATTACACCACACACACACACACACACACACACATGAGAGAGAGAGAGAGAGAGAGAGAGAGAGAGAGAGAGAGATGCTGAGCCCTTCAATACTCTGTTTCTCCATATCTGATTAGGAAAGGGGACCTGTCTCTTGGTCCATCCCTCCATTTCTCCTACTACGCTGTCTGAGCAGAGGGATGAGGCCATTGCCTTGGGACTAAACCTTTCCAGTAGGTCGCTGGGTGATGCTCTCATAGGATCTTTGTGCTTAGACTGTGGCTGGCCAGTTACAGGTTCCAGCCTTGTCAACCCACATCCTGATTCAACTCCCCAGGCCTAGGTGGACCACCTGCCGTCTGTACCTGAAATCCCTAGTCTGTGTCACAAGAGTGACAGGAATTTCTTCTGAGGATGAACTAGTCACAGGTCACTGAGCACAAAGCCCTGACTGAGCACAGGAGCACTTAGCACAGAACTGGAGCCTCTGATAGCGGAGTCAAAAGTGGCTGTGGTTCGGCTTGACCTAGCTTTGGGTAGGGAATGGTTTCCTAGTTTGTCTGTGGCTGAGAGGGTGGGAAGGTTATGCTGTTTCTGGAAGGAAAGTTCGAGCCCTGGGAGGAAGGGCTGGCCCTTGTGGAGGTGGCACAGGTTCCAAGCATTGCCAGAGCTGGGAAATAATGCAGTATGAACGATGTCATGTGTGCCCTTCTCTCTGCACACAGCTCTCTATCTGGAACCCAAAGCAGTCTTTGAGTGGTGCCTCCCTCTTACCACCTGTAAGGGAACCTAAGCCACTGACATCTTTCTCGAATTATCTTCTCGCCAGTCGCCTCCAGGAACTGTGTCTGGCCCCAGGAGTTCTCCTGAGCCTCCCTACCTGGATGGGAGGCCTTCCTGGGTGCCTGCGCTCTTTGGTGAGATATTTGTGCAGATCTGTCATACAAACGTAGTCATTTCTGACCAGTCCAGACTGCATCATGAAGGCAGAGAGTTGCCCCTCCTGTTTGTGTTCCCACATTAATGACCAAGGATGGAGGAAGGAGCTGTCTGGTTGTCTCAGTAACCACTGGCCAGGACTGGAGGCTCAGCCTCAAGAATGGTTTTCATGAGCTTCAGCTAAGAACCCCTGAGCCTGGAAAGGATGGAGATTTCAAGGAATATGTTGGAGGATCCCACACACATTTCTTCTTTGCTGTATCTGGGAGACAGACTACTTCTTGGGCGTACTCAACTCCCATGAGAGGGTCTCTTGCAGACCTCTTCTCTGGGAGTGCCTTTCTCCACAGTGTTCCTGTCAGGCAGTAAAGAGCGGCACTCTGCTAGGTGCCAGCAGGTCAGGCTCCCAGCCTGGGTCCTGGTCTAGATCCGGTCTCAGTGGTGACATTTGGCATGCTGTTTAGGCTGCACAAACAGACTGGGAGCCTACCATCTGCTGCTTTCCAAGGCTGGGTTGAACCTTCAAGGCCAGGGCAGGGTGCCTAAACGAGGGGCCCCAGGGAGAGGGTGGCTTTCATGGAGAACTCATGAGCCTCTCCCTCTAAGGATGACGGCAGGAGACAGTGTGGGGCTGAGAACCAGTTCTGGCAGCTCTGACTTAAGTGCCATGACTAACCTTCAAGGCACCAAGTTTCTTCTCCCCAAATGAGCACGTTACGCCATGTCACAGTGTCCTGTGTCAGTTAAAGATGGGGTGACTGAGAAAAGCCAAGGGCGGTAGGATATCTGGGAACCATACACCCGAGCAATGGGGAAAACAGGCTTGGCAGCTTCTGTCCGTCTCTTTAGAGCCACTGTCTGTGTGATTGGGTTGAGTCCAGTCTGTCCCCTCCCCTGGAGTACAGAAGGACAAGTTGGAGGTCACCACTGCAGGCTGTAAACCTGGTGCTTGTTTCTGATGGCTGTGGCTTCTGGAAAGCTGCCCCTTCACTGAGTGCCCGGGTCACAACTGATACGGTTCTTTGGCCTCTTAAGAGGCTGGACCTCCAGTTGTGTGCTGGTTTGGGTCTCCCAGAGAAGTAGGTTGGTGTTGGGGGCTTATAGAGAATATGTTTCCTTGACAGGTTGGGTTGGAATATCTAGTGGAGTTGTGTGTGACTTCCTGCTGTTCAGTCACACTGCACTCTTACCTGTTTCCTCCTGAGTATTGACTGTTGTTAGCTGCTGACAGCTGAGTGTGTGAGTGTGTGTGTGTGTATGCATTTGAGAAATAACTAGTTTCCGTATTTGCTACCTAACTTCAGCAAGAAGTTAAAGATTCCAGTGCACTGGGGTCTGTAAATTGAATTCCTGTTATCCTACTGTCAGTAACAACTGTTTTCTCTAAAGATCTTTTTATTAATTGTGTGTGGGAGGAGTGTGGCAGAATGGTTGGGTATACTTACACTTATATACACATGTATGTGGAGGCCAGAGGTCAACCCCAGATGTGTCATTCTTTGGGTATTATCTGTCTTGTTTTTTGAGACAGGGTCTTTCACTGAGACCAGGGGTTCACCAGCTAGGTTTGACTAGGTAGTGAGCCTCATGCCTTCTATCTCTGCCTTGTCATTCAGTTCCTAGGTACAGGTGTGTCACCCTGGCTGGCTTTTTTTTTTTTTTTTTTTTTTTTTTTTTTTTTTTTTTTTTTAAGCATGAATTCTAGGCATGCAATTCTGGTCTTCAGGTTTGCATGGGAAGCACTTTATAGACTAAACTAAGTCCCACCCCAGATCCCCAGTTTATGTGCATCCTCTGATGGGTTCTATCCCAAGGATTGGCCACCTTTGGCCCAGACTAGCCTTTACTTAGCTGGACATCACTGTTTTTAAATGTTAGTTGATAAATCCAGTCAGAATTCTAGCACCGCTGGGTGAGGCTCTCTTGAGGCCCTCCCCCAGCTGAGGAGCTATTGACAGTTGATAGCTGCTGATGGAGGAGGAGTCTATATTTCCTTGTGAGTGTGGCTATTGATAGGTTGCCCATGTTCCTGTGGATCAGCCCACACCCCTATGAACATTACTGATTGGATTCAGGGGGTTGTAGAGTGGGCTGTGTTGTCCGGGGAAGTGAGGAGGGGTCTGGAAGTGAATGAAATCAAATTATCTTGTATACATGTATGAAATTGTTGAAGAACAAGTGATATAATAAAAAGTAAGTTGCTAAATAATTCATAATTTTAGGGAAAAAAATCTTATTTTTGGTCTTTTGGGATAAAGAAAATCCAAAAGTCTGGCAACAGACCCAGGCGTGGGTATCATAAAAATGTTCTGGGCCCCATGGCAGCTGCCTCTCTAGACAAGCCCTGTCTCCCAGCTTTCTACCACCCTCTGTGGTCTGAAACCTGGCACCTCATCCTTCAAATAATCAATTTCATGGGAACCACTTGGAAACTCTGTGCCGAGATACGAGGCTAAGAGCCGGTGAGTTGAGGCTGAGCCTTCTAACTGCATGATTCTCTCCAGGGAGGGCAAGGTGCTAACTGGGAGCAGCGAAGTATGTAACCTTTAGTTATCAAAGGGACCATCTAAACTTATATGCAAATTCCTGCATGATCTCACCAACATAGGGAGGGTCCCTTGTTCTGAACTTGGCTCCTGGCTTCCCTCTGTCTGGTGTAGCTTGCTTGTTGCTAGGGATCTATTGGTGGTAGTTTGTTAGCGGCTGTATGGACATAATCTACCCTATTTTCTTCTACACCGGCGGTCAGCCTGCTCTGGCCATGCATTTCCTATATTGGCAAAGTGGCAGGATGTGGTAGGATTTTCCAGGAGAGTGAGGACAGCTTTCCCAGCAACAGGGGATACAGCCATCCCAGAGTCATCAGAGAGCAGAGGACCTATCTGTGGTCTGATTGGGGTCTTCAGCTCATACTGGAGGAGGCAGTTTCCCTGAATGCAGCCATATGGGTCTGAGTCCGAGGCCCTTTGTGGTGACCAGAGTTTAGGAACTTCCTGTGGGGGCTTTTGCCATGGCAGGTGCATAGGATGGGAGAAGTTCCAGTAGGAGAGTTGGCTTGGGTGTTAGCAGTCCTGGAAAGATTGCCTTGCACTGTCTTTCAGTCACTTGTTGACACATTGTGTGACGACCTTTCTTCAGCCCTCTGATCTTTGAGTGGGGGACATTCTGCCTGTTGTCACTGAACAGATGGGAGACCTAAACTCCTAAGCAACTTTGAGACCTGTGCAAAAACAAACCACAGTGGGTCCTTCTGCTTAGGTTCCTGGTGGACGCTCCCAGATCTGTGTTTTCAGTCAGCTGCCAAATTTGATGACCCCTAAAGGGAGTCACATTGCCTCTCTGCCTGGAAAGCGGAAACCGACTTTCCTGGCATAGGAGTATATAATGGACCGATGGGAGGGAGAGGGCTGTTTCCACCCACACCTCTTCTTGCCTGCCCAACCCTGGGTACAGTTGTCAGAATCTAGTGTCGGGAGTTTTCGTGCCTTCTGCAGATTCTGGTCCCATCCACAGCCTGAATCCTTCTGCTCTCTAGCTCCCCTGGCAGCCTGAGAGACAGCTGACAGCTCCTGCCAGGGCCTGGGCCAGGGAACAATGGGGGACATTGAGAAGGCTGTCAGGTGCCAAGCCAGAGGTAATAAAGGGATATTTGATTAGTTTCAATCCAAATTGCCACACTCTGCTCTGTTTTTGTCAGCGGTTAAAGGGTGTGCAAAAAGGTATGGCTTCTTTCTTTTGGGCTAGTGCCATTCTCCGCCTGAGCAGCCATTTTTAACCTGAACCTCCCGTGATCCCCACATCTCTCAGCAGCTTCCTCAGTGTTCCACTGTGGCTCGGGCGACAACGAATTTCTCAGTTGCCCTGCACTCTCCTTTTCTGCCTCTTCTCAGGTTGTTCCTTTCCCAGCAAGCCTTACCTGACCATTCAAGGAGGTATTCTCTCTCTCTTCTTACCGCTTTGTATAACCTCAGGCACCTAAAGTTTGCCCAGCAAAGGGAAGCCATGTGTGCGCCATCCCAAGGGGAGCTCTGTTGGGGAGGCTTTTGGTGGGCGTGGGGACAGAAAGGATCCCAGACTGTTGTATATGAACTCATCCTCCCT
Organism: Phyllotis vaccarum; assembly: GCA_033318265.1. Lineage (NCBI taxonomy): Eukaryota > Metazoa > Chordata > Mammalia > Rodentia > Cricetidae > Phyllotis > Phyllotis vaccarum. The sequence continues at coordinate 24,137,249 of JARWLC010000003.1, read as the reverse complement.
CGGAGTTCTACCCCCAAATACAGCTGTTGCGTCTGGGGGTAGTTTTTCAGTCAGTAGATCCCTTGGGCTTGTGGGCCCAAGTTTCTGTTTCTGTTGTAGTTTCTGTTGTAGCTACTCAAATGTGCCACTGTGGTATGAGCGTGGCCACACCATGAGTGAACGTGCTGTGCTGTGTTGTGTTCTGGTAGGACTTTCTTTGTGGAACAGGCAGCATGCAGAGTGGGTAACCTCTGGTTTGCTAGCCCCAGCTCTGGTCCTTTTTTTGATAGAGGAGCCCTCAGCTGACAGGTGAGAGCTACCAAGAGTTGTATGCAGTGTCTCCATTTGTGAATTGCAGTCATTGAGAGAGGATGAGTCGTGAGGGTCATGCTCTGGACACACAGTAAGACCCTGCATTCTCTAGTGCATCTGGCATGTCCTAGTAGCTGAGCAGAGCTCTGCAGTGCATACCAAATACCCAAATACTACAGCACCTTTCTGAGATCATAGCCCTGCCCTCCTGTGATATCATAGTCCGGTTGGTACATACAATCAGAGAATGTGTCATAGGTCAAGATCAACTCTTCCGCCTTTAGAACTCTCCAGCGTGCCAAGGCACTGCCTACAATATATACAGCTCAAGTTCTGGCTTGGTCTGGTTCCTGTTCACCTTTTACTTTGGACCTGCCCAACACTCCAGCCATGGTGGACGTCTTAACACACCAGACATGCTCTCTCCTCCATGACCCTTGGATGGAGAATGTTCTTCCCATGACTGGGTCATGATCTTAGAGGTCTCAGCTTCAGTGTCGTCTCAGAGAGACCACCACTTCACTGTCTCTGTTCAGTGTCTTAAACTGAATTGTCCACATAGACACCCTTAGCATTGACTAGCATGGCCTCACTTAGTCATTTACCGATTCATGTTTCTGTCAAGCACCATGAGAACAGCCACCTTGCCTGCCTTATTTACTGTTGCATACACAGTATAGCATATAGTAGGCACTCGGGCTCCTGAATGAATGAATGAATGAATGAATGAATGAATGGTGCGTACTCCTGTCTCTGAGTACCCTTCAGGCAGAGTCATGACTGCTGAATCTTAACCTTTATTCTCTCCTTACATCTCATGTGGACACACGGGGGCCCTGGTTCTGGGAGACACAGCACACTTTCCTCTGGAAAGAAAGGGGAGAGACAGACTTCCTTCTTCTCTCGTGAGATATGAAGGCTTTGAGAATGAGTTCATAGTAATAGCAGAGGATTGTTGGCAGAGCTTGGAGGAGCCCTGGAGGGACCCCACCTCTCTTCCTCAAGCAGTCTTCACCCTCAATCATGTGGCTGGCTTACTTGGTACCCTTGCCTGAGGAGGTGGTACACATCCCCTTCAGATGTTCTTGGCAATTGGAAATACCTTCCCTGGGCTGGTATTTTTTCTGTGGTTCTGCCTGCTTCGTCTTGGTGGTGAAAGATGTTTGCTGTGGAAGGAACCGAATATCTTGTAGGTCTGTGGTAGGTAGGTCTCTGAGAAGGACTCTTGGCCAGGGCCAACCTTTTCCTAGGCTCACAGCTCCTGTGAAGTGGATAACAGACAGATGGATTAGGGGGTGGGGATGGGGGTTGGGGGGCTGTTAACATACTCCCAGGTCATACATTAAATTCCTAAGCCCCAGTATAAGACTTGTCATAGAAAGAAAGTGGTTACACTTAGGATGGAGCCGTGCTGAGCTACAGGGCATCCTTCATCCTCTGTGACTGGTGGTCTTTGGAAGAAGTGGAGATGCAAAGAGAAAGGGAGCCCTTTTCATGAGGTACTATAAGCCAGAAACACCTGGCACGCCCAGAGCCATAGGTAATAGTACTAATCTCTTCCAGTTAATTATTTTCCTTTTCAGTTTATGGGAAAGGTTCTCTCCTGAGAGAACATTAATGTGTCACACTGCACACGTGTGTTATTTAACTGAAGCCCTGCTCCTAATTAAGACCCCTCCCCTCCTCTCTTTACACCATTTTGTTTCGTCCCAGGATCCCACGTTGATTACAACAATTAATTTTTGTTCTGAGTTCCCACTAAATTGATTTGAGGAATTACTGCGTGCTGGATACAAAAAGCCAGGCCCTGCCTTCAGAGCTCCTAGCCTAAAGGGAATGCAGACAGACTCTGAGTGCCACCTGGGGAGACCAGCATTATTACCCTGTGGGGCACTGGTTGTTGACACTGGTTAAGGTCATAAAGGGTTTCTGTAAAGAAGTAATATCCCCCCCCCCCCCCCCCCCCCGCCCCGGTAGGCCAAGGCCAAGACCATAGCAGTGTGTGCAAAGTAGGACTGGGCTTCTCAGGTCGCAGCAAGGGAACCTTCTCCCAGCAGCTGTGAGGAAGGCAGACACTGGGTCTTGGGCTCTGACTCCTGGGCTGGGCAGAGGATGACTAGACAGCTATGCCCTGGTTATGCAGGAAGAAATGGAGAAGACCAGCCTTTGAGGTAGAGGAAGAACACATTCTTTCCCTCATCCTGCTGTGTTCGGCTGCAGGCTTGTCTCTTACAGTCTCGGAGCTTTGGGTGTTGGTGACAGTGACTGCTGCTGACTATTTTGTCAGGTGGTGCTAAGCCCTCTGCTCCCTCGTCTTTTTCAGTTTGCCAGCAGTGGCTAGTGAGTGTGATTATCCTCACTGAACACCTGAGGGTGTGAAACATCGGGGAGATGAACTGTTTTCACAACCCAAGCCGCTTTCTGGCGACTGAGAAGCTGACTGACCCTCAGAGCTATTGCACGGATTCTATTTGGTATTATAATAAAACCTGGAGCCAGATAGTGGGGAAAAGCTGGGATATCAGAGAGACAGGGAACAAACCACAGCCAGTTCTCACCCAGTGAACTCTTCAGGATGAACGGGGTGGATCCTTTCTCCACAGGTCCTCAGACTGACTAAGCATCAGGCAAAAAAAGGGAAGGACTTCAGCCTTCTGCCTTACATTTCTTTCCCCTGCTCAACTATCTCAATTCCAGGTTCATCTTCCCTAGTGCTGGAATTAAAGATGGGTACCACCACTGCCTGTCTCTTTTTGGCCTTGAGCTCACAGAGCTACAGAGGATCTGTGCCTCCGGAGTGACTCCCTGATTATCAGGGCTCTGTGTGTGTGTGTGGGGGGGGGGGGCTTTGCCCTCTGATATTCCAAGCTATTTTTATTAAATATACAATATATCATCACACAGAGCCTGGTGTCTTTATCCTCCGTGGTAGCCCTAGAAAGGATGATATGGGATGTGTGTGAGACCCAGGGAGTTGGGCTCCATCTGCATGCAGCTTACTGAAGAAGGGAACCCTGGCTTACTTCAAGAAGCATAAGGCGGCCGAGTCTGCACTAAATGAAGAGCTGGGAAAAGGTGGGAACAGAGGAATTCTAGACATGGACAGCATCACCTGGAGGACTGGAGGTTGGGGGGCAGGCCCAGTCATAAAACTGTATGCCCAGAATTGCTTTTCAAGCATCCTTCAGTTTAAGAGTTGAAACATGGGGTCTTTTTTTTTTTTTTTTTTGCAACCACAAGGCCAGGACCACAGGACCTGAAGGCTCTGCCCATGTAGCTGCTGAACATGCTGGGTTCTGTTTCATTGGGTATGTCAGTCACTCTTCAGCTTATGACTCACCACTGGATGTGCCCCAGGCTGACTCCGCTAAGCCCTTGACATTTCAGGAGGGAAGGATGGCTTTCCCTGTCCTTGAGGACAGTTCTATCACTGGACTGGTCATCCCAGGGCAGAGTGCTGGAGTAGGCACAGTAAATGATGCACAGCGGCCCCAGATGGCCTTCTCAGCTGCTCCTCTCTCCTCACAATTCCTCTCCACCTTAGTTGCCTGTCTGTTGTGGGGATAAAAATCCTCTGACAAAGGGCAACTTAGGAGAGAGAGGGTTTATCTGAGCTGTGGCCCCTCATAGCAGAGAAGTCCCAGAGTTGGGAACTTGAAGTAGCTAGTGACAGCCCACGTCCGGTCAAGAGCAGAGAGAATGGATGCATTGATGCTCAGTGTTTCTTTACTGTTATATAGTCCAAGGCCCAAAGCCAGGGAATGGGCTGGGTCTTCTGATATCAACTAATATAATGTAGACAGTCTTCCGCAGACATGCCCACAGGTCAGCCTCATCCGCACAATTCTTCATTGAAATTCTTTCCCCAAATAATTCTAGATTGACAGTAAATACCAGCCATCATGCTGCTTTAACCTCAGGCTTTTAAATCCTCACTTTGGAAGTTACTTGTAGGTGTATGGATGTCTTCCTGTATGTACATCTGTGCACCGTGTGCGTGTCTGGTGCCCGTGGGGGCCAGAAGACGGCAGAATCAGATCACTGGAATTGGAATTACAGATGGTGATGAGTTTGTGGTGTGGACACTGGAGACTGGACCTAAATGCTTTAGAAGAGGGATAGGAGTTCTTACTGCTGAGCTGTCTCTCACACTGCTTTTGCTTTTAGAAACCAGGGTCTCCCGTGTTCCAGTCTAGCTTGGAACTAGTAGCCAAGGAGCTCCACACCCTATCTCTACCTCCCAAGTGCTGGGATTCCAGGCACAAGCCACCGTGCCTGCTCTAACCCTAGGCCGTGGGTTTGACTGGGTTTGAACCCCAGTTTGGTAGCTGAGTGAGTTGGGCTGCGTGTTTTAATCTCTTTCTCATTTTAAACTGGGCATGAAGGGACGGCAGTGCTGCTCAGTGGTGGGCATTTGCCTTGAGTGCTTGAGGTTGTGGGTTCTGGCCCTAACATCATGGGAAAATAAAATGAAATAAAAGAGCCGCGATACTAGAACCCACCTCCTGAGCTTCTTGCCAGGGTTATTGCACATGTGTATAATTTGTGTTTTGGGTGCTTGTGTGGAAGACAGTTTTGTATAGTCGGTTCTCTCCCACCATTGTGCGTGGAAAGTGTTTCATCTGTCATCTCCCATTTTCAGATTTAAATGAGCTCACACACAGAGAGCACAGGGCTGCTGAAATGAATATCCTTCCCACCTGGAGGGAAGCACCCTCCAGCCAGGACTTAGGTGGAGCATCGCCCACTGGCCTCCTGACTGGACTGGAGAGGGTACTTCCATGGCAGAGAAGTAGCTGTAGCTGCCCTACTCGTGAAATGTGGAGATCTTCCTATTAGGGATCAGGGAAGGAAGCTCGGGTGAAGTGTGTCACAGCTGCGTTCTGCTGAGAAGTCACTCAGGGAACAGGTGCCGGGGAAGCTGTTGGCGCTGAATGCCAATGAAGAAGTGGGCAGTGTAAGAGCTAGACCTGGAGACCTGCCTATTGCAGGAGCCTGGTGCCAGAGGCACCACCCTTGCTGCCTGCCCAACAGGCATGTCAGAGCAGAGCAGAACTTGGCAAACCCTTCTGTGTTGTGGTGCTAACCAGCCCCTTTTAGGGACCACAGCATGAGTATTATGAAGGGTAACAGGTTTAAAGGTACAGATACATGTTTTGCATGATAGGCAGGGACAGTGTCTTTGGAGCCAAAAGGTAACAAACTAATAAATGGTTGTTGTGGTTTGTCTGATATAATAAAATACTACAGACAGGTGATTTAAATAATAAATCTTTACTTCTCACAGATGTGGAGGCTGGAAGTCTGAGCTCAGGATGTCAGTGGGGTCTTCCTGGAGGGAGTTGTTGCTGATTTACAGATAGTTGATCTCTTATGTCCCATGGCTTGAGAGCCCCTGGGTCTGTTCTTAGAAAGGCACTAATCTCATCATGGGGGGGGGGCACCCTTGTAACCTGATTACCTCCTAAAGCCCCACCAGATACCATCAAATTGGCGGCTAGAATTTGAATATAAACTTGGGGAAGCATTCAGGGTGTAACCCTGACACAAGTTCCTCAGTTTGGGAACAATGCCTACATTGGATATCACATGGTTGCCTTGCTGGGGTTTAAAGAGGTTCCTGTGATCAGATATGCTTTAATTTTTGTCTGTGACAAAAAAACACAGACACACTGGTAGGGAGACAAAGACGATGAGTAAGCCCGTGTCTGTTCAGGTCAGGCTCTGTCACCAAACAAGTTAATTTAAGAAGTTATTAAAAATGCATTTTGGATTTGGGAATTGAAGCTAAGGGCTGGCTGACCCATCTTATTTCCATTGCTTTGCTTTGATCTGTAAATTATGCCGTTACTCCTCTGAGAGCTCTTCAGCGGCTTCCTGCTCTAGAGAGGAGACCTGGGCTCTGCCCCAGGCCTCTCCTTATGCTGTCTTTTTCCCACCTCAGCCCTCACTAAGTGCAGAGCAGCCTCTTGCCTCCCTGCAGTGGAGACTCTGCACCTGTTCTCGCTGCAGGGAGAGATGTTTTAGGTGCTTGCACATTCATGAACACACATCACACACCAAAAACATGCATGCACCAAATCTTATTTGTAATATATTAAATATAGGATGAATATTTATAAGTTAAACTTTAGGATGATTTCTTGGCGATAGGATGGTCTAGGCGATGGATGTTGATCTAATCTCTAAGAAAGCAGGAACAAAACGGGCGCTCAAGATCTCAGCAGCCCCTTTTGAACGGGGCTGGTCACACTCTCTTTAGGCTCTCAGGACTTTAGAGGCATGCCTCCCAACCTTGTCAGTTAACATTTGAATCTTACCACATCACGCACACACCAATTATGCATAAATGCACCAAACACTTATGGGCATACCTGCACACATCAGAGATGCACACACGTATTACACACACCAAACACACCAGACACATGCACATGCACACATATAGACCAGACATGCACACCTGCACACACAGCACACAAGTCTGCACACACCAAAAGCACTCGGGCAATTGCTAATGCTGTTTCACCTTCCAGTTCTCAGCTCGGGTGTCCCATCTCAAGATGGGACGTTCCTGGCTCACACTTCATTTATTGTATAGTTGAGCATGATGTCATCATGAGCCCATCATATCAGCACTCAAGAGGTAGAGGCAGGAAGATAAGGAATTCGGGGTCATCCTTGGCTACATAACAATTTCAAGGCCAGCCTGGGCTACATGAAACTCTTGACTAGGAAAAAGACAAAGAAAGTATATAAAGAATGTTACCGGGGAAGTTAGTAACGTTTGGGAAAGTGTTGTAGTTAGGCTGTACTGTGTGCCCGTGTTGGTGTTGATGTCTTTATTTATCAGGAGACACAGACTGGAGAATTAAAAATAAAGTTGGGCCGTGTCAACTTCCATGTGGTTCAAGACAAAGGGGAGAGTGAGATGCGAGTGTGAGAATGACCATAGTCAGGTGTTAGTGGAGACGATGGAAGGTTTCTACAGCCTGCGCCTCTCTACAAGCTTAACATTCACAGTAGAGAATTAAAGAACAACTCAGTGAACAAGCAGGGTGCAGCAGCTCACTCTTCAAAGGCTGAGACAGGATTGCTGTGAGTTTGAGGCCAGCCTGAGCCACATGAGACCCTATATCTCTAACCCCTTCCCTCTATTTTTTTTTTTTTTCGTTTTTTATTTTTATTTTTCCTAAAAGGACAAGCATGGGAGCTGAGGGCATATCTTAGTGGCAGAGTACTTGCCTAACATTTGAGAAGTCCTGGATTCCATCTTGAGTACCACATAAATGAGACATGGTGGTATAGTCCAGTCCAGAACCCAAGAGGATCAGGAATTCAAGGTCATCTTGGCTATTTAAGAAATTTGAGGTCAGCCTCAAATTTCACAGGAGACACCCTGTATCAAAACAAAACAAAAATTAATAAAATATAAAATTTTGTGAATAGAAGTGAGTGAATAAGAGAGAGGGGAGCTAGGAGAAGAAATAGGGAGAGGAAAGGAAAGGGCTTTGGGGAACTGCAGGAAGGTAGGTGTTCCGGGGTAGGCATGGAGCTGTAGCCTTCCTGGGGACCCGGCTCTTGATGGGAGAGAGTGCTGTGCTGGTGGTACTGTCAGTCTGAGCAGAGTGGTCCGCTACATCTGCCTCTTTCTTGTGATTTTTTTTTTTTTTTGATTTTATGAAACCAGGTGGTCTCAGATTTTCAGTTTGACTTCATCCAATTTTGTAGATTGCTCTTTATTTAAAAAAAAAAAAAAGACAATCTCTCTGTTGGTTGCTTATTCCTGAACACACTGTGTTTTCCTTCTTATTTATTGCTGCCTAAAAAGGTTATTCTCAAACACAGAAACTCAAGACATGTTTGGTTGGGTCAAGGGTTCTGGCTTTGCTGGGAGGTTCTAGCTCTGGGTCTCATGAAATTACAGTTAAGATGCGAGCCCAGTAAATTACTTAAACTGGATATGGTGGCGGGCATCTGTAGTCCCAGCACGGGGGTGGGGGTGGGATCAGAAGCTCTTGGCAACTAGTGAGTTTGCGGCTAGCTTGAGTTACCTGAGATTTCATGTCAGAACAAATAAATGAAGGTTAGTAAAGCCTGATGGCCTGAGCTTGATCCCTAGACCCTATGATGGGAAGAGAAAACTAACTCCCCAAAAGTTGTACTGGTTGGTCTCTATATATGATGATAATGATTGATGATGATGTATGATATGATTGGTCTCTATATGATGATGATGGTGATGATGATGATACGATATGATTAGTGTCTTTATATGATGATGATATGACCGATTGGTCTCTGCATACGATGGTGATGATGATGATGATAAATAGGGGGTCAGGGAAGTGGCTCAGTGGTTAAAGTCTTTGCCCTGCAGGTAAGGAAGACTGCAGTTTAGATACCCGGACTATGTTTAAATGTCAGGTAGGTGTAATTCTGGCTTCTGAGGGCAGAGTCGTGGGATCCCAGAGCAAACTGCTCTTGAGACTATCCATCCATATTGGTTGAGCTCTGGGTTTGAGAAATTTTTACCTCAATGAATAAGGTAAAAGAGTGATCAAAGATGATTCCTGACATCAACCTCAGGCCATCATATACCCATGTAAACACTCTCATAAGTGCACATGCACACCTATACATGTGTGCCCCAGCACATGTAAAGCTTTCAAACACACACACACAAACACACTGAAAAATAATTTTTTAAAAGATGATGATTGTATTTCAGGCTTCTGTAGTCTCTCCTTTATTGGACAGTCTGCTCCCTTGAGGAGGAAGCCTCAGTTACCCAAAATATGAACCTGTCCACAAGAGGCTTCTGTGATCTTAAATGGTGACAGATAGCTTTCCCCTAGACTAACTAAGTGACCCAGAAGACAGGGAGAGAACAAGCTGAGGTCACAGGTCCTTTTGTGACCTGGTCTAGTCTTCAGGATTACACACATGGTCCCTGATGCCTATGTTCTGTCAGAAGTGACAGGGTGAACTTCAGCCCTGGGTAAGAAAAGAATGATACTCTACCTGCTGATGGGAAAACTCAAGAGAGCTCAGGAATGCTGTTAACCATTACAGTCCCTAGTGGCTGAGTGTATTTTGGACACTGTAAATGGTAGAAAGCCATTAAGGAGCCAAATGACATCTGCAATCTTCAGAAGTTTCCATCTGCCAGAGAAGTAAGTCATGTTCTGAAATTGGCCACAGGCACTAGGGCATCTCCCAGCAACCTACTTGAGAGAGCTGAGAAAGCAAATCAGAATAACTGGAAGCAAAGGGAAGCCCTGGGGGTCATTGACCCTGTCTGAAGATTGAGGACTCTGGGTATGTCATTTAGTACTAATAGAGAATGGTGGCAGTGGGCTTTCTCAGGGCAGCAGGCACAGCAGGACTTCCTGCAAGACTGTTGCTATGGACAGTTCCCCTTGAATTGTACAGCAAGGTGGTCCTGGTACCTCATGGCCTCATTACCATCATTCCAATATATAATCCAGAAAATTAATGTTTAGAGAGGTTAGCTTGAATTAGGTGAGAAGGCTCAGTGAGCAAAGACACCTGTTGTCAAGCCGATACTCTGGAGCCACTTGGTGGAAGCAAAGAACCAACTCCTGTAAGTTGTCCCCTGACATCTACTTGTATGCCATGGCATGCACACAACACACATTTTAGTTGGATTATGCATTGTTACATTGTAAATAATTGTTCCACCTACTAGTTTAATAAAAATGCTGATTGGCTGAAGGTAGACAGGAAGTGTGGGCGGGGCTAAGACTAAGACTAAGAAAACTCTGGGAACAGGAAGAACAGAGCAGAATGCCACAGAGAAGCCAGCAGATACAGAGGACAACTATGCTGCTCTGAGAAAAGGTACCGAGCCACATGGCTGAACAGGATAAGAGTCATGGGTTAGTTTAAGAGCAAGAGCTAGCAAGTTATATGCCTGGGCCCCAGGTCAATCAGCGTATAATTAATACAAGTGTCTGTGTGTTTCACTGGGACTACGGGACTGTGGGTCTGAAAGTTCGGGCCACCAGGCTAGCCCGAAAAGTCCAGGCCATAAGACTACAGGCCAGAAAGGCCGGGCCACGAGGCTCACCTTGCAACTTAGGATGTAGAGAAAGATGAATTAGAAATTCAAATTCATTCTCAGCCACATAGTGAGTTCCAGGCCGTGCACCACATGAGGCCCTGTCTCAGATGGGGATTAATTAAATTAATTAATCAATACAGGGTTTTATTGTTATTGTTATTTTTGTTTTCTGGAGACAAGATCTCTATGTAGCTCTGGCTATCCTGGAACTCACTACGTAGACCAGGCTGGCCTCAAAAGGGATCCACTGCCTTTGCCTCCCAAATGCTGGGACTAAAGGTGTGCGCCGCCACCGCTGCCTGGTTAAGGTAAGGGTTTAGAACCTTGTGCTTTAGCCCGTGTCTGCAACTGTAGTGTGTGTATCCAGCCGTGTGTTTGCTTCATCAGTGCAGGGCATGTGGGAGGCTGCAGCTGCACCTCTGCTGATGTTAAGAATACAACTTAGCCCTTGGAATTAGTCTGACCAGCAACCACGGCTAAGATGAGAGAAGCCTCCTGCCCTTCACATCCTGTGATTTAGATGAAGGGAGGGGACTGGAGAGACAGCTCAGCAGTTAAAAGCCCTTGCATAGGACTCAAGTTCAGTTCCCAGCATCCATTTTGTTTGGCTTAGCACCTCCTGTAACTCCAACTGCAGGGGATCCAGTGCCCTCTTCTGGACTCTGCAGCGACCTGTACTCATGTTTACAGACAGTCCCTCAGTCTGTACATAATTTAAAAATAAAAGATGGAAGGAAAACAATCGTGCACGGGCTGACCATTCCAACAGGCATTGAATCCCAGTTTCTCAGCTCCCTTCCATGTGCATGTGAAGGCTGTCAGGCATGTCTGCTCGGAACCTCCTCCAGAGGCCCAGACCATGACAGATCTGGATTTTTAGGAAGCTGAGCTGGAGTTGGCAACCTCCGTGATGTGCTTTCTCTGTGCCTGGGCAGGGTCACTATGGAATCCAGCCCAAAGTCTCACTGACTAAGCCCAGAGGCATCAAGCTCTCACCCTGGGGATGACAGGCCCCCCCCCCCCCAATCTCCCATGTTCTTTCTTCACTTCAGACGTAAACACTTTTCTTTTTTGGAACTTAAAAAGGGGCCTCCCCCCCCTCCTCCTCTTCCTCCTCTTCTTTGTCTCCATCTCCTTTTAAAATTCCGTTTGGCTGTTGTGGGCCAGTGTTTTAAGTGACTGCTCATTTTGGTATATTCATTAAAATGTTCCCCCAACCATGCCTTGATACAGAGTAACAGGGACAGATCCAGCCTCTTGCTTGGCTGCCCAGGTGACACCAACCTTTCTTTCTCTCTCCCCTCACTGTGAAATCGAACCTTTCTGAAGGCAGGAAAGAGGGGGAGGGGCAGAGGGAAAGAAGGGAAATGAGCACAGAGGCCCATCCCACCAGGACGGAAGGGAACAGGAGTCACTGGTGAGCTGAGACCATGATTGCCTGAGGAGAAACACCCGGGTGATTTCCATTATGTCACCATAGAGCCTGAAATTATCTACACACATAACTGGTGCAATTAAACATAATAATAAAATGTTGAAGTCACCTTTGACTACACAGAGAATGGAGGGCAACGTGGGCTACCTGAGACCCTGTCTCAAAAGTACAAAGCAGAGCTGGGAAGATGGCTCAGTTGGTCAGGTGCCTGCCAGGCCAACATGGGAACCCGAATTCAGACCCCTACATCCACATCAAAAAAAGAAAAGAAAAAGAAAGCAGGTATGGTGGCATGTTGGTGTCACCTCAGTGGTCAGGCCAGATGAGAACACCCTGTCGTTAATGAGCTACAGGTTTAGTGAGAGGTATGACGATAGAGTGTGTTAAGAAATGAGACCCAATGTCACCCTCATGTCTCCCAGTGCATGTATGGGCATCCGCATGGATATACACACCCCACGCCTGTGTGCACATACGCGTCAAAGCAATTCAAATGATGTGGAAAGAGTTGTTGATAGTTTGAGAAGCAGAGTTTGGGCTAGAAAGAGAACTTAGCTATCAACAGGCATCCCTCTGGGGAGAAAGCCTGGCCAGTGGCCTTACCAGGTCTCTCCCCTCCCCTTCCTATACTCCATGATCACCCCTACCTGTTCTTTGTAGATGTGGGCCATAACTGGGCTCTCCCTTGCCTCTGAGACAGCAGATGGCCATGCTGGATGGCAGTGGTTTGAGCCTGTCAGTCCAGCATTCCAGCGGCAGAGCCAGGAAGATCACTGCAAGTCCCAGGCAAGCCTGAGCTACAGAGTTAAGCCTACCTCACTCCCAGTAATTAATTAGCTAATTAGTTATTAAATGGGTAGTCAGGCTGTGGCATGCATTGAAGACCTGCTGACTGGCCTCCCAAGGGTCAAACCACTTCTGGAGGGCTCTATTTGCTCCCTACTGTATTGCCAGCAGCTCCTGCCTGGGTTATTAGGGTGCTGGCTTTGGCCCAGCAGTAAGCGCCTGAAGGCCTTCCTCAGCTCTGGTTGCTGTGGCTTCTTTAGCCCTAGGTTCTGCTGTCTGTGACAGTATTGTCTTCTGTTCTCTATATCTTCCTTTGGGTTGGCTTCTGACACTGGGGCTTTTGTTGCTTCCTGTTGGGGATGCCATGTTGAGAGAAGCAGCAGAGACCAGGACTTTACAGACTCTGGAAACCCACATGGGTACTCCCATATTGGCCTTTGAATGCTCTCTCTCCTAACTCTCTTTAAAGGACTAGGGTGATTTAAAGTGCCATTGTCATGACCCTGTATTTTTCACATTGCAAGTCACAGGCTTAATATTTTGGCTTCTAATTGAAGATTACTCTGAGAGCAAAGGTAGAGCTGGCCCGTGTACAAAAAAATATATACTTATCCATCAGATACATCTGTCACACTGGGCCGGGCTAATGATAGAGTGCTTGCCAAGCATGCAGGAAGTGTTGGATTTAATCCCAGCACTGAATAAAACTGAGTGTGTTGGGGTCTGCGAGATGGCTCAGTGGGTAAAGGCACTCTGCCAGTCCTGAGAGCCTGAGTTCCAGCCCTAAGACTCACATGGTAGGAGAGAACTGACTTACAAGTTATCTTCTGGCACACATGTGCCCACACACATGCACGAACACATGTATACATATATACATAATAAATAATTAACCAGTAAGTGAAAACTTGGTGTGTAGGGAGGTAGAGGCAAGAGATCAGGTTAAGGTCACTTTCAGCTATAAGTGGTGGCCCATACCTTTATCCCAGCACTTGGAAGGCAGAGGCAGGCAGATCTCTGAGTTCGAGGTCAGCCTGGTCTACAGAGTGAGTTCCGGGACAGCCTGGGCTACACAGAAAAACCTGTCTCAAAAACAAAACATAAAAAACGGAAAAATACCCTCCTTAAAAAAAAACCTTCCCTGGTTAACTTCACAGTAAACCTTAGAAATCTGAAAGCTAAGACTTTGTGATAATAACAGGCAACTTTTCAACCTGCTAATCAAGAGGCTTCAGTTGTGGAGGGCTGCCTGTTTCTCAGAGAGCCTGAACCCGGCCACTACTGGTGGTTTGGGATGGTTCTATTAGCCAGTCATTGTCCACTCATTGTGTCTGAGTTACAAGAGGCTACAATGTGATTTAAAAGAAGAAATTCCTGCCTGTGAGAGACTTCCTTGGTTTCTAACTTGTGAGTAGAACCTGGGTGATTCTCTCATTCTGTATAGATAGTATCTACCCACGGCCAGCCTGCGGAGAGGGGCCAGCCTGCGGAGAGGGGTGCACCCTCCACCTGCCCCGAGCAGCCATGTTTTAATTAGAAGAACATTATCTTTTACCTTCTGATCAATTTGTTTCCCCATGTGTTCAGAGGCTTAGTGGGTAGTTTGCTCATAAAATATCACCCTAACAAATACTGAGCAGCTGGGATGAATTGATTAGCCTCTGCCTCCTTCCTGCCCTCTATCTGCTCCGCTCCCACCTCCAGCCTTTGCGATGGATGATTGGCATAGGCTTCAGCTAGAGAGATTCTGGGAGAGCCAGGCTCCCTGTCCCCTCTGGTCACTCAGACTGATGTGGGGATGGGGTGGGAGCCTCTGAGTCCCTTCTCTTTGTATTGTCATTAAGTCCACTAGCCTTTCAGTAGCCACCCTTAGCCACTCTGTGTCTGTCCCCGCTCTCAGATGGTGGAGAAGGTAGGGAGGGGCCCCTTGCCCCAGATGAAACAGCATCAGTCATGATGATGAACTTTGACCTTTGTCTGGATCTCGACTCGTCACTGTCATAGTATAGTGAGGTCTAAAGGAAGAAATCGGAAAGAGGATGAACTTTTAAAAAATCCTCAGTTTCTCCCTGTAATGGAGATGATAATTTCTATTTCACAGGCTTCTGAGGATGGGCAGGGGGCGGGGGGAACGGACTGTGTCTGGTGAGCCATACAACTCAGAACTCCATGATTTGCTGGTTGGTATTTGGAGATCCTTTTTCCTTCAAGATGCGCTATCTATTTATCTGCTGTGCTTTAATATGGATCAAAATGTTGGAAGGACTAGAAGGAAGAGAACACCCCCCCACACCCCCCGGTGCTCCTCTGGGAAACCTTGTCCTCTCCCAGCCCTGACTCTCCAGTCTATCCTACAGGAGCAGGGCTGTTTCCACCCCACCCAGGAGCAAAGCAGGTTCTTGTGGGAGTGGCTGACACTTCTTAGCTGGCCCATAGGCCTTTACCAGCTCCTACTGCTCCCCTGACATCCCAGAGTCCTCCTAGGCCTTCTGGATAGAGAAGACACTCTCCAGAGCTCCTCTTGGTCCTGAGGGGACATTTTAATTAGTTGCATTAAAGGTTGGGGGTCAATAGCTTGGAATTTCTCCTTCACTCTGTGTCCAGCAGATACATGAGGCTTAGTGTCCTCAATAGAATGGGGACACCGGCTTTACAGGAGTGTAATGAGGCAAAAGGCATGGTGACAAAATGTCAGGAGCTTAAGAGCACTGGCCACAAGCATGTTCTGATTGAGACGGAGCTTATTCCTGAATGGCAACCATGAGGGTTGACTTGCTTCCAAAAACCTTCTAGAACCTTCTTGCTTTTGCTACTTAGTGCTTTAAAACCAAATGGCAACTTCCACTTTGGTTCTCGAGCCCAAGGGAAGGAAGCAGCCCACAGCAATGGAAACAGAGAGGGGAGAGGAATATGGGCCCAGAGTTTCCCCCTCACAGCCCTGGTCCCCCCACCTCCGAGGAAGAAGTAGCCACCCTTGTGGGACCTCAAGAAGCCTGAAGCCTGCAATTTCCCTTCAGCCCGCTGCCGACCACTTGTACTGTCCCATATTTGTGGTGAAGAGTCCACTCTTTGTATGGCGGCCTTTTTTGACAATACCAGAGATTGGACCCCGGCTCTTCTACCTGCTCGCAGGGCTTTGCCACTGAGTCACAGCCTCTCCTTCCCTCCTCGACTCCTATTCTGCATGGCAACCATGGACCATCCTTCCAAAGCCTAAGTCTGTATGGGTCCCTTCCCAGCTCAGAACTTATTGCTGGCTCCCATTGCTGCCCAGGCCAAGCATGATCCAGCCCCTGCCATTGTTACCAGCCTCTCACTCTGATGTCCCCAGTTTCTCCTGCCACAGTCACATAACTTCACATATTGCCCAAGCCGGCAAGTGCCTCCATCCTGGATATCTCCCACCCAGGTCGTCCACGCAATCAGATCCCTTTTTTACCAAGTGTTCCTCAGCTGCCTTTGAGGCTGCATGGGTGCCTGCTGATGCTTGCTTCGACCTATGGATGCCTCAGCTCCTCCCACATCCCAGCTCAGCCAGGGTAACCTTGGCAGCATCTTTTCTGAACCTGAGGATGCATACACTCCTGAGGACTTACCTGCAAGCTCACTTCCTTCGACAGTGGAGGGCAGGATAGAATGTTACCACACCTAGGAACCAGGCACCTGTCAGAGTCACACAGCATCTGGGCCTGTGCCATATTACACCTACAAGAGCCAGAATTTGAATTTAAATTTTTTTTAAAAAAATTGAACACTGTTTCAGAGCCAGAATTCTGTAGACAGCCAGACAGTCGTTTCCCAAAGTGTGACAAGACTTTGCAGTGATCTGGCCCAAGTCCAGTGTTCACAAAATTGGTACTTGACCTGCAGACAGATAATGACTTCAGTATACACATCCGTCTCCCTGTGCTTCTTCCTCTCCTTCACCTCTCTTTCCTCATTTCTCTCTCTCTCTCTCTCTCTCTCTGACTCTCCCTCTCTCCCTCCGCTGTGCCTCTTCATGTATGCACACACACACATTCGTGAGATGGCATAAAGGCCTGATGCTTCCCACGCTCACACTGTATTGATCTTTGGGAAAGTGCCAGGAAGTGCAGGAGGGAGAATTTCTCTCCTTTTAACCTCAGCTCTGAACCAGGGAATCTTGGCACATTGTTTACTTCCTCTCAGTAAAAAGAGCTTCACTCCAGAGCACTTATTTTAAAAACTCTGAAGGATGACTTTGGCTCTGTGATTTAGGTGGATTTTTAAATACAGGAAATTCCAGATGGTTCGTTTTCCTGTCTCAGAAATGGTCTGTAAGGAGGAGAATGAACCTGAGTGGTGCTGGGAGGCAGAGCCCAACTTAGACAGAACCCTGTTCAGTGTTTCAGGAGGTGCCAAACCGTGGGGCCTGTCTGCATACCTGCCGGGAAGAGCCTCTGTACTCTCTTATTTGACCTGGCCCAGTGTGTGTTTAGCACAGAAAAGGCCCAGGGAATCAGAAGATTGAGCCTAAAAAGAAGAACTGAGAAACCCAGTAGTTAATTTCCTGGAGAATATTTAGCTGAGGTAACTGCCTGCCTGCTGCTCATCAGAGGGCATTATAGCAAAGATCCTGGGCGTGAGGGTGGGGGATCCTGGGAAAGATTTTCCACTTGAATAGAGGAAGAATTTTCCAGAAAAGAGTCCTGCTAGTGAGTGTCCTCCAAAGGTCATGAGTTACCATGGCAAGAGATATGATTGGGCCTGGTACCATGTATGTACTGGGTCTATTGTATAGTTCTGGATGAGGAAGGGGGGAAGCCTGGGGTGGGTGAGGTAATGGCTTTATATCATCTCACAGATAAGAATGTGTGTGTGTATTTGCGTGTATGTGTGTACATGTGCAGAGAAGCATAGCAGAAGAGAGGGGAGAGGGAGAGACAAAAAGGGAAACTGAGGAAAGGGAGGTCAGAGAGGGAGAGGATATGTATTAGAATCATACTGAAGTCACTATCTGTCTCTAGATCAAGTACCAACTTTGTAAACACTGGACCTGGGCCAGAAAGGCACCTCTGACTGACCATAAGGCTCAAGGCCTGTCTATGTGACGTACCCTGACTGTTGGAAAGGGTCAGTGGGTCCAGTGAGGTTAGGTTCTCTGGGTTTCTGAAGACACCACACACTTGTATGTTTTGTCATAGGGGGCCTCCTGAGAGTCACATGCACAGCTCTCTGTGTCTCCTTGGTGAGTTAGGCACTTTGAACCTTATAGGCAGATGCTGAGCCTACAGGAGCACAGATCTGGTGGGACCAGAACACCCAGAGGCCAAGCGGTTCCAAAGGAGAACCTTCAGGGATCAGATGCAGGCAGCTTCTAACCTGCCCATCACTAACATTTTAAAGAAATGCTTAAAAAAAGAAAATAGCACTTGGCACAGGGGTTACCAGAAAGTCTAGTGTGTCCCTGGCAGATACTGGCACAGAATTCTACTCCCAAGGGTGAAAGGTGCTGCCTTGTCCCCTCTCTGCATTACTCCAGGGCTCAGGGAAGTCTGTGGGGTTTTGCATATAGCATGTTCGTCTGTACAGAGATGCTCTGGCTGTTCTGGGATGCTGCCTCTTGTGGTCCCCCAAGGACTGGTGTGTCAGGCCTCCAGCTGTGCCTGAACTTTCACCATTTTAACCTTGTGTCTCAGAGAAGGCTTCACGGGTACCCAGACTGCTTCAAAATGAAAGCGAGAAATGAGTAAAGGCACAGGGATGCACAGGAATGAGGGCTTCTCCAGGGCTGGTAGGGACTCTGAGCTCTGAGTAAGCTCTGCCATGAAGCCACCCTCAGAGCTAATCATCTCCAAACCACACCCGTGGCTCTCCCCAGGCCACAGAGGCCTGCCTACCTCATTTCCTGCTCCCTGGTCCCTCGACCTCCCTGGGGACTCTTCACACTTGAGTAGACAACAATGTCGTATTGAAGTGTCAAACAATTGAGTATGCCTGTAAAGACCTCTGTGTAGAAGGAATCATGGGAGGTGTGTGCCTTCTGCTGGCTTTCCTTCATTCCTTAGGATTTCTCGAATATGTCCATGGCAGAAATTACAATCTAAGCAACCCGGACTTCTCTCTGGATGTGGGTAGGAGCGATCAAGGTTGCACTGTAGAGATGAAGAAGGAAGAGGAGGTAGCCAGGGGTGTTCTGTTAGTCCTAGGCTCGGAGGAAGGAAGCCATGGTGGATAGGCCTTGATCCTTTGTCTCATATGTGTACCGGTCCTGGGTTGTGGCACCAGCCTCAAGCTGTTGTGTCCAGGACTCCATGCTCCTTTAGCTCTGACACTTGCAAACTGCTTAGGCTGTGAGAATGCTCAGGACCTGACTTCTGTGCCCATAGCTCTTTGTTGAGCCCTCAGCACCTTATATTTATGAATGAGCCTCACCTCAGAGTTGTTCACACCCCCCCCCCACCCCACCCCCGCTTTGTATCACCTTGGTCATAGGGAGTTCTTGGCTCTTTAGAGAGGGAGAGCCAGAGACTCAGTGAACGCCACAGTGTCCTGTGAGGATCTTCAAAGGCAGTGGGAAGACACTAAAAGGAAAATATTCCAAGCAGATTTTTACAGAAAGTGCATTAGGAGTGAGTTCAAAGTCCATCTATGCCGGTGCTCAGTGACTTCAGGTGAGCTAACAAACCTTTCTTGGAAGGGAGATCCCCAAACAGTGGGGGACTTCTTCCCAGACTCCAGATGAGGCACAAGCCACACCCAAACACCTGGTTTTACAGAGAGATCCTTTATTAACTGGGGAAGAAGAGTTGAAATGGCTGCCTCCTGACTCAGGCAGAGAACAGCAGCAAATGTGATTTTTGAGAGGGGGAGAAGGAGAGAAGGAGGTCTGTGTTAGAATGCGTGAGGATGCCATGGTAAAGCGACAGAGGACAAGGGGGGGGGGCAAGAGAAAGGGACAAAGGACAGCCTCTAGACACGGGGAAACAGATGTGGCGGTTTATAAAGAAAGCCAAAGGGGGAACCCCGTGTTCAAATGGGGCATTTAGTTGTAACTGGAGATGTTAATTAGGTGAACCAATGGAAGCTGATGATGGCTGGACCTTGGTGGTCAGCCTCAGGTGGAGGAAGTGGCCAAATAAGGGAAGAGACTTGGTGGCTAGCTTTAGAACATTAATCTAGTGGTTTTTAGCAACACATAGGGAACATGGAGAAGGGCTAGGCCTGCCAGAGCCATGTGCTCCAGTGGGCTGGTGTCCCTTCTCTCTTAACCCTAGATATGTCTTTAGTACCAATAGAAAGCTCTTATCCACCCTCCTTTCAACTGGTCGTTGGAAAGTTTTTGACTAGTGTACATTGTTAAGCTACTAAAAATGAGTTGTTATAGGCAGGCACACCCATCCAGCACAAATAAGATTTATTTATTCAGCTTGCTTATGGCTCATGCCTGCCTTCTGTATAGTGACAAAAACCACAGCCAGCCTTCTGGAGGCTTCCAGTATAGTAAGGAGGAGGAAAACCATCCTAGATGGCAAATAAGCCAACCAATAAAGAGGACAATATTTGTGGTGCTGGTATAAGAGGATCGGGAGATCTGGAAAGAGACTGAGGGGGCATCTCTGTCTCCCATTGAAATATCCAGCCAGAGAGTTCATGTTCATTGCCTGGAAGAACTAAAGGCTCACAGACACCCCATGACTCTTTATATGGGAGAGGGAAGTGGGGACATGGGTGATTTAGAGGGACAGCCTGGAGTGGACCAGACCACAGACAGTAATAACATGCTATATGACAAAATTCTTCTGGCTCTGGGGAGGTGTGACAGTTCTGGGAAGATGAGGAAGAGTTGTCATGGTGTACATGTCCCTGAAGTCTGGGGGGGGGGGGGCGGGAACCAAAGGTCTATCTTGTCATGGTTAATGGGGGATCTTTTGAAATCAGCCTTTTATGAGAGGAAGGGTTGGGCGAGGACCCGATTGTAAGGTGGCACGGAGGCTTGGGACTTACTATCTGAGCCCTGAACTTGGGGGATTGTTTCCTAAGCCTCAGCAATGTGACTTATCAGGTCATGACCTAAAGCCCCAGAAGAGTGTCAGCAGCAGGTTTATGGGGAGTGGAGACCCGAAGGCTTCTGGGAGTGGGCTTACTATAGGCTAGTGAAGAGCAGTGTGGCAGGCAGAGCATCTGCTTGTTCCTTATTATCTTCCACTTCCTCACATCCATTTTATTTCTGTTTTCCAAGATCCAGAGTTACCGAGTCAGTGGCGATGTGTTCTGAAGACTCAAAGCATTCTTTATGACCTCCTCAGGGGGCTGACGATATGGCTCAGCTGGCTACCAAATCCAACGACCTGCACCCATATGTAGAAGGAAGGACTGACTCCTCAGATCTTCTCTGACCTCCAAACATTCCCCCACCCCCGCAGCACATAAAACTGGTTAAAGTGTAAGAAAGCAGTATCAGATGCAGAAAGGGAAAATACCATGCTGTAGTATGTCATGGTCTCAGTCCTCTGACCGTGGACAATTGGTACAACTTCTCAGATCCTCTATTTCCCTATCTGTACCACAGGGAGAGTCCTCTGAGTTGTAACTGCCCTTTAGAGAGTGGTTATAAAGATTGAAGTTAAAGCATGGGCATGGCGTGGCTTATATTAAAGATGCTATGGACAGGAGAGAGACCCTGATCTCAGCTGGGTCCTTTGTACCACCAGATCACCAGGCTTTGGTGACAGGGTGCTCTTGGCAAGGTTTGCCGAGGCTGATTGGATCAGGTGGATCTGCAGATAGGAAGCCATTCCACATGCATCCTCCCAGTGCCGCAGAGACAATATTTTGAGGAAGGAAATGAATAATGAATGAATGTTTGTGAAGTCAGGCTGCTTCTGGAAGGGATCTGTGCACAGGAAACAATGAATGTGAACAGTCTTGTCTTGCTGTCTTTGCAAGAGACTGTCACCAGCAGAGACTGCAGCCTCTCCAAAGTGTATGTGGCATCAAGGCCATTGGGTCACGGAAACAAGGCT
Source organism: Phyllotis vaccarum (assembly GCA_033318265.1). Taxonomy (NCBI): domain Eukaryota; kingdom Metazoa; phylum Chordata; class Mammalia; order Rodentia; family Cricetidae; genus Phyllotis; species Phyllotis vaccarum. The sequence continues at coordinate 24,115,663 of JARWLC010000003.1, read as the reverse complement.
GTGGCTATCTACTCATTTGAGGGGGCATCTTCAGCTGGCATGGCAGCCAGCATTGCCTGGCTCACCAACAAGCCTGAGTTCTTCTGGACCATTGAAGGGACCCCAGCAGCAAGTTCTAGGGTCCAATGCTCTTTACAAGAATGAGGCAATTTAACCAGTCTCACCTCTGTCCTGACACTGATACTTCCCCCTACTTTGGTATGGGACCACAGGCTTTTTGTTTGTTTGTTTCTGTGTAGCAGAGCTGAGTTAGGACACATCTGTCAGCATGTGCAAAACTCCCCATGTGCATGCCTTATCCAACCCTGACACCCACTCATTTGTAGGGGACTGAACCAAGAGCCTTGCACGTTAGGTTAATGGTGTACCACTGAGACATACCCAAACCTTCCAATCCCTCTCCCTCCCTCTCTTCCTAATTTTTTTGTTGTTGATTTTTGGTTTTTGTTCATATTTTTGAGACAGAGTCTCACATAAAGCCTGTTTTGGACCTTGCTGTATAGATCAGGATAGCCTCAAACTCACTTCTGCCTCCTGAGTGCTGAGACCCACTTACTTCTGCCTCCTGAGTGCTGAGGTTAAAGGCTTGTGCCACCATGCCAGCTGACCTAGTTAGGGATTCTATACACCATGGACCAAAAGCAACTCGGGGGTGAAAGAGTTTTTTTGGTTCATGCTTCCACATCATTCTTGATTACTGAAGGAAGTCAGGACAGAAACTCAAACAGGAAGGAGCCTGGAGGCCAGTGCTGGTGCAGAGGCCATGGGGGGTGGGGGGAGAGAGTGGTTTTCTGCCTATGGCTTGCTCAACATGCTTTCTTACAGAATCCAGGACTACTAGCTCAGGGGTGGCTCTACCCACAATGGGCTGAGCCCTCCCACATCAATCATTAATTAAGAAAACATTCTATCGGCTTGCCTATAGCCCCATTTTACAGAGGCATCTTCTCAATTGAGACTCCTTTCTCTCCAGTGACTAGCTCATGTCAAGTTAACAGAAAATTTGCCAGCATAATAACCTTTTTTCTAATTTAAGACAACATCTTGACCAGATACTCAGGCTGGCTTTGAACTAATCTGCTTGCCTCAGCCTCCTAAATAGCTGGGTGAATTCTTCTAAATAATGCAGTCAGGGTAGTGTTTTACAAGGTTTCAAAGAGCTTTTCACTTCTGCAGTGTCATCAAATTATGTCTTAACGGCTGGAAGCTGGTGTTGTCTTTATTTTGCCAAAGAAGGAACTGAGTCTAAAAGGCACGTCCTTTGTTCATTATGCTAATGACAGGCTCTGTAATATGACATTGGTATATCCCCTAGGTTTCTCTTGTGCACATTAACAACCCTCACCAGGACCGTGTCTTGTTATGTAGCCCAGGATGGCCCAGAATTCATAATCTTTCTGTTTCTGATTGCTGAGTTTGGAGAGCACAGGTATATGTGCCATGCAGGCCACTGCCCTGGCAGTCTGCTGGGCTCTGCAGGCCCTTGCTGTCTGTCTGTCTGTCTGTCCCTCTCTCTCCCTTCTTTCCTTCCCTCCTCCCCCAACCAAAGTAGTTATACCCAAGTTATACTTTGACTAGGAGAGCAGGATGAGCAAGACCCCAACTCTGCTGTTTGCCCACCCCAGCCTCTGCTGTGTGCACACCCAAGCCAGCCTCTGCTGTGTGCATGTCCCCAGCCTGTCCCTTGGTCTGTGATTCTGGACAAATGACTTAAGAAACACTCTCAGCCATAATAAAATAAGCTTATCCACGGCATCTGCTAAATGGAGTTATCAGAGGAATTCCATTAGGTGATCCATGTGCAGTGCTCAGCCTGGTGCCTGACCCAGTAGGTCTGTTTATTTACTTATAGGCAGTACCGAGGATTGAACCCTGGACCTTTTGCATGCTAGGCAAGAGCTCTACCACTGAGCTACAGCCCCAGCTCCTCATCTCATTTTAGTTGTCGTTATTTCCATTCTTCTAATAATTGCGTCCGTGTACTAAGTATATTCATCTTTGTTTATATTCATCACTTTCTATAGTTTCACAATTCTATTCTAAACGTGGATACACACTTCATAGTTGTCGATTAACTTTTTACTGTTGTGAATCGTGTGTCTGGGAGTGCACATGCCCTGGGCACTTTGTACAGTTGTCTTCTCCTGCCTTTCAGTGGTAAGTCATTTTTGTTGCTATGACAACACACCCTGCCGAAAAGCGGCTGGGGGGGGGTGTCGTTTTGGCTCACAGCTCCAGTTCACAGTCATCTTGGGGGGGGCACAGCTGCAGGAGCTCCAGACTTGTTACATCCACAGTCAGGAGTAGACAGAGGAATGCATACATGGCGAGGCCTCCGCCCTTTCCTCCCCTCTTACACAGTCGGCGACCCAAACCAGGGATGTCGCTTTCAGGCTGGCTCTTGTCATGTCAATTAAGGCAAACAAGAAAATTCCCTACGCACACGCCAGTCTAGACAGACCTTCACTGAGATCCCCTTCCCAAGTCATTCCAGAGTATATGGAGTTGATAGTTAAAACTAGCTGTCATTTGTGGGTTTGGGGGATCGAACTCAGGTAAGAAAGCTGGGTGGCAAAATCTTACCTACGGAGGCATCTCACTGACTTCTTTATTTTCATTTAAGACCAGGTCTTGAAGTATAGTCCAGGCTGGCTTCCAACCCTTGATGATCCTTGAGTGTGCCACTGTGCCCAGCTAATTGAATGTATCTTTAATAAATGGACTCTGTATGGAAATCCCAGGCACCTTTGGGTTTTTTTTTTTTTTTTTTTGGTTTTTTTTTTTTTTTTAGCGTCTGTTTATTTTTTTCAAAGCTCCATCGAAATTCACAGGGAGCCGGTAGAAATCCACTGGCAAGCGACACAGAGGGAGGAGGGAGGCTGTGTGTAAGTTATGGTCGCCACTCCTTGATGCCATTTGGCATTCCACGAACCGCCGTAGCCATTAGCAGTCACTTTCGAGGATTTATGACCTTGCGGCTGGAGTACTTTGAGGCTCATAACAGAAACAGGGTCACATTTGGAAAATGTCCCTAAAGCTATGCTGGAAAATGAGACAATCCCCCCTCCCCACTTCCTCAGGCTGATGGATGGGGCCAGAGTGTAGCAGGCCCTGCAGGCCAAACTGTGCCTCAGCTAGAGATTGGCTGTGTGCCTCAGGCCTTAACCTACCAGGTCTGGGCTGTCTGCTTGGAGGTGGCCAGGGTGAACTAGGGTATAAAGACATGTCACTAAATATTAGGTCAGCTTCCCCGTGATGATAAAGCGAGGATCTCTTGGTGATTCCCTCACAGTCCTCAACTGGTTCTGTCTGGCTCCTTAGTTGACAGAAAGAGGTTTGGAGACAGGAGAAAGAACTCATAAGTTAAGATCACTCTTGTCAAGGACACGGATTCTGTTCTCCATACACACACAGAAGCTTGTAACCACCTTTAGCTCCAGTTCCATGGGATCTGATACCCTCTTCTGATCCCAGAAGATACCAGGCATACATGCAGCACACATGCAAACATGCAAGCAAAATACTAGCATAAAATTAAAGAGAAAGGAAGGAGGGGAGAGGTAGAGGAGGGAGGGAAAGGGAGAGGGGAGGGCAGAGTGTCTGAAGTACCAGTGCAGGCTGGGCCAGGTTTCTAACCACTGCCACCCCACCACCACCTCCACCACTGCCTGTGAGCCTGGGGTCAGGATCTGCTTCTCTACATCTCCTCCCCTCCTGGGCTTGGGCTGTTAGTATCCACTTCCCTTTGCTCTGACAGGGGTTTTCAGAGTTCCCCCCCCCCTTTTTTTCCCCATTGGCTTTTTGAAATGTCCTCACTGCCCTCCGATGACAAGCCTTGCGGTCATCACATGTCATTGGTTGCTATTGTGTGAAGCACAGAAGCAGCAGAGATCAGGACATAACCCCACCCTGGCGTGAACAAGAACTGTTCAACAGGGCTGCTAGTGCTCTGGGACACAGAGGACACCCGCACCCATTGTACTGTCCTCTTTTCATCTTTCTGTATTTTACACGAATCCCCCTAATGCCCGCCATTTCCTTCAGTCATAAAATTATAAATGATAAAAGTGAGAGAAAATTGAAGAGGCTGGCTAATTCCCCCTCCTTCTTACCCAGAGACTCCTGGATGTTATGATTTTGTTAAACCCTCCCTTCGAACTTCAGCCTTGAAAGCACTTTTAGTCATTAATTAGTAATCCGCATTAATATGCAGATTGAATTAATCTGTCTCAGGCAAAAGTTTGTCTGGAGGAAACAAAGTAGCTGATGTGTTAGATCGCTCCACCTGGGTCTTTCTTCCCTCTCCCCATCATTAGCGGGATTATCACTGATTAGGAAGCTGGTGGGGCTCTGGAGTGTGTGCAGCCTCAGGGGCACACTGGGGGAGGATGTGTCCGCTCTGAGGACTGCTGCATGGACGCCAAGGGGGAATCATTAGCTCTTAGAGCTGAAATTGGCTTCATAAATACTCATCTTCAGGAAGCGGTTTCTGCTTCTGTTTTTATTTCAACTGAATTCCTCCTTGGCTCTGTTATTGTCTGAGGAGGTTGGTTTTTTTTTTATCTCCAGAAAGAAAAAATCCTGTATTCTCTATAATATGACTACTGATTGCTCTCTTACTGTGTGTGCACCAGGTACTCGGCAAGCTGTGGGTTTTAAGTACACACACCGCTGTAGTGAGGCTGTGATTTTCTTCTGGTTGCACATAAGGAACTTGGGGTACTGTGAAGGGAAGTCTGAAGGCTGGCAAAGGGCAGCTGCTGTGTGAACCTTTTGTTGTTTGTTGTTGGTATTTCTCGGGACGTCTTTCACTGTGCAGAGCAGGCTACCCCGAAATGCAAGGTGATCCTTATGTCCCCCCACCAAAGGGATTACAGGCTTGTACTACTGTGGGGTGTGAACTCAGAGGCCTCCTGTCTGTGCTTCTCTTTCCAGCCTGGCTGTCCTCAGGTGGGCAAAAGTCTCACTGCCCCTGCAGGGAGACACCATCTTTTCCCCATCTTGCAGTGAGGGACAAAGGAGCTGAACCCTGTAGGTGAGAGGGAGTGGCCAGAGTCACCATCCTGGGCAGGAAGCTCCCATGTCCTCTGCTCAGGAGCCTTGCTGAGGTTATAGATGTGAATGTCCTGCTCCCTGTGATTAAGTAGCTCATATTCTCCTTGGGAAGAAACCTTGAGTTCTGGGCAGCCCATGGATTGACAACATCTGTTTATGACCTTATTTTTGTTTTAATAAGCAGCCTCTACCCACCAGGCTTTGTGCTCAAAGGGTGACATCCATGACACTTGACCTTTGTTGGTGAGATTCTTGATGAGCCTGTAGATCAGCCAAGCAAACCCAAAGCTCATAGAAGACTGAAGTGTTTAAGCAGAACCACTTAGAGTGTGGAGGGCCCTTCTAATCTGAGGCTCCCATTCCAGTTTCCTTGTGGTACTGAGCATTCTTACTTGTGTGTGTGTGTGTGTGTATGTGTGTGTGTGTATGCACGCGCGCGCGTAAGAAAGAGCACAGCTTGCACTTAAAATATACCAGGTGTAGTGCAAGGCCAGTGAGGGGCACATGCCTTTCCTCATGGGCATACATTCTGACAGATGGACAGATACAAGATAAGCCTCTGATGTGACTATGAGACCCTTCCCAGGTGACCTCCTAGCTCTGGTGTCCTCACCTACAGGTAGATTAATCAAAACGCTCTTCCAATAAGGACTGGAAGAGGGGAAGTGTGTGGTTGATGGTAGATTTAGTAAGCAGTGGTATAAAGAGTAGAGAGTGACAGTCTAGTCACAGTTGTGTGTTCTCAGAAAGGGCCAGCCCACAGGCTTGTCTGTCACTCTTAGGTGATAGACAGTGAGGAGTTCAGATACTAAGGACATGGGTCATTCCTGTTGTTTCCAGGATCCTAGTTGGAGGAGTAAGAGCCAGCCTCTTTAGTACCCAAAAGGCGTAGACTCAAGGCTTACGGAATAACCTGTTGGCTGAAAACAGCCCTTCTGTCCTGTGAGTGTGGATGGAGGGCATGAGTCTGTTTCTTGGATAAGAAAGGCAGCTTGAGGCCAGGTATGTCCAGGTCACCAAACCATTGCCAGCCTGTTTATGTGCCTCTGGAGCCCCACGGGGACCAGGGGTTGAGACCCTCTTGGCCACTTCCTGGTTACAATACCCGAGGTAAGAGAGAACAAAGCCAGGACATCCCTATCTGTAATCTGAGGAAAATATTTGTCTGGCAGAGGTGTGGAAATAGAGTTAGGCAGTACTCGGGATGCATAATGCTGGTGTGCTGAGCCAGCATGAGAGGCAATGCATAGGGCAGCCCAACCCAGCTTTGGGCCATAGGGACAGGACATGTTCTTACCGGTTCAGTGTAGCTTCTCTGGAAAGCCCCACCTCAGCTGGTTCTGAAGAGTATAGGTTTGAGGTTTGGCAGTTTCTAGGATGCTGGGCCTGAGAGGCCCTGAAATATGTGAGACTTACAAAGGACAGAGGAGGGCATCAGAGGACGAGAGGTGAGTTTTCCAATAGCAATAAAATGTCGCTGTAGGAAGCTGACAGTGCAGGAGAGCTAAACACAGAACAAACCCAGTGGCTGTGACAGTCAGAAGATGACTGTAGGCGGAGTTTACCCACAAGAACACCAATACTAGAAAAATATTTATTAGAATATAATCCAGAACTCACGGTACAGGTAACCAAGTACAGTAGGGACCGAAGTCTGCAGACGGACGGACGAAGGGGTCCTTCCTCCAGCAGCCAGGAACCAGGAAGAGAGCCCCCCAGCGTCCCAGCAGCCCCTTATCAAAGGGGTTGGCCACACCCCCTCCAGGAGCCCGGGACCCTGGATAAGCTTCTTTGGACCTTATCAGCTGACACCTGAATCCCACAACATCTCCCCCCTTTTTCTAACTAAGAAGGTTCTAAACTAAGACTATGTACAGTAGGAATCATTATGAGGTAGTATCTAGGAGAGGTTAAAGTACAATTGCTAATCAAAGCCTAACTTATATAAGGTATATCTAATAGTTTTAGAATATTGGTAGATAGTAGGGTGTATAGATTATTTTAAAGGGTTAATCTGGGAAAGTGAGAATCTAACACCTGAGTGTTCTTATCTAAGGGATACTAGGGTGGAAACCTTAAACATCTATTTTTCAACCTCTTCAAGACCTGAGAAGGAAGGTAAATTTGTCTGAAAGACAGAAGTACATGGAAGCAGCTACTTCCAAAATTTGGGAGAGGACAGCAACACAGCTACCTGGACAATCACCTCTGGATTTGTGCACCGTTAGAGCATCTATCGGATTGGCTATAGGCCTATGGCATCTGACAGATCTTTTTACAAGCAGAACAGTTTTGAAGGGACTGTCTTATCCTGTCTAGGCAGGTTTCGTCAGTCTCCATCTCAATTTGTTCATCCAGCTTGATATCATGTGTGTACTGTCAGCAATCAAGGTAAGGACAGTTCCTTACTCAACCGGCCATTTTTTGCCAAAAGGACCAACTCCAATGGAGTATCCTTGATGCTCAACACCATCTCGTGAAGGGAGCAGTGACACCAGGAGTCGTCGTGTCTCTCGTGGCCAAATTTTAAATGTTAAATGCCATATTCTCTGGGTCTATGAAACGGTTGAAGATTCTTGTCCATCTATGATATTCTAACCTGTATCTGAAATGACTGGGATATGATACCTTAAATAGTGTTGACGGCAGATCTTATCGTCTTAAGGAATAAACCCTGTACTAAAAATTAGAATACTTATATAAGGGATGTACAATCTCTGAACAATGACCCTTAGTAGAACTATCGAGCATTAGCCAGGGGTATTTTACCAGGTAAAGTGTCCACAGCATTTTAGACATGTAAATACATATATATCATCTAAACAGAGGTATATAAAACATCTTGTGCATATATCATAACTAGTGCAATCATACATTATATCTAGTATAGTTAAATGAAGGTAGTAATTGCATAGTATACATGGCAATGATGTGCAAATATTTTAAACAAAGGTATGAGCATACATAAAATATAGCAATTTTAGATTCAGCTTTACATAATAGTTACAGATTCAGATTTATATCGAAGTACAAGTTGCTTTGGTTACATAAAACAATCTCAGATTAAACTTTGTACCAATGTACAAATTATCACAATTAAACATATAAAATGATTTTGCATTAGTATCAATATACAGATATCTATGACAGTGCAAATTGTCTTTAGCTTAGCCCATACATTCAGCTAAAATGAAGTATAGGTAGGTAGAACAGTCTACCTTTATCTATACTATCTATTCCCACTCTCTTCTTCAAAAAAAGATCTCTGATGGTATATTATAGTTTTGTCTTTTACCCAGTTTTACCCACAACCTTTGGAGCATAAAACTTATTGGGAAAGGGGGCGTAGTCGTTTATAAGGTTGCTTCCTGCTGACTTAAGGGCGATGGCATCTCTGTGGGGTCCTGTAAAAGCTAAAACAATGGTTAGTTCCTAATGGACTGACCACATACATCTATAACCAATTTTAGGATAGTGGTTAACTCCATCTGGAAACTTAATTAGCAGTGTGATCTGAAGGATAATCATAAGGAGCTATCTTGCAGCTGTTTTTGAATAATCTATTTCTTGAAAGCAATTATTGACCGGTGCACACCAAGTTCTTGATTTTTCTATTTTTGTCTCTGTCTGTCTACCTGTCTCTTATTTTCTCTCTCTCATACTCTTTCTTTTATTTTTGTTTTACTAACGGGAGTTGTTCCGGTGGAGGCCCCATTTCGGTTCCAGATTCTTTGTAGATAGCTGATAGGAGGAAATGTTATTTACAGTGGAAAACTTAAGCATTGTCGATATTCAAAAGATATTTATATCTTTCATGACTTTAGGAGACTGGAAGCAGACAGAATGAGATGTTTGAGAAGTACAGAAACAGGGAGGAACAAGGTTTAAGATGAAGTCACAGTAATATTGGTCCCTAAATATTATGCCTTCTGTCTCACACCAGGTGGCTTTCATGATGTGAGACAGAATTTTTCATATTTCTTTACCAATATGCTTGGGTTTAGAGAGGGAGAAAGCCACTAGTTCCCAATCCAAATCCAGCCTTATTAATAGTCAAATCAGGACCTTTTTTTTTTTTTTTTTTTTTTTTTTTTTTTTTTTTTTTTTTTGAGATGTAGATGTAAGATGTAAAGCAGTAAAAATTGAGAAATTACCCAGTAGTGCACATGTGTATCAGTTGGTCTCGTAGTCCGTCTTGTACAGTCTTTAATCATCAGTCTGTCTTCTATTGCAGGTGAGTAATTATTCAATGTTTAGACAATGCCGTAAAAATAGTTGTATCCATTTTCCTGTAAAGACAAAACTGAGAGACCCTGCCCCAGGTTTGTTAAGTGTGTTTTCCTTACCACGCATCCGTTTGTCATGTCAGGGATGAGCAGTTACTTTTCTTGTTCAGGAAGAGACTCCTTTTCGAAGCGGGCTTTTATTAGTTTTGTTGGTACCCATATCTTTTCTGTCCCTGTTGAAACAAGAGCAAAACCCCTACCCCACCGAAGCGCATACCCTGGCTTCCATTCGGAAGTCAACACATCTTTGAAGTAAATGGGTTGATTTAACTCAGAAGATTTTTCTACTACCCAATGTCTCTCAGCAGCTGAAGTTCCCTTTTCATCAGCATTAAGAAAATTTAAAGTCAATAAGGCACTATGCAACCTCTCTCTGGGCTTTTTCATTTCTTTCTTTTGTTTATAAAGCATCTCTTTTAATGTGCGGTGAGATCTCTCCACGACTGCCTGTCCTGTAGGATTGTGTGGTATCCCTGTAATATGCTTTATATCATAGTATGCAAAAATTATCTTCATTTTTCGGGAGACATAAGCTGGAGCATTGTCAGTCTTAATCTGAGTGGGAATTCCCAATACGGCCATGGCTTCCAAAAGGTGAGTAAGTACAGCATCAGCATTTTCTGAACTCAGGGCAGTCGCCCATTGCATTCCAGAATAGGTGTCAATAGTATGATGTACATATTTCATCTTTCCGAATTCTGGAAAGTGAAACACATCCATTTGCCATATCTCATTTCCGTGTGTACCCTTAGGATTAGTTCCTGCAGGTAAAGATGGTTGGTTATAGAAAGAGCAAGTGTCACATTTTTTTAGTATTTCCTTTGCTTCAATCCAAGTGATGGGAAAACTCTTCTTCAGCCCTTTGCTGTTAACATGATGCTTTTCATGAAATTCTGTGGCCTTTAGCACGCTTCCTATTAGCAACCGATCTATTTCCTCATTACCCTGCGCTAGAGGGCCTGGGAGGCCCGTGTGTGCCCTGATATGTGTTATGTACATAGGATGTATCCTACCTCTGATGATATCTTGTAGTTGTATGAATAGTAAGGTCAAGTCCGTATCATCAGGAATGAAGTCAGCAGTTTCAATATGTGAAACAACTCTTTCTGCATATTGAGAGTCAGTAATTAAGTTAAGAGGCTCTGTGAAATCCAACAACACCATAATGATCGCGTATAGTTCTGACTTTTGAACAGAGTTATAAGGGCTCTGAGCCACTTTAGTTAGGTTTTCAGACTTGTAGCCAGCCTTCCCTAAATTGTTTGCATCTGTATAAAATATAGGAGCTCCAGAAATTGGTTCATCTTGTACTACACGAGGAAAGATCCAATTAGTTTCCTTTATAAATTGAATTCTCTTGTTTTGGGGATATTTATTATTAATTTCTCCTAAAAAGTCACTGCAAGCCTTTTGCCAAGGTTCACTGTCTGCCCATAATCGTTCAATTTCTTCATTAGTCAGAGGCACAACAATTTCTGCAGGGTCCTTTCCAGTCAATTGGCGGAGTCTCAATTTACCTTTAAAAATCAGATCAGCAATTTTTTCGATATATGTCTTCATCTTTTTGCTTGGCCTATGTGGCAGAAATATCCATTCTAATATGATGCTTTCTCTTTGCATTAAGATTCCTGTTGGAGATTGTCTTGAGGGTAAAATAACAAGTATGCATTCCAAGTCTGGATCCACACGATCCACATGTGTTTCCTGAAGTTTTCTTTCTACCAACTCTAATTCTTTCTCAGCTTCATCAGATAGTTTTCTTGGACTATTTAAACCCTTGTCACCTTCTAAAGTCTTGAATAAATTAACTAGTTCATAGTTTTTTATACCAATCATGGGCCGTATATGAGCAATATCTCCTAGTAGCTTTTGAAAATCGTTAAGAGTCTTCAATTTATCTCTATTTAATTTTACCTTTTGTGGTCTAATTTTTTGTAAACCTATCTTATATCCTAAATAATTGATAGAATCTCCCCTCTGTACTTTTTCTGGAGCAATTTGCAGTCCCCAATTAGGCAATACTTTCTGTAGTTCTTCAAATAATGTTTCTAATGTCTGTGGGTTTGGGTCTGCCAACAAAATATCATCCATATAATGGTAAATGATAGATTGTGGGAAGCGCTTGCGTAGTATTTCTAGTGGTTGTTGTACAAAATATTGGCATAAAGTGGGACTATTTAACATTCCTTGGGGCAGGACTCTCCATTGGTACCTCTTAGCTGGCCCTGAATTATTAAGAGTAGGCACTGTAAAAGCAAATTTCTCTTTGTCCTGTCCCTGTAAAGGTATGGTAAAAAAGCAATCTTTCAAGTCAATAACTGTAATAGGCCATCCTTTAGGTAGCAGAGAAGGCAGGGGAATACCAGATTGTAAGGAGCCCATAGGTTGAATCACCTTATTAATTGCTCTTAAATCTGTCACCATCCTCCATTTTCCAGATTTCTTCTTGACAACAAAAACAGGAGAATTCCACGGACTGGTTGATTCTTCAATATGCTGAGCCTGTAACTGCTCCTGTACCAACTGTTCTAACGCCTGAAGTTTTTCCTTTGTCAAAGGCCATTGTTGAACCCAAATAGGCTTTTCCGTTAACCATTTCAAAGGCAGTGCTGTGAGTGCCTTATTAAGAGGGCGATTCTTTTGTACAACTTGAATGGCTGGTGAATTTTTGTCATTTTTGGAAACATAGTTGATCCTTTGGCTGACATCATAACCAGGAGGGATTTTAATCTGGGTATTCCATTGCATTAGGAGGTCGCGACCCCACAGATTCACTGCTATATCAGCCATATATGGCTTTAACCGTCCTTTCTGACCTTCTGGTCCTATGCATTCAAGCCACCTCACACTCTGTTTCACCTGAGATATTGTTCCAATACCCAGAAATTGGATATCTACTGTCTGTAAAGGCCATCTCGGATGCCAGGACCGTGGGGTTATGATCGAAACATCAGCCCCCGTGTCGACTAAACCCTAGTCGGTAGAGCATGAGACTCTTAATCTCAGGGTCGTGGGTTCGAGCCCCACGTTGGGCGCCAGATGTAGGCGGAGTTTACCCACAAGAACACCAATACTAGAAAAATATTTATTAGAATATAATCCAGAACTCACGGTACAGGTAACCAAGTACAGTAGGGACCGAAGTCTGCAGACGGACGGACGAAGGGGTCCTTCCTCCAGCAGCCAGGAACCAGGAAGAGAGCCCCCCAGCGTCCCAGCAGCCCCTTATCAAAGGGGTTGGCCACACCCCCTCCAGGAGCCCGGGACCCTGGATAAGCTTCTTTGGACCTTATCAGCTGACACCTGAATCCCACAACAGATGACCACAGCCACCTTTATGCCTCTGCTTAGCCAGCAGATAAAGAGGACGAGAGTGAGACCCTTGGGGGCCTGGGGCTTGCAATTCATATATTGTAGGGCTATCGTAGATCATGAGAAAACTATATTCTTTCCACTTTGCTGGTGTCATGGGAAAGGGTGAGCATCACATGGTGGTTCATTCAACCTCTGCCACTTTCCAGCCGTGTGGTTAGGTCTGTCCCTCTGTTACCACACCTGCTCCTTTCTGTTTGTCCCAACCTCCTACAGGCTTTGTTATACTGCTGGCTCCTGCCCCTACCCCAGGGTGGCCCCAACTGACTGAGGGCACTTTGTATGGAACTTTGTATGCCTAACCTAGTTTCTGGTGCTGGCACTGTGCTCTAAGCTGTGCCACTATCCTGTTCTGTTGCACTCCACCCCTGGAGTACGTGGGCTCTAGGCAAGCTGGCCAGAGCATCACCAGCCCTATAACCAGAGGCTGTCAAGCCAAAACTGCAAGCATGCAAAGGAAGGAATGGCATTTTGAACAACCAAGAGGGTAGACCCTGGCCTGTCCCTCAATCCTGGTCCCAATTCCTGATCCTGTTAATAGCTCTGTCCCTGTGTGGTCTTCAGGATGTAGGTCAGTGAGGGCCTGACCTTCCAGCTGTGGTCAGGCAAGGCGTCTGTCTCAAGCAGCTGATGGACTGCAGGCCTCATGGCAGGGCCACACACATCCTGAATCCTGGTGCTCCTGATAGTGAGAGTCATAATCCCCAGGGAGGTGAAGCCAGACAGCCTGTCCTCCTGATTTGCAGAGGCTACAGAAGACTTCTCTTGCTACCAACCCTGAAGGTCACCCTTGGCCTCCAGGAGCACATGAAAGAATGTCTTTCTTTTCTTTTATTAAATTTTAAAAATTTTATTTTATTTATTTGTATGGGTATTGGTGTTTTGCCTGCATGTGTGTCTGTGTGATGGTGTTAGATCTCCTGGAACTGAGGTTACAGATACTTGTGAGTTAGCAGCACTATGTGGGTGTTGGGAATTGAACCCAGGTCCTTTGGAAGAACAGCCAGTGCTCTTAACCATACCATCCATCACTCCTGACCCAGGAATGGTTTTATTTTGATCTCTCTCTCTCTCTCTCTCTCTCTCTCTCTCTCTCTCTCTCTCTCTCTCTCTCTCTCTCACACACACACACACACACACACACACACACACACACACACACACACACACCATGTGAACAGCATTGCTTCCCTAGAACCCCAAGCATAGGATCCCGTGAAGAGATTCCGGGGAGTCTAATGGAGGTTTGTGGGATCAGTCTTGCTCACCTGGTGGTCTCTGCCGGCTACTATTAAACTGCATTTTGTTTTCATTTTTCTTACTCCCCTATGGGATTAGCTCCCCTTAGAGCCTAGCATCAGTTAGATGTGTGTGATTAAATGATGTAGTTACAGCAGCTGTGGGAACGCCGTGTTCATCCATAGAACCAGGAGAGTGTTGGGGTAACCCTAGAGTCATGTAACTTCTGGACCTGGGGGTGTGGGAACTGTTCAGATGTAGTTTTATTTCCTGGAGTATCACGCCTAAGTGCTCCGTTGGACCTTTAGATTATCTCCCCTAGAAACCACATGCATAGTTTTGGCTGCTTGTAGCTGTAATTAATGGGAGGCACAGCTCATTCAAAACGATAAGGAGATTTATGACTTCGCATAAGAACCCGGCTGAAGGTTGACTGCGGATTGAATTAATTCAGTGGCTCAGCCAGCATCATCTGATGGTCATTCGGTCATCTTTGGCTCCACCATTCTGGGCCTCTTCTCCTCAGGGTAAATTTCTTCATTGTGCCAGGATGAGGGCTGCAGCTTCAGAACACATGTAGATGCAGAACCCTGCAGGATGGATACATGCACAAAATCGGAGTTCTTTTAGAGAAGAGGGAGGGATTGCAGTGAGATGTGAGCCCTGATGTGAGGATCCTGCCACCAGTCCACAGTGGGACACACTGGCTTAAGAATAAACATTTTGTCCTGACAGGGTGAGACTTACACAGAGGATCCTTAACCAAAACTCCTTAGATTTATTTCCGTCTGGTCCAAAGCGACCCCCCCCCCCACTGCCGCCTCGTGTCAAACCCCGGGCTGTTCTTAGAGCAAGCCACACCCCATTTCTACCTTTTTGCCTTGCTTGAGCTGTGACCTGTGTCTGGAACATGCCCATTCCAGGATGTCTGAAGCCATGAGATTTAATACTCAGATTCACACCCCAGTTGTTGATCATGAATGCGTTTACACGCATGGCTCCTCTGCTTTTCTCCGTCTCCAAAGGTGGTGCTCCCACCACCCCCACACTCCATGATTTCCCTGCCTTGTGGTTTGGCTTGGCAAGCATTCCATGCTGGTCTTTGCTGCTGCATGCTCATGGCTCAGGTTCCAGTGGTCTCGGCTTCTCCTTACTTTCTGCCAGGCAGCATCTAATGCAAAGGCCTTACCAGATTGCAGTTCGTCCTTGTGACAAGAACCCCGATGGCCCTCTGCTTCCTCATCAGGAGGCATACCGTGTCTCCTGGTGTCTTCTCTGTCCATCTTCAGGGCTCTCCAGTCTTGGTGACACTAACCTGATTCTTTGACATTGTCATTGATCTCTGCCATGTCACGATGCCTGAACTCAGCCTGTGCTCTTTCTGCCTCAGCCTGGGCTTCTTTCTACAGGAAATGGAAGTTTAAAACCACAAACTGGGTACCAGAGATGCCTTTTGTTCCTGTGTGTGTTCTTGATTATTTTAGGGGACCCCTGGGATGGAGACTTTTATAAATGCAGTTGTATTCACATGTGAAAATAGACTGTCTCATGAATAACATATGTGTTTAACTGAAATCCAAGACTTTGTGACTGTTTTTCCCTGTGTCTCTGTGCACCTTTTCAGCACAGGGAGAGCCCTAGTTCCCTTGTCTCACCCTGGGCAATCGTTTTGACAGGGTTAGGATAGCAGCGTTGTAATAACCACAATAGGGCTGGGAATCCTTGTACCTACTGTCGTACTTTGGGCATTTATAGGTGCCAGGTCACGGTCGCTCTTCATTGCCCCTCTTACATTTACTTCCTTAGTCCCAGGGCCCGTTGTGTATATCACCGACTCTGCAGCCGGCTCAGCTCTCTGAGGCTCCTTCTGGTAGATTCTTCGATGGGCTCCTGAAACCTCCTTTCATTCTTCAGTGTTGGTAACAAGTTTTGTCCCTGGACCTTGGATGCCATTGTCGCCGCTGGATGTAAACTTCCAGCCTCTCATTTTCTTTTCCGTGAGGATCTTGGTCATGCGAGTCCAGTTTCTTCTGGAGGAATGTGTGTGTCAAGGGCTGAGACAGATCTCTCACCCATCCCTGATCCCAGCCCTGGAGGTCATGAAGGCTGTTCTCACCTGGCCTGTGCCACACTCCCCGCCTGCTTCTGTTGCCTGTGCTAGGACTCTGCTCTCAGGACAGAGCCACTGTCTCCCTCCGTCCCCTGCTTTTTCCACTTGTGTTTGGGCTCATGGGGAACCTTGGCGGCTCATTCTGTTGTGGGGTGCTGTTCCAATGGTTGTGCTGTGTGGTAGCCTTGTATGGCTTTCTGAAATCCAGACAAGCTGGAAAACCCAGGCTTTGTTGCTCCCTTGCCTGTCTGAACTATGGTCCATGAAAAGAGTGCTAAGGGCAGCTGTGAATGTCCCGGACACAAGACAGTAAACTGAAGTGTGTGTGTGTGTGTGTTTGCGTGTGTGTGTGTGTGTTTGCGTGTGTGTATGTGTGTGTGTTTGCGTGTGTGTGTATGTGTGTGTGTTTGCGTGTGTATATGTGTGTGTTTGCGTGTGTGTATGTGTGTGTGTTTGCGTGTGTGTGTATGTGTGTGTGTTTGCGTGTGTATATGTGTGTGTTTGCGTGTGTATGTGTGTGTATGTGTGTGTGTTTGTGTGTGTATGTGTGTATGTGTGTGTGTTTGCGTGTGTATATGTGTGTGTTTGCGTGTGTGTGCGCGCGTGTGTGTGCGCGCGCGTGTGTGTATGTGTGTGTGTTTGCGTGTGTGTGTGTGTTTGCGTGTGTATGTGTGTGTGTATATATGTGTGTGTATGTGTGTGTGTTTGCGTGTGTGTGTGTGTTTGCATGTGTATGTGTGTGTGCATGTGTGTTTGCGTGTGTGTATGTGTGTGTATGTGTGTGTTTGCGTGTGTGTGTGTGTGTGTGTGTGTGTGTGTGTGTGTGTGTGTGTGTGTGTGTGTAACTCCTTTGGGAGATTTTCCAATAAGAACTTTGGAGGTGACAACTACATCGTGTTACAATGTGAAAGGCTGAATGCCCTGCCAGTGGGTCATGCATACGTTTTGGACACACTGGCTTTCTTGCACATCCCTTCTTCCCATCGTGCCCCTCCTCTTCCTTTCCTCCTTTCTGTCTGCTGGCTTTGTTCAGGTTTGATTCACACACTGTTATCATTGCACATCTCAGTGGCTTAGAAACCACAGTTCTGAGGCTGTCACCCAGGAAGCCAAGTGTCTCAATAATCCAGTGGCTGTGCTTCTGTAGTGGGGAGGGTAGCAGGAAGACTCTGGCAATGGCTGCTGTGCTTGCATGCCTCTGCCTTGCCTATAGGCTTACCTCAGGCAATTGGCCCAGTGAGACTGCTGCCAGTGAGAAAGGGGGCTTGTTGGGTTAGACAGGCGGCCTCCAGCGTTGAGGCACAGCTGTCACCTGCTGCTCTAGGCACCGAGGGTTGGCCCTGCCATCTGTGCTGTCTGCTCAGGAAAACGGGACATTTAGGTCTTCGGATAACTTTGTGCGTTTTCAAGCCATTAACACCACATGGGCCCTGTGACTGTGGCTGTCTTCCTGGTGTTTCTTGTTTGTTTTAAAGATGTATCACTTGCAAAGATAGAGGTCCTCTTAAAGCTGCTGAGCCAAAATGGGAAAGACTGGGGTAGTGCTGCTCAGATGCTCCCAGGATCCCAAGGCTTCTGTGACCTCTACTGGGTGTTGTTTGCCCTGGCCACCAAGTCCCTTCTACCCCACCAAGGCAGCAGGTAGCTTCTAGTAGCTCTGGACTTGGTTTCTCTAGCTAGGCTTGCCCAGCACAGAGGGCTGCCCTCCTGCTGCTTGTGGCCAGTCACAGGCCACCTCAGCACCCTTTTCCTGTCCTGCACTTAACCTGTATACTCCTCATGTGGTGGAGGAGGTGGAGGTGAGACCCCTTACTCTGGAATGGAATGAAGAAACTCAGAAATGACTGGCCAGGGAAAACTTGTTCCCCAAGATTAGAGAACAGGTCCCAGAAAGGAGCCAGCTGAAGGTTGGTAGACAGTCACCTGCTTTCAAATTAAAAACAACATCCTTAAATATTCAGTCAATACCACAAAACCCAAAAGCACATTTCAAGTATCCTGGGTTTTTGCTAAGGGAGATAGATAGGGAATTTAAATGCCACGCAATGGGCTGCAGATGCAGCTCAGTTGGTAGGATGCTTGCCCAGCATACAGTAAGCCTTGGATTCAGTTCCCAGTGCTGAGAGCAGCTATCCATGCCTACGATCCTAGGGGCTTAAGGAGGCAGAGGCAGAAGGATCTGAAGTTCAAGATCACCCCAATAGAGTCCCGAGGCCAGCCTAGAACAAAAATAAATAAATGAAACATTCAAAATACAAAGAAGCAGGTTATATTTTTGTCAACAGTGGTCTCTGAAGATGGAAAGGCCATTTGGAAGTTTAGCAAACTCACACCTTTCACGATAGCGAGGGAAGGGGCAGCTTTACTGCCCATGTGTGACTAATGCGCTTACACATCAACCTCCCGGGATCTTCACACAGCATCCTAGGGAAGTACAGTTGCTCTCACCTGTCACCCATAGGGACCAATGGTTTTTGCGTGAGTGGGTTTTATCGATTTGTTTGTGCTTTCAAGGTTTGATGTTGTTCTTAAAAAAAACCCTTTCTTAAAGCACTCCAGACTAACAATATGCTGATGCAGTGAGCACAAATGGAGGATTTTCCACATCACTTGCCTCGACTTCTAGAAGGCAGGCTGAATGCCAGCAGGTGTTGAGTGTCTGTGGAGAAATCAGGCTTCTTCCCCAGACCTGAGCTGGGAGGGACCATGCTTTTCACATGAAGTAAACATGCTTGTGCTATGTAAAACTCTAGGGAGTCTTATAGATGAAATCTGAGAGAGACAAGGTCAGGTTACTCTGGAACATAACCTGTAGCCCAGGCTGGCCTCAGACTTGTAGGAAGTCATCTGCATCAGCCTCCCAGTGCTGAGATTACAGGTGTGATCCTCCATGCAGAAGTCAACGTGAGCTAAGCCTTCATGCCAGGAAATGTTTGGACTTCACCAAGAGAAGCCAGAAATCAGGCCTTCAAAATGAATACATTTAGATTCTGCTACATAAGTCAGTCAACTTTTCCTGTGGGGTCAATCCAAGGCCGTGTGACTTGTCCAGCGTAGACACCCTGGGCGTTATTCCTCTGGGTTTTGGCAAGCCGATAAATGGGATGTCAACCCAACTTCTTAGCATTCCAACCTGTGGCCCTTGGCACCTAAGAGGACATGCATTGCATGTCCCTTCTTTGCTCAAGAGCATTAGTCTGTCTGTGCCTACCTCTGCCCCTCACTGTCAAGGTCCATTCTTTGTTTTTCTGACTTCTCCAAACAGAAGCAGGAATTATGGTTTGCTATTGATTGACCATTCAGAACTTGATCTGATCCTGAAATGGGTTTGCTTGGTGACATTAACCTTAGCAGAAGTAGTTGTTTTTCTAAAAAAATGCTGATTTGTTAGATGTTACTGTTTCGTGGAAACTTTTTTGCCTTCATTTTGGAATAATTATAGATTTTACATGCTCCCCCAAATATGCAAAAATGAGCTCTTTGCTCTGGGATGCTGCTTGCAGACCATAGCTCTGGCTTGTGGCTTTGGCTTTCGGGGTTATGGTTTTTACACAAGTTATCAAGCCCTGTGCACTCAAAATACCCTTCAGGATGGTTCTCTTTCAAACTTAAACGAGCCAAGTTAGACTTAGCATAAACATCATGGAGAATGCTTCTTAGCCATCAGCAGGGATTTATTAGTGCCTTCTGTGTATAGACCCTGTGTTATCCACGGGACATGAAATTCACATAGCATAATTACTGCCCATCAACAGAGAGGGTTTTATGTCCAAACCCAAGGAGCAACTGTAGAGATGGCAAACAGAAAATGTGTCTTTGGGGGCAATATATTAGAGGATTTTTGGAAACTCCAGAGACCATGCAGAGGTCGCTTTGGGTTAGCTGCCCTTACACCATCACTTCAGGAGGTTATCTCCCTTTTGAGAACCTCTCGTCTGAGGTTTCCCCTTCTGAAATACAAAATGGAAAGTTTCACTTCATTGGTTTTACCTGACTTTCTTATAGACAACTATCTATGATTGTTATTAATATTTGTTTTGTTTCTTGAGACAGGATTTCTCTGTGAGGTCCTGGCTGCCCTGGAATTCACTATGTAGACCAGGCTGGCCTCAAACTTGGAGATCCACCTGCCTCTGACTCCAGAGTGCTGGGATTAAAGGTGTCTTCCACCACCACTGCTTGTTATTAATCCTTTATACTACCCAGTTTCTAAATTAAACTTCACCACAGA
The DNA here is from genome assembly GCA_033318265.1 of Phyllotis vaccarum. Taxonomy (NCBI): domain Eukaryota; kingdom Metazoa; phylum Chordata; class Mammalia; order Rodentia; family Cricetidae; genus Phyllotis; species Phyllotis vaccarum. Next base: position 24,095,370 of record JARWLC010000003.1, on the reverse strand, counting down.
TTCATATGAATAGAAGAAAGCACTTATGGAAAGGGTCTGCAATTTTGGGTGTTCATAGGACTGCCTCAGAACATGCTCCCTGAGGATGAGGGGCTACATTTATTTCGGCAGAGAGAGAGAGAGGAAGGGAGAAGAGGCGGGAATGTTAATACATTCTAACCCCTTCTCCCCTAAATCCCACCCTTTGCTGCCTTTGACTCCAGTTCCCATGTTTGAACAGCTCCAAATCCTTGCCCTTCATGGCTGAGGTGTTTTCTCTCTATAATTACATTATTATTCCGGACACTGTCGGAATGCTTGTCACAGAGGAAGGAGGATTAGGCTGGGCGGCTGTTGCTAGTGCAACCAGGCAGCTGCCCTGTGCCTGGCAAGGGAGATTGTGCCTCTGGAAGCCAGGCTCCCGGCTGAGCCAGCTTCATTTAATTAGTCTCCTGTCTCTTTTCCCTTTGAGACAGTGGCAGAATCCAGGAAGATTCCCCTTAATGATTGCAGATGCTTCTAATGACATTTCGTCATCGCTCATTTTAAGCAAATCAGAAAATTGTCAAAATCACTCTAGTCTCAGGAAATAACTTTGAAAAGCATCTGTCTCTTGGGGGGAGCAAAGCCACAAAAAGCATCTCCTTCAAGTCTCTCTGACACGGAGCCTCTTTTGGCTGTGTGCTCTGCTGCCAGTGCAGTTTAGTGCTCTTCCAAGTGAATTCTTTAGTTTCTTCATGAGACTCAGTGTGACCTCTGAAGATCTGTAAATTTTTATGCTGATCACAACCAAGAGTCAGTGTATAAAACGGCTATGGTTTAATTAATTGGTGATAATTGTAGGTAATGTCAGGCTAAAGAGAAGAGGTGAGTATTGTTTTGTGAATCACCCTCTGCAGTGAGCATAGACTGGCTGTGCTGTCTCTTATTGGAATGAGTTATGGATGACCCAGTTAACTACATTGGAGTGTGAGGTTGGGGAGGGGCGCTGACATCAGGGAAAACTGATGATGTTCCTGCGATCTTACAGAACACCATGGAACCTCTCCAAAGCCCACCTTGTTGTTTGGTAGGAAAGGGAAGAAAACAGTGGCTCCTAAATGGAAGAACAGCCTAAGACGCAGATGGAGAAACGGGGTCCCCTGAGGGAGGAAGGGCTGGCCCTTGCCACAGGCCAACGGAACCCTTGCTTGGAACCTTGCCCCGAATGCAGTTAGCTCTCCCTTGAACTGGACACATTCATGGAATGACTCTGGGAAGGACTTTATGCTCTGTGCCCTTTCCAACCAGAGAAGTCAAGGTGCAGTCTCTTTCCTGCTACCCAAGGCATGTGTCTTCCTCTCCTAGGGAGGCTAGAGAGAGCGGGAGGTCCCAGAGCCACAGCCTCTGTGGATAACCTTCTCCACCAAGACAAGACACATAACTAGCCCAGGGTAGGGTCCCTGCTTGGACTCCTCACTTTGTCCAGCATCCTTGTGCTAAGGCTTTATAGAGCTTCCATTCCAGCTCTGTGTGGAGCCCCTGGCCTTGCAGTTATCTAGCATTTGACTAGATACACTATAATTAATGTTCAGGAATTAATTCATTAGCTGAGCTCAGAAATCTTCATCCATTAAGTGGGAATAGCTCAGCCCTTTGGGGACAAGAGAGGAACCAGAGGCAGAAGCACAGCAAGTCCTCCAGGAGTGAGAAGTGCTCCAGGAGAAGTGTTCCAGGAGTGAGAAGTGCTCCAGGAGGGAGAAGTGCTCCAGGAGGGAGAAGTGCTCCAGGAGGGAGAAGTGCTCCAGGAGGAAGAAGTGCTCCAGGAGGGAGAAGTGCTTCAGGAGGGAGAAGCTACTGGCTGTGTTGCTGGAGGTATCAGCATCTCTGCCTTCTTGCCATGTTTCCTTGGACAAGAAAGCTTAAGATCTCAGCAGCATCATTAGCTGAAGCATCCTGGCCAGAATCGTTTCCTCCTTGGTGACGCCAGAAGCCTGGCTAAGTGAGGACAAGGTAACCATTTCCATCCCACAGCTTAAGTGCTTGAGTTCCTCCTGATGCTGCAGAAGCTGTGGAGTGTTTTGTTAACTCTTGCCCAAGAGATGTGTGCAAGCGCATCACCATGCTGGGAGTGGAGGTTTCTATTCTCCATGACACACCCTGGGCCTGGTTAACACCGACCCTTAAGGCAGCAGAAGCAATCAGACATCACTGAGGGCCACTTAGATGTTAGACTCTGACTCCCGTGTCTCTTCAGCTTCCCACTTCCCCAGTTTGGCCCTGCTGTCCTTCCCTTGGCTCCCTCCTCAATAAGGCTTCGAATAATTTTCCCCAGTGGTCAAGAACCTACAGGTCATTTTCTCAGCACCAGTCTCTGAGGGCTGCACCTCATGATAGGCTACAGAAAGGTGCTTTGTGAGTCCTACCAGAACTAGAGTAAACTCTCCTACGCACTAGGCTCTGCCTTTGTTCTTTCCATGTTGCATCACAGATGACAGACGGGTGGTATTTGAGCCTGTTACGGAAACCGAAGTGGGACATCTTGTAGAACCCTGTGAAAGATCTTGCTCTGAGGGAAAATGCAGATTGGAGACAGACACTAGCAAGTGTTGGTGAGGAAATGGAGAGGCTGGGCCATGGAAACGTTGGCCGCTCTGTAAAACGGTTCATTGTAGAATCATCATGTGACCCAGCATTTCTACACCTAAGAATATACCGAGACTCGGAAACCTACAGCCACACCAGACCGTGGCACACATAGCTCCTTGAGGAGTGGATGTACAGAACAGCGTATCCATGCTATGGAATATTATTCAGCTGTTGACTTTCCCTGGGAGATGTTGTGGTGTTTGGTTTTGTCAACCTGACAACAAACCTAGACATATCTGGGAAGAGTAAATTGTTTAATTGTTTTCATCATACTGGCCTTGAGCATGTCTGTGGAGAATTTTCTTGATTGATGATTGATTTAAGGGGGCCCAGCCCACTGTAGGTGGTGATATAAATAAACAAGCTACAGGCAAGCCATAAGAAGCAAGCCATAAGAAGCAAGCCAGAAGGTCACAGTCCTCTATGGCATCTGCTTTAGTTCCTGCCTCTCCAGGTTTTTGCCTTGAGCTCTGTATTGCCTCCTTTTTGTGATGCATTGATGAAGTAAACTCCTTTCTTCCTGAGTTGTTTTGAGTGTGATGTTTCTCCCAGCAATTGAAAGCAAAGTAGGGCAGATTTGGACAAGTCTGTTTACCCCAGGTACGGTATGGTTCAGGGGCCAAAAAAGCTTAGTGACCTACTGTGTGTTTTCTCTTTCAATTACCTACAGGAGCATGGATAACTTAAGGTGGTAGCATCACTGAAAAGCCCACCCCAGCATGGGTAGTGACTCATGAAATGTATATGCCTGGAGCTCCATACACAACTTGTAGGGGTTACCAGTGATGACCCCACCCCTAGAGACCGGTTAGTATTTACACCGTCTTGGAAAGGACCTAGTAATACTTCTACGTTTCTGAACTTCATGAGCCTTCTGAGTTTCTTTTGCTTTCTGGGTCTTGCAAGCCTTTTCCTCTCTCCAAGTGGGAATGTTTTGGTCAAGATGAAATTGCTGCGCAGCCAAAGGCCCCAGTGAGCACACTGGTCCCTGGTGTTTCTCCACTGTATGAAGAAGCCAGATCATGCAATACCACAAAAATGACAAGCCCGAGCAAGTGAGCTCCATCCAGACAGGAAGCAGGTTAGTGACATCCAAGCCTGGCATGGGAGACTGTGCCTGGAAGAGTAATGTGGAAGAGCAGTTAAGGATAATTCCTGATGTCAACTTCAAGGCTCCACACACATGCATGCAAGTTCCCTACACACACAGACATATATACACACAGAGGAAGATAGGAAAAGAATAAAATACAGAGTATCTGGGAACCAACAGGAAAGCGTATAGGTGTAGCATACAAAGGATGACAGTTATGTGGCATGGCAGAAGAATGTGGCCTTAGAGTAAGGAAATGATCTTTGGCTGGGGAGGAGTGTGCCAAAACACCTAGTCAATCAAATGTCTTGACACTGTCTCATGAGTCAGCAAAAGTGGTCTAGATTGGTAAAGAGTGGTCGTGGGAGATGACACCATGATGGTCTGTATGCTCCTATGCCTTTCTGTTGACATTATTGGAAGTGAGATGACACCATGATGGTTTGTATGCTCCTATGCCTTTCTGTTGACATTATTGGAAGTGAGATGACACCATGATGGTTTGTATGCTCCTATGCCTTTCTGTTGACATCATTGGAAGTGACAGGCTGGTGCGTCCTCTTTTCAAGAGGCACCGAGATGGAATTTTTAGAATGCCAAGGGACAGAAAAAAGTCAGAGGGCTCTTGGCTGTCACCCATCTTTAGTCTCTGTCTAAGACAAGGATAAATGGACTCTTGTCCCTGCCTTCCCCAGTGCGGCGAATTCTGTCTCAGAGCAGGGCAGGCTCCCCTCCCCCATCCAGCTGTTTGTAGGGAAAGTCTGAAACTCACAGCCCAGTCTTACTGGCCCCTCCTGTGCCAACCATCAGAGGGAATTCTCATCTGATGGCCAGTGAGCAGCTGGCATCATCCCCTACCCCCAACCCATCACAGCCCCTCCCTGATCTCATTTTAGAAGCAGGCCAGCAGACTTTCCTGTTCCAGAAAAGCCCAGAAAGACCCAGCAAGCACGGTTTGTGGGGAGGAAGGTTTCCAGCCCTCACATGCTTTTACCTCATTGCAGTGTTTCTGCTTTGGAGTCTGTAGAGAGCTGTGGAGTTGGTCTCTAGTTTTGTATCCTTGTGCCCTAATTATGAAAATATAAAAATTTAAAAAGTCTGCAAGTTGCCAGAAAGTCTTTACATCATGAAGCATCTGGCCAGATGTTTTCCAGAATGAAATAGAGAATTAATCTTTCAAATGTCAGACCCGGATGTTAGTAGAATGCATACACAAGGCCTTGGATTCAGTCCCTTAGCTATGTATAAAATAGGCATGATGCTGCCTGCCTATAGTCATGTTGTCTATGAGATACTGACAGGAAGATGAGAAATTTAGGGATATCCTTGGCTACATAGTGAGTTTGATGGTGGCCTGGGATATATTAGACCTTGGCTCAAAAACAAAAATATAAACCAGAGTTAGAAGGGTCCTCAGGGCTTTTATGTCAACAACCATTTTAACACTGGACAGGCTGGTCTTTGAATGTACAGATTTGTCATGAGTTTACAGTGTTTTGATTCTAAATTCACAAGGTACACCTTCGGTGGTGCAGGCGGGGTTTGGATCATTCCATGCTTTTCATAGCTCAGCATCAATCATTTATGTCCATTTCCTGAGCTGTACCTTCTCAGAGCAGAACCCATCCTTCCTTTGAAATAGTCAGATCCTGGGGCTGGAGAGATGTCTCAGCAGTTAAGAGCATGAGCGTGTGGAGGCCAGAGGTTGGTGTTAGATATTTTCCTTAGTCAATCTTCACTCAAGTTTATGTTTATTATAGTTGTAGCTTATGATATATCTTAAATTACATTTATGTATTGCGTGTGCTTTTGTGCAAGTATGCACATACCATGCTCTGCGTGGAGGACGTAGAACGATTTGTGGGAGTTGGTTCTCTCCTTTCTCTCCCAGGAGAGAGGTCAAGTTCCGGTTGTCAGGTTTGGCAGCAAGCACCTTTATCCACTGATCCATCTCACTGGCCCTCTTTAGTTTATTGATGGAACTGAACCCGGAGCTCACTAATGAGTCTGCCTAACCAGCTTGCCTGGGGGATTCTATCTCTGCCTCCCCAGTGCTGAAATTACAAAAAGATCTGCCCTACCCACTCCCAGGCTTTTTATGTACATGCTGGAGAAATGAAGTCTGGTTCTTATGCTTTATCTACAGAGCCAACCCCCTCTCCCATGTAAAAACTTTAATAGCGGAAGACGGAAAAACAAGATAAATGTCCAGTATAAGGGACAAGCGCATCCATGCGCTAGCACACTCTGACAATACTTCCAAAGTGTGTTTAGTAACGGGATCATCTCTTGACAGCTGGTAGATGAAGAAAGCTTCCTCTAGACCTCTGTTTGGGTCTTTGGTATCAGACACGGGCATGGAAACAAGATAATAAGGAAGAGCATGAAGCCATTCACGGCACTAACACTGGATGGTGGATTTACGGGAGTGCTCCTTAATTACATTTCACGTTAGTTTGAGTTAGTTGTAAATTTCACATGCAGTTACATGGAGTAAGAATTACAGGAAGTCCTGTATGCCTTCCTGTTTCCTGCAGGGAATTTTTATCTTCCTCTTGTGCTTCTTCCTCGCCACATAATTGACAGTAGGGGAAAATAAAGTTGAAGGCTATTATTTTAAACACGTATGCATGTGGGCATGCATTTAGGCATGCTACACGTGCACATGGACGCGCGTGCACACACACACTACCTACTGGGGAAGCTGGCCTTACATTTCTCTGCAGACACCTTCCTCTTGACCCACTGTATTTGAACCTTATACTAATTCTGAGTGGCTGAGACCATGCCAGGTGTAAGTGTTCATGAAGAGAGTTCATGTTGGTCAACAATATGCACCTTCTGATAGCATCAGGCTTCCTCAAACCGTTGAGACGAGAGGGAAAAGAGACACATGGCTTTATGTTAAAGTGAAATTGAACCTTCCAGAATTCCAGCGTGGAAAATAAGGCTGAAAATAAACATCAGAGCAAAGCTCAGTAGCCCCTGGCTACCTTCTATCAAATGCTTAGAATATGTTCCTGCTCCAAGCTGTCTGTCTCCTCTGGGGACAGCAGAGGATGGATAGTGACAGCAGGTTGGACCAGCAGATGTTGGTGGAGTACTTCAGGAATTCAGCTAGATGGCTCATCCAGTGTGGCGGATGTCAGAACACACGGCACCATAGGAAACAGGGTGGCTAGCCTTTGTTTTTATTTTATTTATTTTGTATGTTTACTTTGCTTGGCACATGTAGTCCAGGTTGGTCTTGAACTCAGTAGGTAGCAGGGGATAACCTTGAATTCCTGACCCTCCTGCCTTCACCTGCCAAGTGCTGGGATTACAACCAAGCATCACCATTACTAACTTCTCTGCTTTTAACAGAATCTTTGATTCTTTCTCTGGGTCTTAGGACTCATGGCTTATAGAGAAGCACTCACCCTCATCAGAGAATCAGGCTGGTGGGTTGTGTTCTTGGCCCCACGGTTAGTTTCTGGCAGGCTCTCTTGTGTCTCAGTCATTCTTCTCTTGCTAGCTGACTCATCATCTTGTGGAATTCTGTCTCTGAGAGGCTGTAAGTCAGTCAGCCTGGAGCGTGGGCTGTTGCCAGCCTTCCCAACCTCCCTAACCTTGTTGAAGATATACAGTGCACCCCAAGAAGTAGAGCCACCTTCAAAGCTAGTCTTCGGGGACTAGAGTTATTTCTTTGCCACCTTAGTGAACTCTGATGTCAGTGCCTTTTTTATAAAAGAAATGAGGTCGAGTTCTCTGGGAACAGACGGGAGACTTCCGCTTCCTTCCCCTGAAGATTATCTGGAAGATGTCAAAAGCAATTTTTATAGGTGGGCTGTTCTTTTACAAGAGATGTGTTTACAAAGCATGAAATTAACATTTTTGCACAGAGTCGAAGAATTCCTGATAACTCCGTGACTGGCATGACAGGTTTGTAGCACCAATGGTTAGTAGCAAGGTCAGTGTTATATGCAGTGATACAGTTAGCAGACCCTATCATCAAAGCCCTTAGCCAGACACAAACTCTGGACTTTTGAAATGCAGGCTAGCAAGGCTCACCACACAGTGTCTAAGCACTGGACTTCTTATAGGAGACAGTTCCCAGACTGAACACTAAATAAATAGCCACAGATGATCATTTGAGGGGAAACGATCGTGCAGGTATGCTTAGATCAACAGTTGCACATTTCAGTTGTGGTTTCGAATCTCCTAGGTTCATAAATCTAACAAGAGAATAGTAAATTCTGTTAATAAAAATCTATTAAGAGAGGCATGCTATATGTAATTTTATATATAAAGCATATAATTTTGGACTTGGGGCTGTTATTTTTTAAGATTTTTTTTTTTTTATTGTGTATGTCAGCCAGGTGGTAGTGGCACACTTCTTTAATCCCAGCACTTGGGAAGCAGAGGCAGGCAGATCTCTGAGTTTACATCCAGCCTGGTCTACAGAGTGAGTTCCAAGACAGCAGGGCCACACAGAAACATTGCCTTGAAAAACCAAATAAACCAAAACAAACAAAAGCACACACACACACACACACACACACACACACACACACACACTCTCTCTCTCTCTCTCTCTCTGTGCCTCTCTTTTTCTCTCTGTCTGCATGTCTGTGTCTCTGTGTGTGTGTCTGCATCCCTGGAACTAGAATTACAGGTGACTATGAGCCACCTGACCTGGGAACTGAACCTGGGTCCTGTGAAAGAGCAGCAAGCATTCGTAACTGCTGAACCATTTCTTCATCCCTGGATTGGGTTCTTGTTGGCAATATCAGGTAACATAAACTCTCTGTGTCGAATCTCTTTGGGTTTTTTATGTGATAATTCAGACTGCTGCAGCCTCAGTCCCAGGAGCACCAAGGATGGAGAAGAAAAGCAAGGAGATGGGATTCTCGAGAACTTACCGAGAATCGGCTTAGAAAACCCTGTGAAGAGTATGAGATGTCAGTTCCCGAGACACAGATCCGGGGTCTGGAGAAGAGAAGATTCTCCTTAAAGGTCACACCACTCTTAAGTTTGGATGTGAAAGCAAGATGAACACAAAGATGTCTGAGATCCCCTGCTGCTCGGCTGGGGATCAAGTTTACAAGGAGTTGGGACAGTGAGGTGGTTCAGACCCACAGCCTGAATTCAAACCTGTGAACCACATGGCAGAGGAGAGAAATGACTGGAGGGTGTCCTCTATCCTCCACGTGTCTGCCACAGCGCACACACACACACACACACACACATGCACACACACAAACATACTCACACATGCACACACCTCACACACACATGCACACACAGAGCAAGTGTAATTTTAAAACAAATTTTAAAAGATTTAAATATGTATGCATGTATGTATACAGTGTTCTGTCTGCATGTATGCCTAAATGCCAGAGAAGGGCATCAGATCCTATTATAGACACTTGTGAGACACCAGGTCGTTGCTGGGAATTAAACTGAGGACTTCTGGAAAAACAGCCAGTGTTCTTAACTGCTGAGCCATCGCTAACAAAAACAAAGTTTCTGAGAGTTGGAAGCCTTCCAGCCATGCAAACATAGGTTCAAATTGTAACTCTATCTGTAGCATTGAGCAAATTGTTTAACACTTTTTTTTTCTTTTGTTTTGTTTGTTTTTAAGACAAAAAGTTTCACAATATACCCCTTACTGGCCGGGAGTTTGCTATATAGAGAAGACTGACCTTGAACTCACAGAGATTCCCCTGCCTCTGCCTCCCCAGTCCTGGGATTAGACAAGCGTCACTAGTAAACTGTTGTGTTCTGTGACCTTGGCAACACTTTCATGCTCCCTTTGGAGTTGCTTTGAATGTAAATGAGCTGACACACTGTGAAGAAATTCCAAGGACCAGTGTGCATTAAGCACTCATTCATCCATTTAATTAATTTATTTATCTGGCATTTATTGGGCACTTACACGTGCCTGCTGTGTTGCTAAGTGTGGAGTGTTAGTGTGAACCACAGCAGATGCTGCCCCTGCCTTTCTGAAGCCTGCGATCCAGGCACAGATGCATTCCTTAAGCAGTCACACCAAGTCAGCCTCCTCTTTGATGTGGTACTCTGATGTCAAGATCAAGCTGTGCAGGGAGCAGCCTAGACTAAGATTTCCCAGAGGAACTGGCATCTGAGATGCAGTGTGGAGTTGGAACAGGAGCAGGTGTGACAGGTGTCTGTGGTACAGGAAACTTGTACAAAGGTCTTACAGTAGGAGAGAGCAAGGTGTTATTTGAGGGCCATAAGAAACTCCCTCGAGCTCTAAGACCAAGGGGAGGTGGGCAGAGGCCAGGCCTTCCAGAACTTTCTAAACCCAGTAAAGCATTTAGCTTCATTTTAAGAACAATGGGAAGTCATTGAAAGATTTTAAAGGAGCTTTTAAAATTATTAAGTTCAATAAAAGCTAGTTCTAATCTGTTCTGGGAACATTTGTACAATCCCAGCATTTTTCTCTGACTGGATTTTATAAAAAGCACCATTTAAAAAGCACATACAGTAGGGTTGGAGCAATGGCTCTTTCATGTCTTTTCGTGTCCCTTTCTGGAGCCTACATCCAGAGCTGCAGGAAGGAGCTTGGGGGGCTTTTAGCTGATGGAGGGAGCCATCAGTAGGAGTCTCCTGGGGTTGTTTGTTTGGAGACTTCTCCTTCAGAACCACAATATTTCAGTATAAGATATAGATATGATATCAAAAGCAACCTGGGAGAGGGCTGTAAGCATATCCTCCTTAGCCCTGGGTTGGCCAGCTCCCTGTTTCTACCCTGGATATCCCTTCCAATTCTATCCCCTTCTCTCTGCAGCAGGGGATGTTCATAGTTCCATCCTTAGGCTTGGCTCTGCAGGTCTAGCCCTGTAGGGGAGAAAGCTACCCTGCCTCATCTCCTGGATCTGAGGAGGCAGAAAGGGGACAGAAGGTGGGGAGACCAAAGAGAACAACTGAGGCACAAGAGGCATGGGTGCAGCCCAGGGCAAGGAGAATGAATATGCCAGCAGTACAGAGAGAAGCAAGCAGGCTGCAGGAAGTGTCTCTCCGGGGTCAGGGCTATAAAGATGTCGCTGTTGGGAGGTATTGCTTCTAGCCTCTCCTTTGGTGGAGACCACCTGCTGACAGCTTTACAGCATCTTGCTTTGGGCCTGAACTGGGCTAGTATAGATGCTGAGAATACTTGAGGCTAGCGCAAAGTATTGGACTGTGGTGCTGAGGGGGGTGACAGTGGGTGATCAGTGGAAATTCTGGCAACCTCAGCAGTTAGAGAGGGAGGGAGAGAAAGAGGGGGGGGGCAGGAGCATCAAGTCCATTGGGAACACGGAGCCTGTCTGGGTGCTCCCTGATGCCAAGCTCTGGGTCTGTTTCTTCACTATCGATTCTGGAAGTGTCCACAAAGAACGAGTCATTTGTAGGACATGAGAATGGGGCTTAGGAATGGAGAGATCTACTTACTGTGTGCATTTTAGACTCATTTGACTCTCACAGTTTGTCTTTATTATTTCTATAATTGCAAATCAAATTACAGGGTTTGGCTTTCAAAAAAAATGCAATGAAGGGCTTTGATCAGACCATTGGTTTTTAAGCTTTCTTTTAAATCAGCTAAACACTTTCTGCATAATCTTAGAGGAAAGCCTAATTAATGTGTACCGGAGAGGAAGCCAAAGCCCCTCCTGCTGGGACACCCGACCTCCTGGCCACAGCATTTCCATACATCTAATGCAGTCAGGAAACAGTGGGTTTCAGTGATTTCTTTCAGACCTATTTGCCTCTTTAACTCTGCCCTGTACTCATTTTGGAAACTGAAGTGCTCCAGCCCTGAGGATTGGCTGAGGCCCCCACTGTAGCCACAGACCTCCTTCCCTTGCAGGAACCAGCTAAGTGTCACTCACAATCTTGGGATATGGGGGAACAGTCACTTTTGGATGCTTCTCTTAGGCTGATGTGTTGGCGTCATGGCAGTCTCACGTGTTTGAACACCATTCCCTAGTCAGGGGTGCTGTATTGGGAGATGGTGAAACCTTTGGGAGATGGAATGTAGTTTTTAGCTGGTACCACTTCTTGTCCGCTCTCTATTCTTTATGTCACTCAGACATGAGCAAGCAGCACCCCACTCACTCAGACATGAGCAAGCAGCACCCCACTCCTGCCACCACAGCTTCAAACGACCTGGTGGACCGTAACCTCATACTGTGAGCCAGAATCCAACTCCCTTAATTTGCTTCTGGCTCAGTTTTTGGTCACATCAATAGGAAATGTTAACAAATACAAAGTGATAGAGAAGGAGCCAGCAAGCCTGAGGCCCTGAGTTTGACACCTGGAGCCTGCATGAGAGAAAACTAACTCTCACAAATTGTTCTCTGACACCCCCCACAAGCTCACTATGATGTATGCATACATAAGCATGCAGACACACAAACCCACACACACGGGAACATGCATGCAGATGCACTATAAATTAATTAAATGAAATGATAGAGAAATATTAAGAAGATGCCTTTATAATCATCTCAGACACAAGCACTAATAGGCAAGATCCTCAAAGGACCTTGAAGTGGGGAAGAATGGCAACAAAACCCTTCACATTGTCACAATGTGTCGGTGAAGGGGGAAATACATGTACCTGTTTCCTAGGGCCATAGGTTAAGGACCTTGGAGTAGGTCTGAAGTCATGGTGCTCAATAAATATTGCTGGTCATCATTGTTATCATCGCCTTCATCTTCATCATCATCAGATGCTTAGGGGGCTCAGACAGCCATCTTCCTTGGTACTTTTGATAAGCTTGACACCTCCCAGGATTTTATTTGTCTGTGCATTAGAGATGTTCTCCTGGCTCAGGAATTGCTAGTTGGATGGCTGGACAGAATCTAACTACAGACATACTTGCTTACCCAGAGTCCTGTAAGAAGACAAAAAAAAAAAGAGGCAAAAACTGGGCATCTTGGTTTGTTGGCCTGTGAACTGGAACTAGGTAGCAGGTGCCCCCACAGTCATGCAGGCTCTTGCCTTCTCTGTATGCTACCTCTCATATCTGGCCAATCTCCTCTTCACTTAGAAGGGTTGGAAGTGTGTGTCTTCATCCAAGACCCCGAGTTTACTCCTTCTATGACTCAGTTGTGGTTTAAAAGTAAAATATCCCTCATAGGCTTCTGTATCTGAGCACTTGGTCCTCAGCTGGTGGTGCCTCTTGGTGTGCAACCTTTAGGAGACAGAGCCTTGTTGGAGGGAGTATGTCACTGGAGGCGGGCTTTCTAGCCCACACATTGTTCCCGCTGCTTCCTGAGATGCCATGTGATCAGCTAGCTTCCTGTTCCTGCCACTGTGCCTTCCTGGCTCCTGGAGCTGTGAGCCAAAATAACCCCTTCCTCCCCTATGCCGTGCTCGTCAGGGTATTTTAGCGCAGCACCAGGAAGGAAACTAATACAAATAAATAAATAAAATGAAAAGAAACAAATACAGTGAGTGACCCTAAACATGCCTTTTCGTCACTTGGGACCAGCACCTGTACATCCATAAAGTGAGAGGCTGAGCCTCCAGCCTCGGCTCTCTCTAGTCTTTGGGCAGTTTGTATGGGTTATAAATGTTCTCCAGGGCCATCTTATAACCAAGAAATCTAACAGCAACTTGTGACCACATGGACCTGATAAGAAGGATGGGTGGGCCGAGATGTTTCAGCAACACTCCAAGGGTGATCTGCAGACACCCAGCTCCTGAGATAGATGTGAGGACTAAGGAAGAGCTTTCTGATGTTGTCCTGACACCATCAGCATGGGTGGTAGACTGCTGCTGAATGGTGTGGAGTGGGCTCATGTGTTGAACTTTGTGTGGCGCAGGCCACACACTTGCTCCAGTCACCATTAGTACTCGACAGATTGCCCTAAAATTTGATGGTTTGGAGCTTGAGCATTGTCTCAGCATTTAAGACCCTTCTCTGCTCTTCCACAGGACCTGGATTTGATTCCCAGCAACCAAGTCACAGCTCCCAACCCTCTGTAATTCTGGTTCTAGAAGATAGCCTCTCCACAGGCATCAAGCACACACATGATAGATAGATATGGCATTTGCCCTGCCAAATCTTACTGTCTGGGATGGCTCGAGTTTAAAAGGAGCCATGAGCCCATCTCTTGGTAGATTCATGGAAGGCTCTAGAAGAAAACTTAAGATGAAAGGTTTTGTTAGCAGCCGGTTTGGGAAAATAGAATAAAAAACAGTGTGTCAATAAAAGGTATAATTGTTTCTTGTTGCCATGTTAGTCACACATTTAAAAGCTAGGAACTCAATGGGTCTTGAATCCAAGTGGGTTTTCTCACAAGATCAAAATCAAGATGTCAGCCAGCCTAGGCTCGTAAGTGGAAACTCAACTAAGTCTGATCCAGACTGTTTCAGATCCTGACTGTTTCAGGTTGGTGGCAGAATTGAGACCTTGTGGATGTAGGAAGAAAGCTCCACTCCATTACAGTCTCTCAGACGGGGCTGGTCTCTGCTCCTTGGACCATCCACACATGGTTTCCTCAATCTTCAGAGCCCCCACCTCCATGGCAAATTGATCCAGACTTCAGATCTCTCTGACTTCCTCTCACTGTGCCAGATGGAAGAAGTGCTCAGGGATCTGTGTGGGGTTAGGTGACTGGCTATGATTCTTTCCTTTTGCAAGCCATGTGTGTGTGTGTGTGTGTGTGTGTGTGTGTGTGTGTGTGTGTGTGTGTGTGTGTGTGTGTGTGTGTGTGTATGTGTGTTCCATCCATGCTTAGAGGTGGGGACTGTAAAAGATGCTTCGCCACCCTTAGAACTTTGGCTTTGGTTTTCAATGACTCAGAAACTCAAACCAAGCAGCTCTTCTTCACAGACTATTTGAAAACACTGGGTAGTGTCCAGTGGGGGGTGGGGTGGGGAATAACATGTATGCAAACAACTGTACCTTAAGACTGTGTCCTAACTTCCAAAGAGAGAAGAACAGAGGAGCGTTCGGGGGCCCAGTAAGGTTGATTTTTCAATGCAGCGACACAGATGGAAGACATGAGCTCTGAGTAAGCTGTGCCAGGAGGGACATGATTGGAATATTTAAGAAATGAGTTGGGAGACCAAGGCTCAAAGAGTTCTTTGGATTTTGACAGCTGCAGATGCAAGGGACAAACTGATGTGAATTCCCTTAGGTCATTTTCTTGCCCTCTGCTCCCACAGACTGTGCTTTATTCCAAACTACCTCCAGAAGGCAGAGGCTTCATACAGCCACTAGGTCTTGCCCACAGGCCAGTGGGTGTTTCTCCAGCCTTGAGCTCTCTGGTGTATCTGTGATCATCCACATGTAGCTGAAAGCCCTGCTCCTGCCTGGGATCTCGAATTTCTTTGGGGATTGATATTCATCCAGTAGCCTAGGACGTTACCTTTTTTCATGACTTTGACAATACCTGATAAAAATCAACTTAATGGAGGTTTGGGGCTCACAGTTGAAAGGATAGTCCATGGTAGGAAAGGAATGGCCGAAGGAGCCTGAGGCAGCTGGTCACACGACATCTGCACTCAGTAAGCAGAGAAGGATCAATCCTGGTGTTCAGTGTGCTTTTTTAACTCAACCCAGGACCCTACCCTATGATGCCCACATTCAGGATCAGTCTTCCCTGCTCAGTTAAACCCCTTTGGAAACATCCTCACATAGCTACCCACCCGTGCCCAGAGGCGTGTCTCCTACGTCAGAGGCATGTCTCCTACTGATTCCAAACCCATGTTGATGACGCAAGTTGTCCATCCAGATGACCCCAGTTCTCCACGTGGCCTCATCTTCTGCCTCTCAAGTTTCTCCTGTGTCCTGGGTCAGGCAGAGGAAGTAATAGGAGAGTGAAAGATGAAGTCTCTGGAGCCCCATTTTGCCCCCATTGCTTTGGCTAAAGCAAAGCAGGAAGCCAATGCAGTGTCCAGGAGTGGGGAACTGACAGTGTTAGCGGGGAGCCCTCTGTCATCTCATTAAACTAATACTCCACACAAGTGGGTGGGGGGAATGGTTGAGGAGGTGGCTATAGATGTTTCCAAAGTTGTCGCCATAAATTCATTCTCCTCCTGCCACGTTACTGAGGTTTAGTGTAGATGTTTTGAGTCTACAAGCTTTTCCTTGGTGGTTTTAGTTGTGTTTGCTTTTTTAAGATAAAGTCTTGATACATAGCTGGGGCCGGCCTCGAGTTCACCATTCTCCCTGGGGTTACGGACGCACGCCACCGCTCTCAGCATCTGAATGCTTTGAAGAAACAAAGCAGAATCAAAATCCCAGTTGTGCCTTGTGTGGGAAGGAACTCATGCTGTGTCGTTTCTCATGAACCCTGTAATTATTAGCAGAAAAGTCAGATCCCAAAGTTTCTTCCCTGGCTATATTAACCACTACTCAGAGGTTGGGAGTGAGTGAGAGGGTGCGGGGGACTTCTATTCAGATAAATTTTTGAAATGCTGTATTAAATAAACAGGCAACTTTCTTTCTGTGGGACTTCACAGAGCCTTTATTTATTTAATGCGTATGTGGATGTGTGAAAGTGTGTGTGCATGTGGGGTGAATGTGTCTCTGTGTGGAGGCCAGAGGCCAACCTTGGATGTTATTCCTCAGGAACTGTCATAATGCTCTTTTGAGGTGGGGTCTCAGAAGGATCTCTCATGGCCTAGCACTTGCTGAGCAGGTTGGCTCGCCAGTAAGCATCAGGGACCCACCTGCTGGTGCCTCCCCAGTGTTGAAGTTACAAGCTCGGGACACAGTGGCTTTTTTAATGTGGCTTCTGCAGCTTGAACTGGGGTGTCCCTGTTTGCAAGGCAGGTACTTTACTAATTGTAAAAGAACCCTTCCTATGCTAACATACATACATTGCGATGTGTGGATATGTAAGCGCTGCAAACTAGCAGAAGAGGGTGCACAGTGACATAACATTCTGATCCCATCCATTCGCAAGTGTGTAATCCTTGGCTTTAACTACATTCCTGTGCTGACTGTTACCATGTCCCCACCTTTCCCCAAATGCCCCTCCTTTTCTCTCATTACTCCACAGTAATACCTCTATTCTTTCTTTTACTGATTATCTTCTAGGTACTTAGAGAAGTAGAACCATATAGTACACATCTTTCTGTGCCTGGCTTATCTCACTATGCATTAATATGTTTTCAACATCTGTCCCTGTTGAAATAGCTATCCAGTGTCTGACCCTTCTACAGTTGAGCGGTGTCCTACTGTGTGTCTGGGCCATGACTTATTTTTACTGATGGACACTACTTTATAGCTGTGTCTTTGGGCAGTTGTGACCAATGGTGGTGAACGCCTTTGATCCCAGCATTCAGGAGGCAGAGGTTGGCAGATGTCTGTGACACCAAGGCCAGCCGGGTCTACAGAGTGAATTCCAGGGTAATTAGGGCAACATGGGGAGGAAACGAAGCAACAACCAGCTAAACAGCATTGACCAGAAAAAAAGTTAAGACTGGATTTGAATGAATCAAGCAAGATATGAGTGTGTGTGTATGGGGGGGGGGGGGTGTCTTTGTGAGTGTGACTTCTACATGAAAATGGACGCAGCCCCAGAGGAAAGACAGACAGACCCTCTGTTGCCAGCCTCAAGGGTTAGGATCCAGAAGGAAGCTGACTGGCAATGGAGGAGGCTGGTGTTCAAAGCCTGTGGCATCTTTTAGAAATCACCTTAGGGTGAAGTGGGCCCTCTCTCTTTAGAGTATGCAGCCCCATTAAACTGACCTGAAACCATTTAATCAGAGGATAAAGTTAATCCTCAGAGCCCTTTATGGCATTAAATCTTTGTGACTATGTTAGGCACCACTAATCCCTTCGTGACCTTCCCTCCGTCTAGAAACAAATAAAACAAAGGTACATTTGCCCATTCATTCACTAGCTTTTTTGGAGCTCACAGTTTGGGAAGACAGGCACATCCTCAGTTGAGTGCCCAAAGGAACATGAAATGTAGAATCCTGAGGATACTCCGGATGGAATGCCAGGGCAGCTGGCCCAAGGTTTTCCTCCAGGACCAGGGGGATGTCAAGGGTGTCCAGGGGATGCATTGTGGCTCCCACCTGGTACTAGATCCCGAGGCTCTGGGGGATGGTACTTGTGAGGTTCAGTTGTATTCTTATAGCGCTTGCTTCTGGTTAAAATAAAAATCAAAACACATTTTCTCCACACAGCAGATCAGATGGAGTCTGGGGTAGTGAACCTCATTTGTGAAGCTGGAATAAGAGCAGCCAGCAGTTTGGAAAAGAAAACATTTCCTCTAGGTGAAAACGAAGTCATCTCCATCTCCATGTCTCTCATGGGAGGAGACTGATCATGTGGGCCTCAGCACTTTAGTGCTAAGCTCTGCTCTGGCTCATTCCTTGCTCAGAGGCCTTCCGTATTCCCACCTGCCAGGCAGCCCTGCTCCAGACTTCCTCCTACTGTGTGCCTCATGTCTGCCTTTTGAACCATACTTTCGGGCTTTTGCCCTTAAGTAAATCTGTTTTCACCTTCAAGCCTCTGTTTCTTGGGTCATGCATCCCTTCCGGTTGGTCTCCACCTGCATTGCTCCCAGACAGATCCCTCTTTATCTTGCCACGCCCCTCCAGAACCACCACTCCCCCCACCCCATAGGAATCCTTATCCAGTCATCTAGGGGGAACGCTAGTTCTTTATTCTTCTAAATATCTATAGATTTTGTCTGTGCTCTTTAAGGCAGTACACTTAATAGTAATGTGCATTTTTTCTTATGTCATCCTGTTTGTTGAGCCCATAACTGACTTACTTATCTATATGTATATAGCTACTTTTTTTCATTGCTATGGCAACATACATCATCAGAAGCAACTTACGGAAGGAAGATGTTTTTTAGTTTTGTTTTTTGATGTGTGGGGTATTTTTCTACATGTATCCAGTGTTATCATGTCTAGTTCCTGTGGCAGCCAGAAGAGGGCGTCAGTTACCCTGGAAATAGAGTGACAAATGGTGGGGAGCTGCCATGTGGGTTCTGGGAATAAAAATCGGATCCCAGTGCTCTCAACCATTGAACCGTTTCTCCAGCCTCAGGAAGGGTTTGTATTATTAATGGTTTAAGAAAAGTTATAGTCCATCGCGTTAGGGGTGGCATGGAGGCAGGAGCTGAGTGAGTGTGAGATCACTGGGTCCACAGACAGGAAGCGGAGAGTTGAGTACTGATGCACACAGTTCACTGTGCCTTGTATCTGGTCTGGGACCCTAAACCACAGGGTAGGTACATCTACACTTAGATGTGCTTTACTTCCTCAGTTAGTCATCCCTGGAAACGCCTCTGAGACACTCCCAAACATGCATCTTCTGGGTCTTCTGTTGCTGTGAAGAGATGCCATGACCGCAGCAACTCCTTTAAAAGAAAGCATATATTTGGGAGCTTGCTAATAGTTTCAGAGGGTTAGCCCATGATCGTCGTCATCATGGTGGGGAACAGGCCGACTTGACACTGGAATACTAGCCGAAAGCTTTGTATCCTGATCTGCAGGCAGAGAGAGACCTGGGCCTGACTTGGGGTTTTGAAACCTCAAAGCCCATCCCTGGGACACACCTCCTCCCACAAAGTTATGCCTACTCCAACAAGGCCACACGTCCCAGAGAGTTCCACTAAATGGGAACCAAGCATTCAAACATATGAGCCTCTGGTGGCTGTTGTCATTCAGATCACCTGTATAAAGCAACTCTGTGCATTTGGCTAAGTACCTGCTCCATTCTGACCTTGAAGAGAATGTTTGTGTGTGTGTGTGTGTGTGTGTGTGTGTGTGTGTGTGTGTGTGTGTGTGTGTGTGTATCTGTGTCCTTGTGGCATGCATACACACAGGAAGGGCATCTTAGTTTCTATTGCTGCGAAGAGACACCATGATCATGGCAACTCTTATAAAAGAAAAACATTTAATTGAGGTGGCTTACATTTTCAGAGATCTAGACCATTATCATCATGGCGTGACATGGTGGCGTGATGCTGGAGAAAGGGCCTAGAGTCTTGCATCTTGACAAGCAGGCAAAGGGAGGGATCTAAGACACTAGGCGTAGCTTGAGCATATATGAGACCTCAAAGCCCGCCTCCCCAGTGACACACTTCCTCCAACAAAGCCACACCTCTTACTAGTACCACTCCCCATGAGCTTATGGGGTCCAGTTTACATTCAAACTACTTCAAGGGATATTAGAATAATATACTTAATGTTTGGCATCAAAGAGTACGTGTGATCCTAAAGCAAAATCTGAAGGGTGGGTTGGGAGTCTAGAGAAATACCCCCAGTATCTGCAGTAAAGCCTCCTAAACATCCTGAGACCTGGCTGAAACCCAGACCCTCTCCATTTCTTTTTCATCCCTCCTGTGGTTTTGAGAACCTTGGCCAGCTGGGCCAGAGGTTCAGGCACCCTCACTGGCAGGCGCTGCCAAGTCTGCAGTCCCGCGATTGGTGTGCGTGCTTTGACCAATCTTTCTTCTCGAGCAGAATGCAGTTGGCTGGGTTTCACTGTTCTCGCCTCTCTTCAGAGGGTGCCAGACACACTAAATGGCGATTAAACAAAGATTAAAATTCCATTTGGATGGGTGAGTGAGTGGCAGTTGGGACCATGATCGATTCCTTTGGAAGGCTGACTTAAGAGCCGGTGGGTTCCAGACAGTCCTTCCAAGCATGTCTCGTGCACTGGCAGTTTTCTGTCTGAAGGGGATTTCTAGACATCCTGCCAGCCTCCCCAGCTAGCTCATGTCCTCACTGCACCCCTTCCTTTTGTCTCTTACCTCCTGTGGCAAAGGAACATTTTGGAACCCCGAGGAAGGAAAGTATCAGAAGGTGATTGCAAACAAACAGAATGACTCAAGTTCAGAAATACCTTAAGGTGTGCAGTAACATCCAAGTAGTGCCTCTGGGTTGGAAGTCTTGGCATGTTCTTTTACATAATATTACACCATCAGTGTTAGTTAAGAGTTGTGTGTTTGGAGCTAGGGAGATGTTCAGTGGGTAGAGTGTGATGACCAGATTTCAAATTCCCAGGACTCTAGTGAAAGCAGGAGTCTATCATCCTGCCACCACCTCCTGGCTAACACTCCCAACGCTCTTTCCTGGGTAGCCATTAGCCAGCCACCTGCATTCTAGAGCACTGGAAAGGGGTTTGAATTGGTGTGAACCCAAGATTCATATCATGTATGTGTCTAGTTCATATGGCCGCCAGAATAGGGCATTGGACTTAGTCCAAAAAGTACCATGGGGCAGTGGTGGCATACGCCTTTAATCCCAGCACTCAGGAGGCAGAGGCAGGCAGGTCTCTGTGAGTTTGAGGGCAGCCAAGGCTACACAGAGAAACCCTGTCTTGGAAAAACTAAAATAAATAAATAAAATGCCATAATTACATTTTATATTGCTTGCATGTTGAAATGCTAATATTTTAGATAAAGTGAATTGGATTCAGTTATATATATTGGGTCTGGAGAGACGGCTTAGAGTTTAAGAGTATATGCTGGTCCTGCAGAAGTCCTACACTTGATCCCTAAGACCTGTGTCTAGCAGACCCCAGCTGCTGGTAACTCTAGCACCAGGCATTCAATGCCCTCTTCTGGTTTCCCACAGGCATATCCACAGAGACCAATAGGTGCGCGCGCGCGCGCGCGCGCGCGCGCGCGCGCGCACACACACACACACACATCATACACATAATTAAAAATTAAATACATCTTTTAAAAACTTTTTACTAAATCCAAGTTCATGTATTTGTTTATTCCTTTGGAGTGCTGAGGACTGAACCCCGGGCTTCATGATTGCTAAGCTAATAAGCAAGCACTGCACCACTGAACACGTGCGTCAGCCTCTACTATTTTTTGTCTGTTGCGTTTCGTTTTATCACAGCGTCGCACAGTTTATACCAAGCTAGTCTAGAACTCACAGTTTCCTTGCCTCTGCCTCGTGACTGCTAGGGTTACAGGGATGTCCCAGCACACCCAGCCTCGTCATCTTTCTTCAGTGTGGAGAGCAGCCTGCGTCTGTCTCACATATCCTTCCTGTTGGGCAGCAACACACTTGGCCCTTTCCCCAGCCCTTGAGAAGGTACGCCTCTCCTTCCTCGCTCGGGTGATGAGTTCCCAGGGGGCTGGCACTGAGTTTCTGTGTCCCCCTGGCTTGTGCCCATCTGGCAGGAACTCAGAAAGGAGCAGTAGTGCTCCCTGTAGGCCGTGTAACCTCTGGGCCTTCATTACTGCCAACATTCCCCTTTCCTCCCTTCTCACTGTTACTTCTTTTCATTTTCTTTTTCCTTTTTTTAAAGGACGTACACAGTCGGCCAAAACAGACATTTTTCTTGGGAGATGAACAGAAGCTGAAGGACTGGCATGACAAGCAGGCCATCAGGAGGGACGCGCAGCGAGTAGGTATGGAGGGCGGGGCTGAGTGTGGGCAGCCTGTAAACGTGCAGCCACAGCTGTGTGACGCGCATGTGTTGTGCGTGTTAGGAACATCTGGAGCTCTTCGCTTCCTGCCTGCCTTCCGTCCTTTCTAATTCCCGTACCCACCTCTTATTGTTCTGACCTCTCCTATCAGCACCAGACCCGCCCGGCCACCATCCAATAAGCAAGTGACTATGTCTAACAGGTCCCTTACTAACGTAAGTAGTAATGATTCCAGTTGATATAGATTGAACACAGAGCAAGTTCCACCCTCAGTGACCTGATCAGCCTTTATGGCCCACTGAACGAGAGGGAGCTTGTACCTCAAAGAAATGATACCATCTGCCAGCCATCACACAGGGAGAGCAAGGCCAACCTGGGACTTGAACCCAGGTCTGGAAGACAGAGCCAGTACCTCACCAGTTCCAGAATTGGCCGCATGGGCTTCAGCTCCAGTTTCTTTTTGTGAATAAGACTTTGTCATCGTTCTTGTGATGCTGGTAGATAGAGGGAAGGACCAGCATAAAAAGGTACAGAAACCGTGTGCAGATTCTTCTCTGGAGAGTCCAGGCAGAGGCCAGGAGAGCAGCTGCCAGCGTAAGGGGCCACCACCGAAATCCACCCTTCCCGAGCCTCTGGCTCCCCATGCAGTCTTCTTAGGCAACCTCAGAAGGCTGTTGTGAGGCTGTGGAGCGAGATGATAGATGTGAGGTCGCCTTGCTTGAGTGGAAAGTAGATACAGGAGCCTGACGGATTGAAATTGTGTGTGGTGATCTGGGTTAAAGGTGTCCCTTCTAAATTATTTATGACACAACCAACTCACTACAAAGCTCGGAAGAGAATGGGTGTAATAAGTGAGCTGGTGCCCAGGACATCCCCATCCCTGACACCCAGTACTCTGTGTGCCAGGAGTATTATATGAACGGGGAAGGATACTTCTTAAATTAAGAAAGAAAGCATCTATAAAAGGCCAGCTGGCCAGACCATTGTGCCTGAACTATTAGAATATTGGACTGTTTAGCAAGGGAAGAAAGAGCAGGAGCAGCAGGGAAATTAAGATAAATAAATATCTGTCTATTTTCTCATTTGTTGAAATAAAATTATACATAAGCACTAAAGAGTAAATATTTTTTTAAAAATTAATTTATATTTGCCTAATTATAAAAATGGAAAGAAGCAGCAAACAGTGAGACTGAGGAGTGTTAAGTATACGCCAGGCATTCCACACCAAGTCTCCTCAGCCGTCACAATGAACCTTGACTGTGGAAAAGACACACAGGCTGAGGCCTTGCCGGGATGCCGGGATGCTGTGCTGGGGTCCAGCTCGCTGGCCTTTGCTCTCTCTCTCCTCTGCTTGCCTTCTGGGCCTGATCACTAACTCCGCCCCCTCCTCTGTGTGGGTCTCCTGATGCCTAGCTCTGAGCATGAGTCCAGGCCTCTTTCTTCCCGCTGCACCTCCACGGTGTCAGTGTCCCCAGCTGTGTGGTACCCAGAGGGCAGTTGGCCTTGAGCAGTGGCTGGGATGGCTGACTCTTAGATACGCAGCAGTGCAGACCCTTGAGCTGCTCACGTTGGTTCTCAGTCACCAGAAGTCCATGGGAACCCCAGAGAACAGAGAGCAGGCTCTGGGAGCACCAGAGCTTTGTAGACATATTGCACACAATACGGCCAACTATTTTTCCCCTGAATCTGTGGCTCTCGGTAGAACTTTCCAGCAGACCTGCGCTTGACTAGATAAGGCAACTTTTAATTTACTTCCCAACTTTAAAGAGAAATCAGGGCATCTTTTATCATCATGGCATTTTAAAAGTCATTTATTGATTATTTATTTACAGCCCTACTGAGGACCCAATCCCAACCCAGCAGCTCAGAGGGGCTAGGCAAGCGCTCTGCGGCTAAGCTACATCTTAGCTCTTGTTTATGGTAATCTTTGATTTACACAGAACGGTTTTTCACTTTAGATATCAGATCACCTCAAGTTTATCTAGTGTTTTACAGCATTCGTCTGTGTGGCTTCTCATTTGACTCCCCCAGATATGCTACTGGTATCAGAGGAGTCAGCTGTAGCCAAGAGAGCCAGGGTTCATCAGCACAGAGAAGGAGAGGGACTCCGTGGGCAGGGGGCTGGCTCTGGTCCCTCACGCCCTCACATCCTCACATATAACTGTAACCTGTGAGCTTCAGTGCATCTGCAGAGTGGGCTTTCCAGTCTACTGTTCAGGTTGCTTTGGGGACTCTGGGGACGAGGTGGGTGGAGTGCAGAATGGGACCCTGGCTGAGTGAATGCTGGTACCCCTCCCCCTCATCTCACTTCTCCCTGCACAATTTGGGGGATGTGTGGGTGGGTGAAGTTTGATTGTTGAGGCTGGGGAGATGGATCTGCAGTTAGGAGCATTTGCCACTCTTCCGGAGGTACGAGCTTGGTCTCAGCACCCATGTCAGGCAAGTTACAACTGCCAGTAACCCCAGATCCAGGGGATCTGATGCCCTCTCCTGGCCTCCACAGGCACCTGCAGGCACATGCACACACACACACACACACACACACACACACAATTTAAATTTTCTTTTTATTTATTTCATTTCATGTGTATGAGTGCTTTACCTCTCTCTCTCTCTCTCTGTGTGTGTGTGTGTGTGTGTGTGTGTGTGTGTGTGTGTGTGTACTTACATGTTCAGAAGAGAGCATCATATTCCTTAGAACCGGAGTTGTGGGTGGCTGTAAACCACTCTGTGAGTGCCGGCACCCGCACCCAAGTCCTCTGTGTGAAAGTGCTCTTAACTGCTAATCCATCTCTCCAGGCCCCACATAATTTAAAAAATAGAAGAAAAATCTTTCTTTTAAATCTTGATTGTCTAGATTTTTTTTTTCCTTGAGGAGTGCCTGGAAGATGAGCAGGGCTCACCCTGGGTCTGTCTGTGAGAGTCTTTCCGGAGACAAGCAGATCTTTGGAGCTCTGACCTGATGAGTATAGAATAGGCAGGTAGACTAGAGGTTTGGGGGAAAGACACCAAGATGAGGAGTTCTTCAAGGGGAAAGATGTATCACTGTCGAAGATCATCCAGTGGGGGCCCAAAGAGAGTCTTCAGTCTCACAAAGCACGGCATTTATCCTTAAAGGTTTCCTTGCACAGCCTGGAAGCAGGCTTAGTTAACATATGATCTAGTGATAGTCCACGGTGCATACCTGAAGTTGGGTTGTCTCTGGTGTCCAAGTGACAGAGGAAGAATGGATTTGGCTGCCTGTGAGAGCAGTGAGCAGCCTGCCTACTTTCTGAAGAAACCCTCGGAAGAGAGAGAGTCTTCCAGATGATGTGGCTGGATCTTATAAAGTCCCCCATAACAGCCCCAGAGGTTTGGGACCCATGGTTTAATCCTTTGATGAAGCTGATATATGGTAACAATTTGGAAGGAGACAAAAGTAGAAGGTGGGGTCTCTGTGAAGTAAGTGAACAGTGGGAGAGTGTCCCTGGCCAAATGTCACCCTGGTCTATTCCTGTTCTCTCTCTCTCTCTCTCTCTCTCTCTCTCTCTCTCTCTCTCTCTCTCTCTCTCTCTCTCTCTCTCTCTCTCTCTCTCTCTCTCTCTGCTTTCTGCATTCCCTGAGCCTCTTCCGTGTACCCCTGCTACCACATTCTGCCTCACAACAAGCGCAGAAACTCAGCACCATGTGACAATGGACAGAACCCTCTTTAATAAATTCTTCTTCCACTACGTTGTTTTACTTGGTCACAGTAATGTAGAAGTAACTAATATGCCCCATGAGCAGGTATCAAGAACAAAATTTAGATGTATTTATTTTATTTTATGTGTATGAGTGTTTTGCTAGTGTGTAAGTCTGTGTACCACGTGTGTGCAGTGCCCATGGAGGTCATAGATGGACATCTGATCCCCGGAACTGGAGTTACAGGTGGTCGTGTGCCACCACATGAGTCACCAGTGCTAGGGCTCCAATCTGAATTCTCTACAAGAGAATTCTCTACAGTGCTCTTAACCACCGAGCCATCTCCCCAGCCTCAAGCATAGGGCTTTATCTGTCGTCCAGTCATTCTCTCCGCAGGGTCAGTCCCTGTAGATGTCAGGTGAACCAGCCACACTGAATCTGCTCTCTGCCTCTAGGGAATGGAGAACAGGGGAAGCCATACCCCATGACTGATGCTGAGAGAGTGGACCAGGCATACCGAGAAAATGGATTTAACATCTACGTCAGTGATAAAATCTCCCTGAATCGTTCTCTCCCTGATATCCGGCACCCAAAGTGAGTGTCACGCTCCTCATCTCCTGCTGCCTAAGGATTCTGCCCATTGCTCTGGGTTGTGAATTCTGTTACATGAAGTACGGCCAGCCTGCTGTGGAATGGAGCCTCTGCAGAAGCTCCAGTTCTCAAACCCTCTGCAGCTTGAAGCTGATGTGGCCAGGGATGATGCTGTCTGTTGGTCTGTTCCTTCACTCAGGGGGTAGGAGCCAGCGAGTCTCAGAGAGTCTCTCAAACAGCGCTATCACTTCACCTGGGAATTTGGTGTGTGTGTGTGTGTCTGTGTATATGTGTCTGTCTCTGTATGTGTGTCGGTTGGTCTGTCTGTGTCTGTCTGGGGGGGGGGGCACATGTGCCACAGCTCAGGTGTGGAGGTCGGAGGACAACCTCTGGTGTAGGTCCTTGCCTTCTGCCTTGTTTGAGGCAGGGCCTATTTGTTGTTTTTTACCATGTATACAGCAGGCTAGCTGCTGCCAGCTCCTGGGAATTCTCCTCTCCCTCCCACCTCACTGTAAGAGTGTTGGGATTACAGATGGTTTACTACTGCCTCTGGCTTTATGTGGGTTCTAGCATGTCAAGCGCAGTCCTCAGGCTTGCCCTACAAGCGCCCCCCCCCCCAAAGCAGTTTTTCCAGCCCAGTCCTCCCCTCAGATTAACTGTACCAAAGTAGTGGAGGCTCTCAGTTGTCAGTGCCCTGAGAAGCCCTGTGGGTGACTCTGATGCCGCCACAGGGTAGAACAGTAAACCACACAGCTGGGAAGCTACACTTAGAAGACAGGCTGCCCCACCCCCACCCCCACCCCCCAACTAGATCCTTTGCACCAAGGTCTCTTACCCAGAGGGGACAAAGAGGGACCCACAATGATTGCCTGTGGGATTTACTATCTGTGTCGTGGTCCTCAGTTATGCCCTAGAGTGTTCCACTGGCATATTAGAGCCACGTTGAGCCACCCTGGTGTCGCAGGCTCATAGCAATAAGTTGACACCGAGAATCACCAGACCAAACCCTGTGCCCAACATCTGGAGCACAGATTGGTGTAACTGTAAAACACTTACACCGTGTGTCTCAACTTTACACTGTCACGAGCTCCTGAAGGAAGCAGCGTGAGGGATCATCTCTCACTGTTCTCCCGGTGTGGGCCTTCAACTATCTGTTCTCACGCCTCAGCCTCCCAAATAGCTGGGGTGACAGACGTTTTTTGTCAGGCCAGCTCATATAATTCATAAATGATGCACTGAGAGAGGAAGAATAGATTGCAGGAGGGATGTTTTTATGTGATTATAGAGTAAGAAAATCCTCAACAGTCTAAAGTTGGAAACACTGCCCGATTGGTTTCCTCTTCTTTTTTTTTTTTTTTTTAATTTTATGTGTATGTATGTGCGGGCATATAGGCCACAGCATGCCTGTGGAGGTCAAATGACAGCGTATAGGAGTCAGTGTACCTGTTCCACTGTGTGGGTTACCGGGATCGAACTCAGGCTTGGCAGCAATCCCCCTAACTCTGAGCTGTCTCTCTGCTTTGTGTGTGCTCTTTTCTTCCACATTAGACTTGTCCTGAAGTGTGTTCACTTGGGACGTTGGTCTGTGCTCAGGAGGCCTCTGGCACCTCAGTTAGCAGCCTGTCCGCCCTACTGGCTTCCTGGTTACTAAGTACTTCTAACAGCTTCACCAAGTGTGGGAACTGAGTTTCCAGCAGTGAGTAGACAGATAACCTTGAAGACCTCCTCTATCCCCGAGAGGAAACTCTCCTGCGGTTTGACAGTGGGGGCACCTGAGTACATTAGACTGGCTGAGCAGCCTACTGCCTTAGCTTTCTTTTGACTAAAACAACTTCTCAGGCAGGAGCAGGGATTCCCGTTTGCCTTTTATCCCTTCAGACTAAATTTTGGCAACAGCACAGCAAGAGCAAGATGGAGGGGGTCGTTTGTTTGTAGCAGGAGCTAAGCAATTTGACCCCAAGTCACTGAGCTGGCTTGTGGGAGGTGACCAGATGGCTCCCGGCAGGGGTGCCCCCTTCACCTCCAGCCCAGTGAGTGTGAAGGCAGGCTGACTGGTCCCTGGGAAACCCAGCCCTGCTGCTTGGCAGCTGAACCCAGAAGCTTCAGGACCCCGATGGTGACAGAGGGCAAACTCAGCTGTAGAAGTGAGTGGGATCTGGAGACTCCACTGGGATGCAGCCCTTGGGCTTTCAGTTTCAAACATGCAGAGCTAACCATGCCGGGGATGACAGCCACCTGTAGCCACGATCTGCTTGCTCCATGGTGAGCCTTAAACATCAGGAAGGAGTGAGTGGACGTGAACAGAATCTTGGTCTACCACATTCCCCTTGCCATACCCCTTTTGTCTTTTTCCTGTTGTGTTAACATGATAAAATTTATGATATGTGCTGAATTTCCTCAAAAGAGCTTATGGATTATTGTAATAGACCAGATTCTCTGGAGCCTCTTTACAGCTCCAGCAGGTTACAGAGCCCGAATGAAAAGGAAGGTTGAGCTTGTTGACTCTGACGGTTGAATTACACAGACTAATAAAATGAAACGGTCTGGGGAGATGGCTCAGGTGTTAAACTGCTCACGGCACAAGTATGAAGATCTGAGTTCAAGTCCCCAACACCCGCATAAAAGCCAGGTACTGCTGGGGGTGGGGCTGGGGTGGTCTGAGGAGGGTCTGCCAGTGGGTTCTTGTTCAGCATATCCTGGTGGGAAACGAATCGCCCAGGAGGACGAGAGAAACACCACTAAAGGCTATCACAGTCTCTACCCGCTCAGGCTGGGAAACTCAGTTCACACAAAACGAGGAGGTGGGTGCGGTGCTTTTTTTCAACTCAGTGGAAACTCCTTAGCCCTCTGGAGCAGCCTTCAGAATAGTCATAAATTATGAATCGGAAAGATAAAAGGGACTTCAAGTAACTTAATGTAATCCAAAAGCTCCAGGGTGCAGGTGTACAAACAGACACTCAACTGTGGACACTGATAGGCAGTCAAAGATTAGTTAGGGGTGCAAAATAGCAGGGAAGGTGACCTGGGAATATGAGAACAATTATCAGAACAACCTGGTACTGATTCAGATATGGCATTAGCAGGACACTGCAGCTGTGCTCAGTTTATAGCATTTATACATGTCTTAGAAGATATAAAAGGACTACAGCTCTAGAAATACAGAATTTTTTACTTAATGTGTATGAGTGGGGTTTTGGTTTGGTTTTTTGTTTGTTTATCTGTTTTTTAGTTTTGCTTTGTTGCATGTATGTGTAAACACCCGGTGTATACATGACTGGTGCGCCCAGAATACATAAGAGGACATCAGATCCCCTGGAACTGCGGTTACAGGTGGTTGTGAGCTACCAAGTGGGTTCTGGGAACCAAAGCAAGTGTTCTTAACCGCCGAGCCATCCATACCTCGAGCTCCCAAACCAGGTGTGGCCGAGAGGAAAGATGCATAGATTAATGGTGGATTAGCTATTGCAGGAGGAATTGTTGGTGGCCATGAAGGCATAACAAAACAAATGGCCCAAAGTTTTTCAGAACTCTATGAAGTCTGGGATAGTTTTGAGCCATCTAATATGCACATAATTGGAATCTGAGGCAAAGAGAAGGAAAATAATGACTTGTACCTCTCCAGATTTGATGCTAACTGTAAAACTACATCCAGGAAACCCCGTGAGGAGGCTGGAAATACGGCTCCGTGGGTAAAGCACTTGCCGAGCGAGAGGACTTGAGCTCGGATTCTGAGAGCTGAAAGGAGACGTGGTAGAATGTGTCTGAATCTCAATGCTCACACTTTGAGTCAGAAAGAAGCAAGAGAATCCCCAGAAGCTTGTGGGCCCGCTAGCTTGGCGTGGAGAGCAGCAGCGAGACCCTGTCTCAAACAAGGTAGAAGTCGAAGGTGGACACCCAGAGTTGTTCCCTGTCCTCTTCACGCGCAGTGAGGCATGCGTTTGCCCACATTCATGTTCACAAATGCACACACATACATACATACAAACAAATAAGTCATTGTCAGCAGCCCCAGATGGGAGAAGGGAACCAAGCAGGAGTCAAGAATGGAGCATGACTTGTGTTAGCTGGGAGCAGCAGAGATACAGGGCTGGTGCTCAGGATACCATGAAGGTGAAGAGAACAGGATCTACCTAGGCGCTGCATAGAAGTGAGCAAAAGCACAGAGTCAAGGATGGTGTCAGTATATGTCACCAAGAGCCACTGAAGAGGTGGAATTGCCATTTACAGACAGGCAGGGAATGACCTTGGGAAGAGCAAGATTGGGGGAGGCATCTGGAGTGAGGCACTGTTAAATATGTAGATGTTCACAACGTAGGCGAGTGCATGGTGATATTGTAAAAATGGAAATGAGATTTTTGAGTTGCTGTGTTCAGATTTGGGTTTTAACTCCCCTCCCACTAAGGCCAAAAGACAGCTGGTGTTAGGTTACATGGATTGGTTACATTTGCCTGTCAATCTAGAATCATCTGAGAAAACAGCCTTAGTTGAGGAAATGTCTTGCTCAAGGTAGTATGTCTTGATAGGGTGGGATCATCTTATTAAGTAGAAAGACCCGCTCGTTGTGGGAGGTGTCGTCCCATCTTTGGGGTTTTGAATAGTATGAGAGGAAAGTAATAACAAAGAGCAATCAGGCAGCATGAATGCCTTGTTTCTTTCTGCTTTTTGACTACAGATATCTTGTGGTTAATTGCTTTTACTTTCTGCCTCTACTTCCTCCACAGTGATAGAGTGTATATAACCCGAGGGATAAGCCACCTAGACCCTCATTTCTTGCAGATGTTTTATCTCACTCACAAAAATGAAACCAGAATAGTTTACCTTCAGGTTTCAGAGCTTGGCAAGAACCCCACTCACCACCCTGCCATTTTTCGTACAGTCCACACACACCATCCCCATTGCCATACAGAGAAACTGGGTTAGACCTTCTGGAGACTAGTGACAGGCTTCAAAGCCACAGACTTCATACTTTTCATTGGGGTTCACGTAGTAAAGTGAGCTTGGTGGACACCTTTAAAATAGAGTACTACAGAAGCACCCAGGATGTGGAATTCTGGCTGCAGGCCAGATGTGGGCATCCTGATGTGATAGGTGGTTACGCATGGGCAGCTATGGGCAGAGAGACCCCATGGGTGGGCAGGGGAGATCTGTGCTCTGGGAGAGGAAGTCTGCGTTCTTCTGCAGCACCTCTACTTTCTCAGGAGACTTATATCTGCTCTCCTCTAAAATTAAACAGCTTACTTCTGAACCTGATTTTTTTTTTTTTTAAAGATAGCAGTTATTGATCCATTGGACCCAATATCAAGATTTAAAGGCTCATGAGCCTTGAAGTAAAATGGCAGCCAATACAATTTCTCCAGCTGACTTTTATTTTCTCTGGTTTGTGAACCAGATTTCAGCGGGCCTATTCTGTGGGCTGAAAATTGTGGAGATTGATAGCTTGCAAGCAACAATGGCTGCCTGTCAGCTGAAACTCAAACAAGCATGCATCACACACAGCGCATGCTGGCTGAGAAAGCAGCCACGGCAGCCGAGGGTCTGCACGTGTGACTCTGGGTTTTCCATTGTCATTTTGCTGTTCTTACAAACAGAGACATTTTCTGAATCTTCTAGAAATAGATGCTACACTCATCTTTAATTTTTTTTAAAGCCCCTATTGTGTGCTATTATTTATTTCTTGGTGTGCTGGACACTGGGTGAGGCACTTCCAGGTTTCATGTTTTCTGGCTCCTTCAGCGTGATGTTATGGTGGTCTCCCACTACATCGCTTGGGCTGGATCTTAGGGGAGCACGTGACTCTTTAGTCCTGCAATCTCATGTGGATGGAGGCCTGCGTGTCACGGAGGAGGAGGAAGGGAGGTCCTTGGACTAGCACTTGGAATAAGTTTGACTA
Organism: Phyllotis vaccarum; assembly: GCA_033318265.1. Lineage (NCBI taxonomy): Eukaryota > Metazoa > Chordata > Mammalia > Rodentia > Cricetidae > Phyllotis > Phyllotis vaccarum. The sequence continues at coordinate 24,063,169 of JARWLC010000003.1, read as the reverse complement.
GATGAGCCCAGCAGCCATGGCCAACACACTCTGCACTTGCATTGTGCATTCCACACTGAAGATGGTACACACCTATTCAGGAACAGACCCTTGGAATCCAGTTGGACGGGTTAGAGAGATGAATGGAATCTTAAGTCATGTTGATACTGAAAGAATTAGATGAAAACTTACTGTCGCCTGACCTAGTCAGCCTAGGATCACCAGAAAGAAGATTCTTAATTGAGTAACTGTCTTCATCAGGTTGGTCTGTGGATGTGTCATGACTGTTAATCGATGTAGAAGGTTCCAGCCCACTGAGGGCATCACCATTCCTTAGGCAGGTGTATCTGGTCTATATCAGAAAGCTAGCTAAGCATGAGCCTGTGAGCAAGCCAGCAAGCAGCATTTCTCCACGATTTGTTCCTAATTCCTTCCCAGACTTCGCTCAGTAATGGACTATGACCTAGAAGTATAAACTAAAATAAAAATGCTTTTTTGCCCCATACGTTGCTTTTGGCCATGGTGTTTATTGTGGCAACAGAATGGAAGTAGAGCTCTGTGTCTCTCTCTTCACTAAGATGGCATCAGGGAAGCATGGCAACAAGCTAAGCAGCTTAGTTTAAGGACAGAACAGAGTGCTCGCCCTGTGGCAAGTTCTCTCCACATTTGTCATGGGACAGGTATGTATACACATACATGCATGTGTGAGTCTAGTGTTCTGTTTGACTTTACAGCAATGTGGTTGGACTATTTTCTTCTACAAGTAGCTGCTTTTGTTTTATGTGCTAAGTTTTTGTGTTGCCTGCCACTTTCCATAGCTGTGTGATATTCCTCAGGAATAGTCCTTTTGTCCCCTCTAGACAGGGCTGCCATACTGCACCTTCCCAGTTCTTTGCTTCTGGGGACACCATAGCAGAACATTCTGGAACTTGTACCTCTTTCCAGCCTGTTTGTCCTTCCTTTCAGGAATCATCGGGTGTCCTGGGGTAACGTCCATCTCATCCTAGCAGTTGCCAGCCATCACCTAACCCTCTGCCATGACATCCTTAGGAGCCACAGTCATTAGCAGAGGAAAGAGAATCATCATGAGTTTTAAACCGACTTTGGGCTAGATATCAATATCCTGTCTCAAAAAAGGAAAGAGAAAAAGAAAGAGAGAGAGAAGGAAAGAAAGAAAGAATCAATTACGACCTGAGGAAAGAAGTTTCTAGAATATAGGTTCATACAATTAAGAAACAACTTTGGGGCAAGCAAGTCAGGACTGAAACTCTAAGGATGCCCGATTGGGTGGAGGCCCATAAGTAAATGGCAGTAAACTTCATTCTTCTGGCTGTGTCTTGAGCTGGTGTGTGTGGCTGGCTCTCGGCAAAGTGGCTCTGAGTGGGGAAGGGCTTCATAAAGAACTTAGCTTCTACCACTTTGTCCCACACATCTTTGCTGCTGTTGTTTTGGCTTTGTGTTTGCTTTTGACTCTAGGTTTCTGTACAGGGAAGGTTGGCCTTGGACTCCCAGCCTCCTGCCCTTGGCTTCAGCACTGGGAGGACGGTGTACACCACCACATTCGGCTCGAACCGAAGGCATTAAAGAGAAAGTTGTCTTATCCCCGGACAGAGCTAGAGAAGGGCTGGGGGTCCCTGCTTAGGAAGGAGACTGAATATTGATGTGGGCCCAGAGAGAGCAAGCTGAGTGCTGTGCATGCAATGCGTTCATTTCTCACTGCTCTTGACTACGTGGGCCTTGTGACCAGCTGTTTAAGTGGGTCCCCTGACCTGATGGCCCATAACCTGGAATTGTGGCCGAGATACGCCCCTTTCTCCCTAAGTTCCTTTATGTCAAGGTCTTTTATTATCACAGCAAAAATGAAGCCCAGAAAGGACACACTAGAACAGTCTGCCACATGTGTTCCTCATAGTTGTAGTTCCATAGTTTTAGTAAGTCTCTGAGGAAGCGTATCAAATGCTGGGGAAGCAGGGACCTGCCCATCACCTCTTAGAACCTAGATGGCATTATGCTGGGATGTGACGACTTGAGACACCGCCAGCCACATAGTGGGTACATTTGGGGGCTTGGAGGACCTGCTTATATCTAAGGAGACCAGGAGAACACTCTTAGGTAGTGCCCCACATTCCCAAGCGTGATTTCTCGGCCTTTCTTCTCTGAGACTTCCTTCTTTCTCATTTCTGGAGTGTGCCCCACTCTCGTGCAGTCCACCAGCTCACAGGGGCTGAGACAGGCTGTGCTCCTCTTTTTTTTGGGGGGGGGGGGCACCAAGCCAGTGATGTTACCATGGACTGCCATGTCAGTGGGATTCTGAGTGGCTGCCTCCCTTCCTCAGTTCTCAGGCTTTCCTTCAAGCAGGGATGACATCCCTGGGGCTCATGTCATAGTTTAGACAGGAAAGAGACCCACAGGTGTCACCCGGTCATGGAGGGGCAGGTCCCTCCTCTTTGTTCTCTTTTTCTCTTCCACCTCTTCCCCTCACCTCTCATTCCTCACCTAAGCCACTGATAGTATCACCTCCTTACACATGCCTATTGAGTCACCACCCACAAGGTTCTCCTCAGGATCCCAGGGGACCTTTCTGCTCTGGTGTTGTGAATTTGCATATTTACCGAAGTGACCCTTGAACTTGAGGGGGGCATCAGACTCACACAGAAGGGTCATTAAAAACTGCTGGGCCCCGCCCTGAGACCTCTGGTGCGGGTGGTCTGGGATGGGTGGAGACTTTGTTTTCTAAGCGGCTCTCAGGTCTACAGGGGTGGCTGGTCTAGGCAGGATAACTCCTTCAGGATAGCTGCCTTCTTTGCTCTCTCTTCCCATCCCGCTTCTTTCCTGAAGCAAAGCAGAATCTATTAAAAGGCAAATAATTAATTTTTTTCTGTAAAATAAATCTTAGGCTGAGCAAATGGATTTGAATATTGTTCCCCTGAATCAGACTCACCCTTCTTCAAAACCTAAAATGGGCTGGGAAGGCGGGATCAGTAGATGCGAAGACACACCATGCAGGTGTGAGGGCTTGAGTCTGAATCTCCAGCACCCATGTAAAAAGATAGGTGTGGCTGCATGCCAGTATCCCCAACACTGCAGAACTGGAGCCCGAGCGTGGGGATCCTAGGAGCTCTCCAGCCAGCCAGCCTTCCCAAAACAGGCAGATTCAGAGATTCAGGTTCAGTGAGGGACCTTGTCTAAACGCACACAAGGAAAGTAGAAAGTTTGGGAAAGCATAGCAAGGGGAACCTAAGGAAGCATATCATGTAACATGGTTTCCACAATGGAACAGTCAGTAAAAAGTAAAGGTGTGAAGTGTTCACTATTGAGTTTCCTAGAAAGTACTTGGAGGCCAGCAATTTATATCTGCAGCTGCTTATACAAAAAAGTTGAAACAGTATAGTCATTAGCCTCAAAATAATGTGGCCTCCTGGCAGAAGGGAAAACTAGGTGAGCAAACACTAAGGAAAGGCAGAAATCTTTGAATTGCCCCTTTTAGAGTTGGCCTTGGAACTGTATGCTTCACATAATTATATAAACATAACTAGACCTAAATTAAAAACTGAAGTGCAAGCCCTAAAGATAAATAACTAAATATAATAAGTGAACCCAAATGTTCCATGCATGTGTAGCTACAGAGATTTAGAGACGAACCACTCAGGCAACTTCAGAACAGAAATTTTGACCAAAATATATACTATATGTAAGAAAATGTAACAGTATTGCTACCAGTAACGCTGGGATTGTTTTTCCTGACACTATTGCATATTGTAGAGCAGAAATGCAAGGTTGGTTTAGTATAGGACCACCAATCAATGTGATACAGCATGCTAATATAACAAAAGGTCAGTGCCAGCAGATGGGGGGCCATTTGACAAAGTCCAAAACTTCAGGGAGTTTTAGACATTCCAGAGACCAAGAATTTAAAGAAGGCCTTGCTAAGTGGCATCAGTGAAAAACTACACTACTCTGGGATCAAAGGTCCCCTTACCCCATAAGATCAGGAGCAGGACAAGATGTCTGCCTTTGCCACTTCTACCCAACATTGCTTTACAATCTCTAGCCAAGATAGTCAGATGAGAAAATTAATTAACAGATGGCTTCTAGGTTGGAAATGAAGTAAAATTATCTATTTGTAAATGGCATTCTTTGTTTCTCTCGTTCATTTGTGTGTGTGTGTGTGTGTGTGTGTGTGTGTGTGTGTAAACTTGACTTTATACTAAGGGTCTTTTACACACTTACCTAGCAGTGAAAAAAGGACCTCGTAAGGCAAGGAGAATAAAACTTCAGTGGCTGAGGCCTCTCCTCCTCTCTACCACGCTAGTGGCTGATAAGGACATGAGACTCTCATTTAGCCTGATGCTGCATCTGCGTCCCTGCTACAGTGTGAAAGCTGAATGGTGACTTAGGATGCCTGTCTTCTTCTCTCCTCTGTCTCCAGCTGCAACAGCAAGCACTACCTGGAGACACTCCCCAACACCAGCATCATCATCCCTTTCCACAATGAAGGCTGGTCCTCACTGCTCCGCACTGTTCACAGCGTGCTCAACCGCTCGCCCCCAGAACTGGTGGCAGAGATTGTGTTGGTCGATGACTTCAGTGATCGAGGTAGGTCTTGCCCACCCTGGCTCTGCTTCCTGAGCTCCGTGCCAACAAAGGGGCGCTACCCACAAAGGACTTCTCCAGCAGCATGATATATGATTCCCTATTTACTCCACAGCGGCTCCACAGACCCTGTACCTTACACATGATCTCATTTAACGTTGACAAACATCCCAGCAAACAGATCCTATTTTAATCCCCTTTTGTCAGTTTGGAAATTCATTGAAATGTGAAGAACAGAAAATTAAATGAGCAATAGCCAGCATAAGCTATGGATCTATTTACTTTCCTGTCTACCTATTGACAGGACTGGTATATCTTACATTTGGGGGCTGTCCAAATTTTCTTTCTATTGCTGTGATAAACACCATGACCCAAAGCAACGTGGAGGAGGAAAGCTTTTACTTTTATGGTCACAATTCATCATTGAAGAAAGTCAAGTCAGGTTATTAAGCTGAAACTAAAATAGAAACCACTGAGGAACACTGTTTGCAGGCTTGATCCCTAATTTGTGCTTACCTAGCTTTCTTATATAGGCCAGGCCCACCTGCCTAGGGAATGGTGCCACCCACAGTGGACCAGACATTCCTATATCAGCTAGCAATGAAGGCAGTGCCCTACAGACAGGCATACAGACTAGTCTAATTGAGAAATTCTTCAATTGAGATTCCCTTTTTCTCGAGTGACTCCAGGTTGTGTTGACTCTAGGTTGTGTCTCTAGGTTGTGTTGACTCTAGGTTGTGTCAAGTCGGCAGTAAAAACTAATCAGAATAGGGGCTATTGTTTAACAAAACAAAAACTCAGTTAACTCATTCAGCGCTTCATCCTTTTCTCCTGGTCACAGAATAGCTGCTAAACCCTTGGACATTCTAGGAAAAAGACACAACCTCCTCTTGTCAATCTCTATCTTTTTTTTTTTTTTCTAGAAGGTTCTCCAGAACCTTGTGGCCAGAACTCTAGAATCTGGTTTGTTTGGGAGGCTACAAGCATGAGGCTTTATGTCTGTGGTAGAGGTAGGACATCAGAGTCATGAAATAAGGGTGTTGAGCCAGCCAGCTTGTGACACAGGAACTGTGTCTGTGTGCCACCAACCATGTGACCTTGTCCATATGCATAGCCTCTTGACTGCATCTCACCTGGGGCTTAAAGGAACAGAGATGTGGCCACAAATGAGATCCAAGACAGACTGCCTTCCATCTCATGGCCATGGACCTTGAGGACTTTCAGTAAAGTCTGTGAACCCGCAATGGCAGAGAGAGGCCTTTCTTGGCACACAGCTCTTAGCTACAAGCCTAGAAGTAGTCCGCCTCTGATCTCACCCTTGACGCCCACTTCCTCTATGACCTTAACCGAGGCCACTGACTCTCCTTTTGTGCTTCAGGTCCCTCATGTATAAAATGGAATAGCTAAGACCGACTTCCTTAGGAACCATGACTGTTCAATCAGTTTCTGGATACTCGATAGTAAGGTACTTGGGGCAGTACCTCACCCAGGGATAATAAAAATAAGCCGATTATTGCTGACTGTTACTGCTGTTTCTTGCAGTTATTTATGACTGACTTATGCTAGATTACTCTGTGTCTCCTCTCTGCTCCCTTCTCTTCTCATCCTCCTATCCCATCCTCTTTCTCTGGCGTGGCTTTGGTACCCTCAGGTCAGAGAATCCCATTAGACAACACAAAGCTGTGTGTGTCCCAAGGGAGCAAGTGTGACCCTCCTCGGGGGCAAATGGTCTTCCAGCTTTCCCGATACACACATTCCCAGGCCTCACCCACTCTCATAGTCCCCAGCTTGTACACCTGCAACAACAGCAGAGTCCATGGAACTCCATGTCTCCCAGGGCCTGCTCTTTGCTGATCTTTATACAGTGCTCCTCCCTAGCCCTCCTCAGTGGCTGCGCTGCTGAAGCAACCTGGGTGATCACACTGCTGTGTTCATCTATTCCTCAGCTCCCCTGTTTTGGTGCAGTATCTTTTCCAAGAAGCTCAGCTGTGAAGGTAGCCCTGTAGTGGATATGCAATGGTAGTATATCCTTTTTAACCGTGAGCCACCTGGAGCATTGACATGCTGAGGTGGCTGTGGGGTGAGTCCCCTTCTTCAGAGTAAGACTCCGCCAGCCACACAGATAGAGAAGTAGGCTCAGTATATGATGCTCTAGGTAGCACATTCTGCTCACCTGTTCTAAAAGTAATCAGGACACTTGACAAGGAGCTGGGTCTTGCCTGGAATTGGTTCCATAGTTCTAAGAACTCCAGATCTACAGTAGTGGTCACTGTGATGCACACAGGCTCGCTGGTCCTATCTATTCCTCCTGTCTCTGTGATCATACACACTAGCTTACAGGCTTACCTTTTCATCTCTCACATCTCTGTCCACACACGCTGGCTTACAGGCACTCCTACTCATTCCTGTGTCACTGTCACCATGCGCACTGGCTTCTAGGCTCTCTTCTCTTTTAGCATCTGACATACCGAGCACTTTACCTCATTCTCAACATAGAGGATTGCCAAGACTCCGGCACTTACAGAATATCAATTAGTGTGTAATGAAGGAAATCTATAAACCTTCGGGGAATGTCTGGCAAAAATACAGGGTGCAAGAATCGATGTATTAACGGGACATTTTGTGCATCTTTAAGAAAGCAAAAGCTAGGGTTTATGAATCAAGCACGATATAAATGATGTCCTTGGAAAGAAAAGAGTCGGGTGAATCTGTTCAGAGTGCATCTGAAGCATCAAGAGCTCTGGTGTGTGGGAAAGGATCCTTTCTGTTGTGGAAAATAGCTGCATTATATTTTCAGAAAGTGGCACTTCCACTGAGGCGGTAAACCATCTGCATTTTAAAAATTTGCACAGCAGGAGCATTTAGCTGTGCACTTTTTTCCTGGTTTTCTGTGATGACTTTAAGCCCAACCATGAGTGACTCTGTGTGTGTGTGTGTGTGTGTGTGTGTGTGTGTGTGTGTGTGTGTGTGTGTGTGTGTGTGTGTAAAACCACAGAATAGTCACACATTTATTTTAGTTTCATTATGTTCCAGTAAAACATCTAGACAAAAGCTTCTTGGGGGGGAGGGGGGTATTTAAGTTCACAATTTTAGGTGATAGCCCATCACAGCAGAGAAGTCACCGCAGCAGGAACTTGTGACATCTGGTCCCATCACATCCGTGGTCAAGAGCAGAGAGGTGAATGTGTGTGTGGATGTGTGTGTGCCTCTTTGCTTGCTTGTGCTCAGTCAGCTGATTTTCCCACTCTTAAGTTCATTAAGGAAGTCAGTTCTCTCCTTACACCATGTAGGTCCCAGGGACCCAGTTGTCAGGCTTTTGTTACAAGCAGCTTTACACGCTGAGCCATCTCACCATCCAGAGTAAAGCTAACCTTCACATCATACTTTAGGAGCTATCTGCCTTGCATATTGTTTGTTTGCTTGCTTTAGAGACAGCCTTTTAGTGTCCTGATGCTTGCCATTCAACTAAACTGGCTGTCTAGTGAGCTGTGGACTTAACTGTCCCAGGGCCCCCCACCCCCCCCACCCCCCCCCTCCCACCCCCCACCCCCCCTGCTCTGATGTTGCAAGCCTGCACCACTATTCCCAACTTTCTACAGACTCAGATCCCCGCGCTTCTATGGCAAGCTCTGGACCGAACTAGCTCCCCAGACTCTGAATGTAAACTTTAAACTGATTCAATGTTTCACTAAAAGCATAACTAGAGGTAATGAAGCCAGGTGGAGAGGGACGTCTGTGTTCCTTGCAAGAAGGTCCCTAGGAAGAGAGGGCATGAAATTGTTCAGCTGTCTGTCTGCAGATGACCGCTGGGCCACTCTGTCAACTGAAAGCTGGTGGAAGTGATTTGGCCCAGGGTTTGAGGTGGAAATAAAAGTGAAAGGTTCATTGCTGTGTAACGGGATCTGGCAGAAACCTGCCGAGTGTCGCTCAGATTGAGCATAGAAGGAAATGAACAATAACACCGAGAGAGCTCTGACTATGTCTCTGGTGCTGTGATTGTACAGTTTGAGTGAGAACTGTCTCCCACAGGCACATGTGTTTGAACACTTGGTCCCCAGGTAATGGTGCCATTTGGGGGAGGTTGTGGAACCTTTAGAAAGTAGAGTTGTCAGAAGTGGTGGGTCAGTGTTAGCCCCTGAGGTTATAGCCTAGCCCCACTTCTTGTCCTTTCTCTTCTGCGTCCCTGAAGATTTGATGAGTCTCAGCCACATACTCTGACCTCCACCATGCTGCCCTGGCCATACTTTCTCAAACTGTGCATGAGCTGTAATAAACCTTTCTTCACCAAAATGGTTTCATGTCAGATGCTTTGTCACAGCAGAGAAAATTAACTAATACAAGTGATTTAAACACATTGTAGCTAAATGATAGGAAGCCTCTTCTAGGGAGCATTTGCCCAAAGGGAAATTCATATATTTAGCATTACCTCAAAGTGTAAGAAGTCTACACCCCCACCCAGACACTGCAAACCACCTCCTAGATAAAGGAGCAAAAACTCTTTAGTAAAAATTCAAAATATGGGGGCTGGAGAAATGGCTCAGAGGTTAGGAGCACTGGCTGCTCTTCCAGAGGTCCTGAGTTCAAGTCTCAGCAACCACACGGTGGCTCTGAGATCTGGTGCCCTCTCTGGTGTGCACCACAAATACATAATGAATAAATATTTTTTTTAAAAAGTCAAAATATTCAGTCATGACGTTTGATCCTTATTCATATATCTAAAAGAGATGGTCTCTTTTTCTTACTTAAAATAAACATTAGTTCAGATATAGGTTAAGGAAGGGCATTGGTTTTTTGGGCACACACCCACACTCAAGCACATACACGTATATGCACATATGTATGTGCATACATCAATACACACATGCATTCGTATGTATGTATATACATACATGGGCATGCACACACTAATACTGACACACAAAGACATACACACATCAACACGCACATGCATATGGGTGTATGTGCACTCACACCAGTGCCAGTTCATACAAACATACACAGCAACACACACATGCATGCACAAGCATGCAGATACCCACACACGTCAGCACCAACACATAGTGATATACACACTGACACACACATGCATATGCACACATCCTGGCAGCTTCCCGATGTGGTCATGGCTCACAGAGACCACAAGAACTCGTCCTGCTTTTCACATACTCAGGCCTGTCTTATCAGGCATTCACCACTCCAGAGCCAGTGTTGGTTCGAGCTGAATCCAGACACACCTTTGAAGCTGTTACCATCCAGCTAAAAATGTTGCTCATCCTCACTGCTCCAGATAGGCATAGTTCCACAGCGCTGAGGACATGGAGGCCAAATCCACATTTCCGTGTCTTTGTTCTGAGATTTTTCTGAAAGAAGAAGACAGTATCCAATGCTCTGCAGCCTTGGAGCTGAATTTTTCATTTCTCCTCTTGTTTTTCTACCTCAAATTAATAAGTTTTATGAACATGTAATTTTTACATCATTAAAGAGAACAAAGGGTCAGGCGTGTGTTGAGGCCTCTTGTGGTGACATTGCTTCCTATAAAGTATTAACAGATGTATGCTGCTTAGCCTTGGGATGCCTGCACACTGAGTTTCTTCCAGAGTGTTCTTTGATCCCACAATGATTGTTAAAAATTAATTATATTCATTTGCTTCACTTCTGAGAGATGCACACATTATTTACGAGTGCAAAGGAACTCTGGAATAGCTGCTAACCTCTTCCTGCCCGCTGTTGGCTCTCTACTTGAGATTTTGAGGGGATTTTCTGGGCATTGTAAATCTGCTGCAGAGAGGGGGGCACAGCACGGGAGTGGGAAGGTCTGCTTTCTGCCCAGCCTGCTCAGACAGATCAGTTCCTACATGCTGTCAGAAAACGGTCTGGAAATGTTCTCCATCTGAATTGCTCTCTAAGCCTCTCTCTTCATGAACTCCATTCCCAGCCAACACACTGCAGCTGCTCTGGGACAGCCTTGTGACACAGAAGTGAGAGAGACTGACCCGTGAGCAGTCCTTCCTGAGAAGAGGTCATTGCAAGATGACCTTAGTGAACACTAAGGCCCAGTCCTATTTCCTCTTAGGCTTAGGAAATAGAAAAGTGGAGGGCTGATGGTAGCTCATTGGTTAGCTTCAGTTCTTTCTCTCTCTCTCTCTCTCTCTCTCTCTCTCTCTCACACACACACACACACACACACACACACACACACACACAGTAAAACAACAAAACCAAAGGAAGCAGGTTCAGGCTGGTGAGCCTGTCCTTCCTCACACTCCTTCCTTGCATGCCGGCCAGCCTGTTGTGAATCCAGTGTTCTTTGGGCCAATGTACTCCATCCTGTCCCCAGACCAGAGCACCTACCTTCTCTTCTTGTACAAGCCCATGGGAGTGGAGTTACCCTCACTCCCATCTTCCCTTTTATGGTTCAGTGAGGAGTGAGTGAGTTGATGTTCCTGGCCAACATTCAGGGAATGGCCATCATCAGGCTGTCACTGTTACAGCGAGGCTATGCTATTAATGTTAACTGGGACATACTTGCTTAGAATCCTCCAGTGACGGTCTGGGAATGTGGCTCAATGGTATAACACCTGCTTAGAATCTCCCAGTGAGGGACCGGGAGAGTGGATCAGTGGTAGAGGGCCTTGCTTTAGCATATACAAGGTCTTTGGTTTCAGACTCAAACATTCCAAATAAAATGAAGCTCTTAGATTTGTGTGAAGCCCTGATATGCAAATGTGTTGCGACACTGAGGGCACCTTGTAGCATATTTGGAGGGTGAAGTCCTGAAAAGTGTGACAGATCACCCACCACACACGTGTAAAAGCACACATCCTTGGAGAGAGAAGACCAGCCTGCAGGCTCATCAGACCTTGTTTTTCCAGGAACCCTTGTTGTAAATCAACACTTTCCCACCGAAGGCCAGGATTTATGGTCCCACATGTCATTCCAACCACTGTTCATTAATCCTGAGATCTCACTTAAATTATTAAGCTGTCCTGTACTGGTTGTAAGGAGTCTAATTATATCCTCAAGAGGCTATCATTATCTGGATCATCTGCTACACTCAGCAGACGCTCTCTGCCCTGTTCCTGTGTCATCACCCTCCTTGCACCCCAAATCAGGACCCACCTGTGTCATAGGACAAGATCTAAACTAAATGATCAGGAGGCAGAACACTGAAGGTCTCAATGATCTCAGCTATGTAGGAAATGTTTGTGTTGTGTAGATTCCCCAGGCTACACTCCTCCATACTGTGTCTGGGTGGAGCCAGGGAAATGGATCATGGCTAACTTTTCAGGGGATGCTGACAGGGAGAGTCCTGGGGCACAGAGCTGAGAAATTCAGCCTTAGATGTTAGAGATGCTCAGACCTCTTGAGGAATAGCTGATGGGGTAAACACAAATGGGCCTGAGTCCTGTCTCAGTCACTGTCCGATTACTGTGAAGAGACACTATGGCTGCAGCATCTCTTATAAAGGAAGGCATTTTCTTGGAGACTTGCTTATAATTTCAGAGGTTTAGTCCAATATCATCATGGCAGGGACCGTGATGACACACATGATGCTGGAACAGCAGCTGAGAGCCACATCCTGATCTATAAAGGCAAAGAGATAAACTGGTGTGAGCTTTTGAAACCTCTAACCCCAATGACATACTTCTCTCAACAAGGCTATACCTCCTAATCCTCTGATGAATATATGAGCCTGTGGTGGCCATTCTTATTCAAATCGCCACAAGATCTCTCTCTCTCTCTCTCTCTCTCTCTCTCTCTCTCTCTCTCTCTCTCTCTCTCTCTCTCTCTCTTTCTCTCTGTCTCTCCTGTAGACAGGTCTCTTATAGCCCAGGCTGATCTCAAACTTGCTATGTAGCCAATAATGGCCCTTGATCACCCAATTCTCCTGCATCCACATCCCAACTGCTTAGACTCTAGGTGTACACCCACTACCAGGCCCAGACTCTGCAGTCCCGACTCAGGGCTTTCACGCATGCTAGGCAAGCATTCTGCCAGCTGAGGCACATTTCAGCTTCTCCTTTTTCAACGAGTAAACTGAACCCCAGAGAGGGGACAAGCTTTGGTCAGAGCCCCACAGCAGAGACTCAGCCTGGCTCGCTGGCCTACCGTGGGATGAGATGAGGTAATAAATGACAGAGCACTTTGGAATCATTCAACACTCTATAAATACAAGGTGATGCTATTATTTTCCAGCTGGAGTGGCCTGTGACAGAAATGGCTTGGTACTTTCTCTCTAAATTACCATAATCACCTGTTTGAAGCTTCCATCAAGCCTATAACTCTAAACGCACGGGGCATAGAATAAATCGCTCCTGAATGAACAATAAAAAATTTTTTATGGGAGAACGTGCTTAGGGCCCAACCTGATCCTCAGTCAGACATATTCTACCTTTTCTACTATTTTTTTCCCCTGTGGATTGCATCTTTCCCATCTTGGGACAGCAGGTATCCAGGGTCTCTGGTCTTTTCTTGGGGTATAGGCAGGTACCTTACTCCTGAGCCTTTGCATCTCTAAAATCCTCTACCCGTACTAGCCTGCCCCAGTGTGTCTTCACAGCTTTAGAAAGGGCAAAACTCAGATCAGGCCACCCAGTGCTCTGTGCTCAGTACACTCTCTTATGAGTTACCCACACGCAAAGCCTGTTTTCAGAACTGAAGGATATCGTCTCCCCTCCCCCAGGAAACTTCATGTTCTGAGGCCGCCTGTTTTCAGTGCCAGGGAGTAAATTCTCTATTACTTAGAGGAGTCTGCTTCCATGCTGCTCGTCCTGTACAGTGACCTGCCTCACCCCACAGAGCCAGTTAATGACAAGTTTTGTTCCATGTTCAAGGAGTACCAGCATGGTGATAGTGTGTGTTATCCTCTAAGAAATAAAGCTTGCCTGAAGATCAGAGGGCAGATCCAGCTACAGAGTTAGTCACAGACACCCAGGCAGTGGTGGCACACACTTTCAATCCCAGCACTAGGAAGGTTGAGACAGGAAGTGATATGGCTGGGCAGAGAAAGGAATATAAGGAGGAAAAAAAGCAAGAGTTCGGCCTTCCCTTTCCCTTCCCTCCCTCCCCTTCCCTCCCTCCCCTCCCCTCCTCTCCCCTTCCCACTGAGGACTCGGGAGCATTCAGTCTAAGAATTCATGGATCCAGGATCTCCCCCTTTAGGTGGAGCGTTGTCAAGGTGAGAAGTGGCTGTGGCTTGTTCCTCTGCCATTCTTATCTTTCAACTTTACCCCAATATCTGGCTCCGAGTTTTTATTAAGACCAATTAGGATTCGTGCAACATACCAGTTAGTAGCAGCCGTGGCCACAGTGATACCAGGCCCTTCCAGAAGCTGGGCACATGGTCAGGTCTCCACAGACTGTTGTTATAAGACCCTCCATCCCCCTGGGGAGGCAGAGGCAGGCAGGTCTCTGAGTTTGAGGCCAGCTTGGTCCATATACCGAGAGGACACCTGTTTAGTTTAGTTTTAAAAAGGAACACGAAGGCAAACCTTAAGGTATTTCCAGAAAGGATTAGCTGAGGACAGAATGCCCCCCTTGAGTGTGGGTGACATCATCCCATGGCTGAGGTCTCAGGCTGGAGAGATGGATGGCTCAGTAGTCGGGTTAAGAGTATTTGTTGCCCAGTTGGGGATTTGGCTCATTGGCAGAGTGCTTGCCTAGCAAATGAAAGGCCCTGGCTTTAGTCCTCAGCTGTGAGAAAAGAAATTTTAATAAGATCACCAACTGCTCCTGAGTTCATTCTGGATACCCACATGGCATGTGCCCTAGTGGAGCATCTGTAATTGTTACTGGTTGTCCAGTTCAGCCGGTGCTGAGTGGCACAGGTCTGGCAGGAATGGCAATGTGGGTTTGGCCAAATGATGGACGGTATCTTCTGTCAAGTGCCAATGCCAAGGAAATTTAGTTCACCTTTGTTTTAGGAATCCTTTGATCACCTGTGTATTTTATCAAGCCTTGGCCATCGATTGAAAGCAACTTCACACTATTCCACTCTGGTTACAATTCCTTTGTCTTGAATTCTCTCCTGACATCTGAGGGTGGCACTGGGATTCATGGCCCTTCCAGTGGGACCCTCCCCAACATTAATCCACTCCAGAACAAAAGTAGTCGTGGCTTGAGGAAGGACCAAGGGCTGCATTCTTAGGCATAGATGCTCCCCTTACTGTTCATACCAGGATTTTGGCTCTGGCCAGTTGTTTATATTTTTAAAATTTTTTGGTTTTGATTTTTAATTTTGTAAGGGTAGCAGAGGGTGATCTGCATGTGTAAGTTGGTCAGATTATAAAATAGAACTGATAAAATGTATATATTCTTTTATATATAAAAATGAATATATTCTATAGTTTGGATAGTCCAACAGAAAGGCCATGAGGCTGGATGTCTCAGCATTACCAACTGGTGCTGGAGGCCAGAGGATTCCTAGAGAGCTGCTGGCCTTCGGTCTACGTAGGAATCCCAAAGAAGTAGATTCTAACACCAGCAAAGGAGTACATCAGCAACAGGATAGATGAACTTGCCATCCAGAGTGAGGGCAAGTAGGCAGAAAGCAAAAGCGTCCGTCCTTCTTCTGTGTCCTTTTGTGCAGGCTGCCACCAGAAGGTGTAGCCCAGACTTTGATGAGTCTTCTCACCTCAAAGGATCCAATCAAGAGAAGGCTCACAGTCATGCCCAGCCACTTGGGTTTTAGTTGATTCCAGATATAGCTAGGTTGACAACAAAGACTAGCCATTCCAAGGCATTTGTGAGCGACCCACTGTGCATGCTGGGACTGGAACTCTGGTCCCTCTAGAAGAGCAGCAAGTGTTTTTAACCTTGTTCTCCCACCGCTCCGAGGAATTTGTTCGTGGGTTTGTTTTTTTATGCTAGTCATGAGTTCCGTCTCCAAGGCCAGTAGAGGCCAAGGTGTCCTCTGTTTTTATTTTGTTTTCTGGGTGGAGCTGGCCATTGAAACAGCTAAAATGATTAAGCAAAACTCGTACGGATGTCCCCACCCCCAGAAAGCCTTCAGATACTGCCTCAGCCCTCTCCATCCAAGCTGACCAGTGGTCTCATAGGCTCTGGGGTTCAAAGAGAACATCACTGCGCAGGGTCCCGCTTCCCAGGGAGAATCTGCCAGAGCACTCTGCCAAGGAATGAGCGGAGTTGCAGGTCACTGGGCCAGCTTGTTTGTGCCTTTCTCTGCTCCCAGTAGTCTCTGCTGAGCCCTGATGCATGGCAGGCTTTGAGTAGCCTTTGGAGATACCTGAGGAAGAAGACAGGGCTGTGTCCCAAAGGCCTGGGATTCTGCAAAATAGTAAAGAAGAATTAGTGAGGTGAAGAGGAGTCAGTGGAGCAAGACACCAGAGAAGACACACTTGTCCCATGTCTGCTGTGTCCCTTATAAAATTGATAGTGCAGGCTGGAGAGACAGCTCAGGAAAGGGCTTGCTGCACGTACTGAAGGACCTGACTTTAATCTCGAGTATAAAACCCTGGATATGGCAACACATGGCTGCAATTAGCTGTTGTTTCTGTTCATCTGTTTGCTACCTCCCAGGTGGCATCATTAGTGTGCTTGGCTAACTTACGTCCTCTATGTGATAGATTTGAGGTACCCTCTAGCACCACGTAGTGCTGGGGTGCAACAGGGGAGGGCTGAGGGCTGCTGCAGGAGGAAGTTAGGGAGTATACCCTCAGGAGCAAGCCAGGAGACTGAAACATAGGACAGGCAGAAAGACACACACACACATGCTTGTCTGTCCAGCCTCAGCCCCAGCCCACAGCA
The DNA here is from genome assembly GCA_033318265.1 of Phyllotis vaccarum. Lineage (NCBI taxonomy): Eukaryota > Metazoa > Chordata > Mammalia > Rodentia > Cricetidae > Phyllotis > Phyllotis vaccarum. The sequence goes on along the minus strand of JARWLC010000003.1, from coordinate 24,046,831 downwards.
CCCTCATTCCTGGGCATGTGCATCTGTCTTTAATAGTTTAGTAACTATTAAATCTGGCTTGCAGACATTTTTTTGTTTTATAATTAGGAAATGGTTGCTCAGTCTGTCACCTGTTCCTGCTTTGCAGGTAAGGAACCAGAAACCTAAGTATCTTGGCAGAACTGGTCTGTTAAAAAAAAAAAAAAAAAAAAAAAAAAAAAAGTAGGTATTGAGCTGGGGATGTGGCTCAGTTGGTAGTGTCTGTGTCATGTGCAAGAATCTCTAGTTCAGGACCAGGAATTCAAGGTCATCTTTGTATATGTATGAGTTTGAGACCAACCTGGGTTACATGAGGAAGAAGGGGAGAGTCATTCTGATTCTGGAGCTGTGCTCATTGCCATTCCCTCATGTGTTAAGAAAACTGTCACTCCTGTTGGTCGTCACGGTGTCCTCTTTGGGGAATGGGACAGGAGTAACCATCCACTTTTAACTGGCAGGGCTGTGAGTCCCAGAGTGGGGACAGTGGAGTCTCCTCAGGACATCCCCCACAGATGGCTGCTGAGCTCCCCCCACACACTGCTTATCCCTGAGAGTGTGGTTTCCCCACCCCATTGCCAGCGTGGCCTTCAGACTGGGCTGGTTTCCCTGCGTTCTGCCCAGTTGTGTTTGAGTCTCTTCCCACAAGAGCCTGATTAATCAACTCAGAGCTGAAGGTTACCAAGAAAAATATGCCAGAGTGTGACAGGCCATTAGTATTTGTGTTGTAGGGAAACCAGTAATCATCTTAATTGGTGCTCGTTTTGGAGCAGAGCGGGGCTCTCTCTCGAGCACTGATTCCTCCTTCCTATACCCTTTGCATCAGGAAAATGCTCCTCCCCAGCTTCTGCTCACCCAGCAGCCTCATTTCCCCCACAGATGCTGGGTGGTCTGAATTGGCTTACAAGAGTAGGGGCAAGAATGTTGGCCAGGAAGAGGAACATGAGGTCACCAGACATAGAGCAAGCCTGCCTATGTCCCTGGGGATGTCAGGCTGGTGGCTTTGGTAGGATCCAGGCATGCCTTCCAAAACGCTGATGGTCCCAAGGCCTAGAGATGAGTGAAGCCTGTCTTTGGGGGACCTTCCGAACCAGCGGTTTCTCCCCAAACCCAGGTGGGTTCTGAGCCTCCCCCCCTCCTTCTCCCTCCCTCCTTCCCTCCCTTCTTTCTCTTGTCTCTGTCCCCCCTCCCTTACTCTGCACTGTCTGTTTTTCTCAGATATGGGTGGGACCTGCCTCCTCTTTGAGAGGGGCCCGAATTTTACTTATCATCCTAAACTAAGATTAGTGTATATTTGCCATCTACAGAGTCTACTGCTCACTTCTAGCCTGGAGAAGCGGTGGTGTGTAAACCGTGAGTTTGGCCATCGTGACACAGCCTTTTAATCAAACTGTATTGGAAAGACAGCCCACAAATTTATCCACAAGAGATGAGTGGCAATATAGGTCTGGTGTGGAATGCGAGACAGGTCTTGAAAGCACTGCTGTGGAAGCCAGGTGTGGGGGCACATAACTGTGATGCCAGGACTCTGGAGTATGGGGGCAGGAGAATCAGGAGTTCAGAGGTAGCCATGGCTGCAGTAGTGAACTTGAGACCAGCCGGTCTGAGTGAGACTGTGTCTGAACTACAAAAGCAGAGCTCTGGCTATCAAGTAGAAAAAGTAGGTTCCGCACAGACACACTTGGGAGAAGGGTGAATAGACACAGCGAGAGGCAGTAGAGGGTATGTTCCAGACTCAACAGTGGTGACCACGAGACCACAGGAGTGAAGAGAGGTTGAGGTTCATGGCCAGAGCAAACCTTATCCCTCGGGGTTCAATTCTCTGTTGCTGTGCTGGAACACTCTGACCAAAAGCAACTTGAAGGAAGCCAAGGCAGAAACCATGAAGAAACACGGTTACAGTTAAGGGTTTGTTCCCTCCCCCCCCCCACCTTCCCTGGCCCATCTACCCGAGAGCTGCACCATCACAGTGAGCTGGGCCTTCCTACCTCAATAGCAATGAAATACCCATAAGCCACTCTGATGGAAAAGACAGTTCCTAGATTGAAGTTTCTTCTTCCCAGGTATATTTAGTTGGTTTTTTTTTTTTCCCCACACTTAGAAAAACTGTGATACTTTCATCTGTAATGTTTTGTTTATTCCGAGTGCTTATTTCTCATTTAATTGGAGCGTGGTAGTCTTTGAGAAAAGAAGTTAATTGATCCAGGCACTTACTTCCTACAAGGTTTTAATGTGGCCCCCTCCTACAAGGGCACCATGTCATAATCCTGCCTACACTGAATTTTTGCTTCTGAGCAAAGAGCACATTTGATACTTGTACACCCTTAAGAAATGCACCCTCCCATCTAAAGCAATTATGAGCAACTTACTCAGCTCATGTTAATGAGATAGATCATTAGTGAAGGTCATTGGTTTCCAGTTCCTTGAGTGCACAGAGGCTCTAGGGCCCTGTGCCCTTGTGTGGATGTTCTGTCTCTCTCAGAATATCCACCCTATGAATTCCACTGCAGACAGCTCAGGGTAGTCCCTCCTATTGTGGACCTGCTCTACCCTGAACCCATTCCTCATCCCATTCTGCTGATCTCTGCACACACATCCACAGCTATAGGGATCCCAATAGTAAGACACACAAGCCCTGGACTCAGACTGACCGCCGAGTCTGTTCTCTGCTTAACCTCCGTGTTCCCGTACCCACCTTGGAGGATGCTTGGGGCTGTGTCTAGAGGCCATGGTCGCTGTGTGCACGGTGTCTTCTTGTCTGTGGAGCAGGAATGCCTTTCTCTGTAGAGATAGGTCTGGGCTTGTCATCTAGCTTCCCATTAGTTCATGCCAACCCTGACCAATCCTGGAGGTTCAGCTACTCTCATCTATCCTATCTGTGAAGCGCAAAATAAAGAGGGCTAACCTGGGCTGCACAGATTTTCTCTTCACCTGAGGGCCATAAAAGGCCAAGAACTAAAGGAACCCACTTGGACAGCGGGTTTAAAAGTAGCATGTAATTTCCCTTGTATGTCCTATTTTCCAGACGTGAATGTGCTTTACTGGTACCATGTTTTTATATGCTCCCCAAGGGAAGGCCAGGTCACCCACAGGGATGAAGTCTCAGTGTGTGAACAGTGACCCCAGGTAACACGCCCAGGCGGATTAATACTGTGGAGCCCTGGGTCACCGCTGTGACCTGAGCTCGCATCCCTAGCCTCTCTGATGCTACCTTTCAAAATGATGACTATCTGGGTCCCCAGATGGTAAGCGCAGGACTGACTGCTTCGTGCCCCAGCACACACAGGTCTATGACCCTCCTTATTCGGATCTGAACTTATGATACCCTGGCTACAAGATATATCTTCTGTTCTTAGAGAATTCCTCTACCTGAAATGGGAGCACTGACCATTGCGGGGAGGAGAGTATGCGTGTGTGCGTTTGAGCATGAAACAGATTGGAATCCCTGGGCATCAAGCAGCTCGTGTTCAGCTGGAGGCTTGGGACGTCCTGCCTGTTGCTGCTCCGGATTCAGTAACCGCAGGACGGCATCACCTCGCACACAGCTCCTCGTGCAGCAGCATATTTCCTCTGGGCAGCACTGATGTGTGTTTTCTGGCCTTTGACATATTAAAACAACGTAGCACTGGAAAGTACAAATTTCTCACAGCTGGGGCAGAGAGAAAGATTGCAGGGGTAGGTAAATAGGGTAGCGTCTATAAAAAAGGAAAACACTGTCCATGCTGATTACTGGGTGCCTCTCAGAAGGAGTCAAGCTTCATTTGGGTTCCCCCATTCCTGGAGCATTGCTTGGTGGAGCAGTAGAATCACGAGGCACCAGGGCCTTCAAGGCCATGAGATCCAGCCATGCAACCAGCAGCTGAGGTTGGGTTAGTCAGTTAATCCTCCCATTGGATCGGCAATGGCAGAAGCAGTGGTGGAAACTCTTATGTGAACTTCCTTCTTTGTACTTAACTGAGTTCTAGTCCTCCCCTCCCCCACTGTGGTTTTTCTGGCTGCAGACAAACAGGGAGATGCCAGGACAGAGCCTGAGCCAGAGAGCACAGTTTTTGACACTGAGCAAATTCCCTACCTCTCCCTGTCAGTCGAATTGCAGCCTCCCACTCCTACCCCCATCCCTAGCCCTTCACTGGGGGGGATCTTAGGAGCAAGAAATGCACCAAGAGAAAGGATCTGCTAAGTAAACAGAGACAGATCTCAAAAGAAGACTATGGTATACAGCCATTAATAAGAGAAGCACAGGCTTCGGAAAGAATGTGGGCACATCAGCACTGATCATGTCCTTGGAATTAAAACACCCCACCATGGAAGAGGCTCATGAGCCTTCAAGAGATTAAGGAGACTTATAAAGCTTGGGAAATTTCACAAGGCCCCTCCCCAGCATTATAAAAGCAATAGCAATTTCTAGGGAAGAGAACTCTCCAGAAGCACCGCCTACAAGCTATGCAGAGACATCCCTGAGTACATACTGGAGGCTTTTCAGTGATGTAGCTGTTGGGGGGGGGGTCACCCATGCCCCTGTAAGTTATCCCAACATACTTATTGATTCACAGAGACAGATTTGTGAATCTTTTTTTGGTCCATTGTTGATGCTTTATCTGGAGTAAAGAGACATTTATTCACGTCTCCTCAGGGAAACCATTGGAAAAAATCATATCAAATAGCGTTGGAAAGCTGTTCAAGAAATCAGCTGTTGGGTTTGGCTATCTCTGACAAGGGTGACCAGTGTGACGAGTATGGCTTGCCACGTGACATACGTACACACTACACGCTTGACAAGACAAGTCAGTGATTGGCTTTAATCCTGCTGGACCTTCCTGGAGGCCTTTGTGTTGTAATGGCCTGTCACCTTGTCCATACTGTGTCACTCATGGCCACACTCAAGTCAGCCATCTCACAAAGCAGATTTGGATATGATGGGCCAAGAAACACGTTGTTCCTCTGTTAAATATAGAATGGCATTTAGGTGGGAACTTCCTGAGTGGTCAGTTCCATGATACTTCCCAGATGAATAATTTCTGTCTTCCCTCTGGTGGCAGGTGAGTCTTCTAGATGCTCATGGTGTGCAGGGATAGTGACAAAGTATATGAAATGAGCATCGCTCACCAGATGTCTCTTAGCACCTTCCGTATGCTAGGTGTCTTGAGGGAAATGTTACCCTGTGCCCTGTCCCCCAAAAGCCTGTTCAGAGCAGGAGCCCACCGAGCCCCCTGGGACTGTGAGGGAACATCATCTCTGGATGCTGCTTTGGGGAGCACTTCCGGTATGAATATGATTTCCTAGGACGGAGACACAAAACAGGATGCTCAGAGCTCAGGAATGTGCAAGAATCAAGGAACACGGTGAGAAAATCTGTGGAGTCAGAAACAGCAGAGTGGAGCGTGAGACTGGGAGAGACAGGACAAAATCGGTGAGCCCCCAACGCTGCTGAGAGGCCCGGATTGTCACCATGTGAACTGTGGTAGCAGAATGAGAGGCCAGAAGACTCCTGTTTATCAGATTAATTCCTGAATAGAAACTTCTAGAAGGACCCAAAAATCTCAGAGAGGTCAATTCTAGGCATCTTTCTCTATTGCTCTCCACCTTGTTTATAGAGACAGGGTCTCTCTCTCCCTGACCCTGGAGCTCACCAGTTTGCCTAGCCTGGCTGCCCAGGGAACTCAGGGATCTTCTTGTCTCTATCTCCCAGTGCTGGGATTCTAGGTGTGCGCCACCATGGCCAGCTTTTAACATGAGTGCTAGGGATCCAAACTCAAGCCCTCAAACTTATTAGCTATGTCATCTCCTCACCCCTAGCATTTTTCTTTTTGATTATTTTTTAACGGGGGGTGGAGAAGGGGGGCACGGGCCACAGCACATGTTCAGAGGACAACTTGCAGAAGTCAACTTCTCTCACCAGTGGGTACCAGAGATGGAACTAGGACTGTCGGTCCCGGCAGCAAGCCTCTTTACTTCCTCCGCCATCTCGTTCACCCTTTTCTTTTTTGGTGGGGAGCTGATGGATGGTAGAGAGGTGCTTAGAAATCTCTGGCATGTGCTCCGCTCTTTCTTTCTATGAACAGTGCAGGAACACCCCCCAGGAGGCACTTCTGCCCTTTGGCAAATGAGAAACTGACAGGGCAACACGTTGCTGGAATGGAAATTTTCCTTTTTCATGTCTTGATAACACTATGAGTGATCAGCATGGAAGCCTCTATCCTACATGAAACACATGTTACTCCTAGACATCTGTCAAGTGACATGATTTTAAAACAGCCACCAAGAGCCCAGGACTAGAATCACCCAGGAGTCTGATTTCCCTGGATAGGCTGCAGCTGGAGAAGGCCTCAGCCAATTGGTGGGGAGTCACTTTCAGAAAACAGGGCATAATTAACTCCATCAAGGTGGCTTTCTGAGTATTTTTATTCGTTGTCTGACTATTAAATAGATTTATGACCCTGCCCACCTGCTGAAAAGAGACCAAGGCATTTAGCTGAAATTAAAAATGCAGGCAAGGCTGTCTGTCTAGGTAATAGGAATTTTCTCAGTAGGTGACTTGTCTTGTGTGGAATAGGAACAAGCAGTTCATTTGTGTGATGGAGTGCTTTCTAGCCCCGGGAGGGCTAGAGGATGCCACCACTTCAGGAAGGAACATAATCCATTCTTAAAACCACCAAAGACATGCTCAGGCCAGAGACCTGTGCATATGGGGAATGGGGTCATTTGTAATGTGATAGCAAAGAAAATGTCTGGGGACATTATACACATGTCCAGCTATGCGATCTTAGGCCCTTGTAAAGTTCAGGTTCACCGTGGACTGGCAGGCACCTCACTAAGGAGGGTGGTGCTGAATTCCTGAAGTTGTCCTGGGACAGGGTACCCTACAAAGCAACTTAAAGGATAAAGGGCTTATTTTGGCTCCTAGTTTGGGGGTGTGGCCTATCATGGCAGTGAAATCCTAGAGGCAGCTGCCCACATTGTGTCCATTGTCAAGGAGGGGGTGATACATGCTGGTGCTCAACTCACTTGGTCCTTTGTACTCAGTCCGGGAACCCAGGCATGGGTTAGTGCCATACATTTAGGGTGGGTCTTCCCTCCTTGGTTAATTTAATCTAAAGACGCCCTCACAGACTGGCCTAGAGTCTGTCTCCCTGGCAACTGTAGATCCTGTCAAGTTGGCAGTCAGTTTCAACCATCACAACCACCGATACATAAACTCAGCCAGTCCTAGAATCTAAGACTAATTGATGGATCCAGTGGCTCTTAGATCCTCGAAGATCACATATGTCCAGAAGTATCATGGTGGACTTGAGGCTGGACCCTTGATGGAAGAGGCCACAGACAGACTTGTCATTGCTGACTCCAGGGTAACCACCACCAACCTCCTCTGGATGCCCCTCCCCTCCCCCTCACCATGCCACAAGGGGCTGTCTGCCACCCACTGTTCCTCTACTTTGTCCCCTTGTCACTGAATTTCCCTCTAGAAACAAGTACAATTTCACTTCAGCTTCTCTTCCCATTTGCTTACCCCCATTTCCACCTGCCATCCAAACTCCTTCCACACCCAGGCAATGGTTCCTGCTGAGGAGATTCAGTGGCTGAAACAGCCTCTGCCTTCCTCCGTGACTCATCCAAGAATTTGTGTACTTCAAGGATGCATTGTGTGCATTTAGCTTGAGTCCACTGAGGTTGTTTATGGTGTGTGAGTGGGGTGTGTGTGTATGTGTGTGTGTGTGTGTGTGTAAGAGAGAGAGAGAGAGAGAGAGAGAGAGAGAGAGAGAGAGAGAGAGAGAGAGAGAGAGTGTTTAGAAAGGGCTGGGAGCATAGCTCAATTGATAATGTGTTTGCAATGCAAACATGAGAACCTGAATTGAGTCCCCAGAACCCATGTTTTTAAAAACAGACCTGGTGGTGCTTACCCCATGGTCTGAGGAAGCAGTGACGGGCAGGTCACTGGGGTTCACAAGCCAATGAGAGACCCTGTCTATGGGAAACAAGGTAGATGACTCCTGAGGAACAGCACCTGCATAGGTGTGTGTCTGCACAAGTAAGCAGGTGTGCATACACACACACTCACTCACTCCATTCACTGATTACAATATCTCTTGGAACCCAGTGGATACCAAAATCTGCAAATGTTCCAGTTCCTGATACAAGATGGTGGAGCATTTGTATAGAACTTGTACATATCCCTCCATCTCCAGTAAAACATCTCTGCATTGTTGGAGGCTAGAGAGATGGCTCAGTGGGTGAAGCTATCCAATGCCAAGTCTGAGACCAGAATTTAATCCCCAAGATACAGAGTAGAAGGAGAAATCCGGCTCCTGCAAATTGTCCTCTGACCTACACATGTGCCCTATCATATCTACACACATTCAGATACATGCACACAGGTAAATATCATGTTTTAAATTACCCCCACATTGTGTTGCCCTATGTGAGGCTTTATCTTTTCTTGTTCAGGGGATCTGACAAGAGAAGCAGGTCCATGACAGGATTCTATCAGCCATGGATACAGAGCACTGACAACACAAATGCTTGGCCTCATCTCTTTCCTCCTGTCCTAAACCCAAACAATTACACACTGAAACTCTTGTTATTTTGTTATTTGTCTGTAATACCACGGTTGTGGCATTATGTGGAAATTTTTTTGAAAAGTGGTCATCTTAAGCCGATTATGTGATTTATAAATCTTAAGACTCTTAAAAGGCAACATGTGAACCAGCTGTTATACAGAGACACGGAGCCATAATTAAAAGGGGGTCCAGCCAGATGTTCTGCCTGCTTCCCACAGATCTGTGGTGGTCTTGATGTTTTCCAACCTCCAGGACAAGAGGTCTGCAGATATAAGACATTCTACCATGAATGCACGTTTTCCCAGCAGCCCCTGTGGTAAAAGGAAAAACCGGCATGCCCTCTGGAGTCTTTGGAGAAGGAAGAGAGCCACTGGCATTTCGGAGACCTTGAGTCAGTAGGAAGTCTTTAGAGGGATGTCCTGCTGAGGCGAGCAGGTGGGGACAGCTCTGTCTAGATATGACAGTGAACACCTGTGTGTTCTCAGAAGCTCAGTCATCTTACAAAAAGCACCTGCTCCAGGTATGGAGCTGGGGTGGAAGACCCCTCCCTCAGGATCAAGGGTCCTTTATCACTGACTGTTCTGCAATGTGCCTCAGGCTAAAGTTTTCTAGGGAGTCGGAGTGGACCCATTGGGAGACCAGAAAAGCAGCTTGCAGGGTCTTTAAGTCCAGCTGGTTAATGGAACAGGAAAGCAGAAGAGGGCATGGAGAAAATACATTCCAGTGTGTCGATTTTGAATGGTATTTTAATGTCTGTGTGTGCACAAACACATGTATCTACTTGTGCAAGTCTGTCAAGGTGTGTGTGTGTGTGTGTGTGTGCGTGTGCGTGCCTTGGGTGTCATTCATCAGGCACCAGCCACCTTGTGTTTTGAGGCAGGGTCTCTCACTGGCCAGCTGACCAGTCAGAAAGCTTCAGGGATTCTCCTGTCTCTACCCTCCCGGCTCTGGTATTACAAGCACCTGCCACCACATTCAGCTTTTTTGAATAGATCCTGAGGGTTGAACTCAGGTCCTTGTGTTTGTAAGGTATATGCTTTCCAGACTGAGACATCTCCCAGCACCCCCTTCCACACAGGCTGTCTTGATTAATCTTAACAGAGTTCTTCAGAAACACCTATGCTAAGTCACAGCTGGCTCCCCATTTTCATCCAAGCAAGGGCTAGGTTTACAATGCTGCACATCCTGAGTGGCGCTACACTTAGGTTTTTATAAGCAGATATAGGACTCTGGTCTATGCAGAGCTCTATTGCTTCTCTCTAAAATCCCTCTGCATATTCCCCAGTGGTGGGGTGTTGCACAAATAAAGGAAACTCAGAGCCAGATCTCATAGAAAGGCTGAGATATCAAAGAGAGGAAACACCACAGTCAAATCTCACCCAGCTGTTTTCCAGTTTCCTCAGCCTCACTCCTTGTGGCTTCTACTGCCTCTCTGTCTTTCTATGCCTGCCTTAAATACTCTCTTCACCCAGTTGTTTCACATCCAGGTTAAGATTAAAGGCGTGACACCACCACTGCCTGGGAGCCTGGAACTCCCTCTGTAACCAAGCTGGCCTCAAACTCAAATTTGTTGGGATTAAGGGCTCAGGTCACCACTCCTGGATATTCCCTGTGCTGGGATTAAAGGTGTGAGTTACCACTGTCTGATTCTCCTAGACTGACTGTGGGTAATCCCTCTGATATCTCAGACTGGTTTTTAATTAAATTTGAAACATATCCCCTTTTGTGTCAAAATTATAAAAGGTTATAGCTAACATATGAAAAACCATATACAATAGGTACAATAATTGTATATAGTATATACAAACAATAAATGAGCAATGTCCAGTCCATTAACAATTGACAATTCAAAGAAAATATTCCGTTTATTATCCTATTTTGATGAGTCCAAAGGATTATACCTAATTCACTTTCTAACTTGTATTACTAACTAAAAACTATTATTTTGATGTGTCTTAAACTTATACACTTTAACTTCAATGTTCTCTCTAAAACTGTCACTAGAAAACTATAACTATCTCATCTTCAACTACCTCAGAGACCCAAGAAGGAAATAATATTAATTAACTCAACAGTACAGACAAGCAAGCAACTTCCAAAAAAATGAAACAGCTGGCTGCCTGGACAGTCACCCAAGGTTCTTCTATACATTGAAGCATCCATCTTCAGCCTACAGGCCTAACATGTCTGACAGGCTTCTCTGTGAAGCAAGATATTCTCAAAGATCTTGCTACCTTGTCTTGGCAAGGTTGAGCAATTCTCTTGTGGATGTGTCTTCTGATTGTCCAGTTTGAACATCATACTGTCAGCAGTCAAGGCAAGAGTACTTTCTTGCCCAGTGGCTAACTTCATTACAAAGCAGGTCGACTGGGTATGGAGTTTCTCTGATGTCCATAATCTTCTCTAAAGTAGATTGGTGCTGCCAGGAGCAGTTGTCCCATTGTTATAAAAATAATAAGAATCTATGTTATAAAATGCCATATTCTATAGATCTCTGAAGTGTTTGAAGAATACCTGTTCATCCAAAATATATCTGTTTGATCTTGAAAACATATCTAATATGACTATGTTTGAATGTAATAACTACTAACTTGCATTACTTTATATCCTAATTAGTTGGTAATAAAAACTTTAATGGACTAGCATATTGTAGTACATTGTTAGATGAACTTAATAAGTATAATACCTTGAACAAGCATAGAGATATATGTACAGTAACAAAATTAATCTCAATATACACAATTTTTATACAATATACAAAAAATCCAATCCAATGTAAAATCCTTAAAGTTAGTAAATCCTTTTAAAAGAAGATTCAATAATCTATCTTTATATCCTATATATCTGTATCCCCTCTTTCTTTTTTAACAAGAATATTTAATCTAATCTCTCTTGTTTAACTTTTTTCTAACTATAACCAATAATAAATTTTAACCAATTAACCAAACAATGACAATCATCCATAATCCATTGAAAGACCAAAAACAACCCACCCCACATCTTGGTAATGTGGGTGCCGTGTTCTTAAATTTACTTGCTGCTGTCTGGGGGCAACGCCATCTTTAGGGGATCCTGAAAAGAAAAGTTTTGTTAATTGTCAAGTCCTGAAATAAGTAACTATCATTTGTTGTCCAGTCTCTGTAATAACAGGAAAGTGCACGGCTTGTCTCAAGTCCTGGCTATAGTAGTCTGTGAAGCTGGTTCCTCTCAGCGTGCTGCCTCAAAATTGTCCTGAGAAGTTTGTAGTCCAAATCTGATCTTTGGTTGATGTTTGTCAGCCTAGTGGCTCTGTCATAGTCCATGTGAAATTATTTTTGTGAGGCTCCATCTTCCTTTTGGATACTTCAAGTTTGCAATTAGGTATTGTCCTGGATCACTACAGAAAACTGATAAAAGACCAAAACCCAACACAATATACAGGAAGCTAAATATATAAGTATTTTTTCAGCATACAATAGTCCCTTACTTTTAGTTATTGTTCTGTCCCATATCAGGTGGCTCTTCAGATATGATGCAGAGATTTGATTTTCCTTTAACAAGTATGCTTGAGTTTAGAGGAGAGAGCCACACTCCAACTCTAAAGCCAGCTTTAAATTATAATTAAACTGGAACTTCAACTTACAAAAAAAAAAAAAAGATATATAGAGGTTAAGCAATGAGATTTCACCCTATGAAGTATACTGGTACCAATAGGTCTATTATTCTTTTGCTGATAATTTTTCTGGATAGCCTCCCTTCTGCTTTAGATGCCTAGATGTCCCAGGTCTTTTAACTTCTTGAAGATGGGTATTTCTAGTTTTCTGTAAAGACAAAAACAAAAACCTGCCCCAAGCCTTTGTTTTTTCTTACAACTTAAAGAATTGTAATATGGGTGGATGGGCCATCAATTTTTACTCATGAAGTTTCTCTGGTTCAAATCGAGTCTTTATTCATTTTGATGGTATCCATAACTTTTCTTCACCTGTGGAAACATAAAGCAAAACTCCTTCCCCAATGTAGCACATATCCTGGCTTCCATTCAGAGGTCAGTACATCTTTGCAGTAGATAGGCATGACACCACCACTGCCTGCCTGGGAGCCTGGAGCACCTTCTGTAAACTAAGCTGACCTCAAACTCAGATTTGCTGGGATTAAGTGCTCAGGTCACCACTCCTGGATATTCCCTGTGGCTGTGATTAAAGGTGTGAGTTACCACTGTCTGATCCTCCTAGACTGACTGTGGGTAGATCCCTCTGATATCTTCGACTGGTTTTTAATTAAATTTGAAACATATCCCCACACTCAGTAGCTCCGTACACCCCTTCTCCTCACCTTATTTTTTTCAACCCAGGACTTAAGCTAAAGCACCTTCCCAGGTTGTGTGGCCGTCACAAGAGATGGAGTGCTGTAATTGGCTAGGCATGAGCCACATGCTCCTCCCACTTACTCCAGGGGAAGGACTTAAGAGGAAGAGCAGTCTCCTGTGTCCCCACCCTTGCCTGTGAAATCTCTCTGTGTTTCAGTCCTGATACATCACTGGACCTCTGTGAGCCTCAGTTTCCCCCTTTGTAGATGTTGCCCCTGCTCCTCTTGGCTCTATCTGAGACCTGTGAGGCAGTAAACTAGGAATCCATGTCAAAACTGTGTTGGGTGATGGAGTGATTCCCACACAGCCACCCTGACTTGCCCCTGCCCCTCTGCCTCCTCACAGAACACCTGAAGAAGCCACTGGAAGACTACATGGCCCTTTTCCCCAGCGTGAGGATCCTCCGGACCAAGAAACGGGAAGGCCTGATAAGGACTCGAATGCTGGGAGCTTCAGCTGCCACTGGAGACGTCATCACATTCTTAGACTCACACTGTGAAGCCAATGTCAACTGGCTCCCCCCTTTGCTTGGTAAGGAATGGGACAACCTGGAGTGGGTGTGTGGCCTGTCACCCCAAAGTGACACGAGGATTTCTGCTTTCTGACTGCACCCAGCAGAGCTCCAGGCTCCAGAAGGAGTCCAGAAGTTCAGGCTTGTCTCCTTATTTCACAGAGTAGGGAAGTGTTAAACGTCAGTGACCAGATGATTTTTCTCAGATGGTCTTAACATTTGTTGGAGAGCCATACCATAGAGAGCCAAATTATAGGGCCTGGGGTATACAGCTCAGTTGCCCAGCACTTGCTTAGCATGCAAAGTCTCTGAGATTGATCCCCAGTATTGCACAGCATAAGTGAAGGATGATGACGTACACCTGTCACCCTTGCATTTGGGAGGTAGAAGCAAAGGAATCAGGAGTTCAAAGTCATCTTCAGCTAAACCCTGAGGCCAGACTAGGATTCATGAGGCCCTGTCTTACACAAAAGAACCAAATGAGGTGGTAGGAAGGGGGTTGTCATTATGTCAGATGAAAGTCGTTATTGCTTAGCACCAAAACTGTGATCCAGCCAGGTTGCAGAAAAGATCACCAGGCTTCATACGGGTGCACAGGATTGAACCAATCTTTTTCTGTAGCAAAAGAAACTGAAGTTGAAATTCGGTTTGTCCCTTGGGCCATTGATGTCAGAGTCACCTTATGTCTGGCACCAGATTCTGTTCTTCTCCTCAAGGCCACACTGCTTCCCGGGTTCCTTTCCTCTCAGATACCCAGGAGGGGGGCACAATCCAGGAACCTTCCACTGAAGCCTGGGGGTAGAGCGTGGGCATGAGGGACTCATAATGGAGGAAGACCAGGTCAGAATTGAGGAGTTCCACCCAGATGGAGACAGAAAGCAGGTACTGCCAGGCAGACACCTAAGTCAGGTGTCCTGTCAGGACTGAGAGACATAGCCAGGCAGGGCCAGGGCAAGCTGTGAGCTGACCACCCTCAAGAGAAAAGCGAACTCCTCACAAGCAGATAGGCTGTCCATCTGAGAGGATAAATAAATGAGCAGCACAATTCCCCCAGAAGACCCATGATGCCCCAGCCAGACACTCCACCCTAGACATGCTGATTATGGGCATTGGAGGAGGGCCTCACTGGTACTTCAGACAGCTACCAAGTGCTACCTGGTCCATCAACCACAGCTACAGATGCCACCCTGTGGGTGACAGCTGAAAGCCAGCCACACAACCCCACAGGACAACCCAGCTGTTTTACTTTTTGTCTTCTTGAGGACTTGCTGGATCATGTGCTCCTGACAGTTGGGCCCAGGACCTCACTGGACGGAGAGAAAGAACCAGGATTTCTAGTAAACTGTGTATTTAATTAAACTAAGCAATGGCTTGCATCTGCCTTTCATTACGAAAGGAGAGAATGAAAAAGCCCCAGGCTCAGCATCCAGCACATTTGCGGTCCATAAGGAACAGCCGTGTGGAGGGTCCTTTTGTAAGAATGAAGTGGTGGACCACTGAGTTGAGCTTGTCTAAACAGCCCTTAACTCTGTTTCTATGGAAATGGGTGAGGGCTATTTTCATCCTCGGCAGAAGGAAGACATTCCCTCTCACTCTTTTTCTCCCACTCTAGTAGGAACACAAGAGCCTCCATGTGGATCCCAGCTTGGCTTTTGTCTGTGAATCCATTAACACCTCCTAGCTTAGCTGGCTCTGCCCTCATTAATGATTAGACATGGAGCCCTAGGACTCAGCCTGGTAGGAAAGCTAATCTGAGTCATCCTTGTTATCATGGCTGAGGCTTTGAGAGCCCCCCTGAGTTTAGGCTGGGCCTGTACTTGGATGTGGCTTACACAGCCCAGCAGGCGAGCTCGGCATTCTTAACTACATTTTGCATGAGACAGAAAGGAAAGAGGTGCTCAGACTCATAATGGCTACTGGGAGTGTCTGGCAGTGTCCATCATGGTCATGGAACATGGGGAATGCTGGCATCTCAGTCTTCAGAGACCGTTGAGGCAGAGCATTTTATCTTCCTGTGGTCCACAAAGAGTCCAGGCTATGGCATCAGCCAGCCATGTCCAAAGCTGCAATGTGAAGAATAGCTTCTGGATGTGAACCTGGGTATTGAGTTCCCAAACAAGCTACTGCCATCTAGCAGGGTCAACTGTCAGCCATCCTTGGCACCAACTATCTATAGATGTGAAATCACCAAGAGGTCTTGAATAGAGCCCCTTCTTTAGACCTATCCCTCCAGGACCCTAAGCATCATGAAGACACAACTCCTACCCACGGAAGCCTGTCCATAGGCAGATCAAAGTCATGTACCAGGAATTCTGACATCAGTGGGTGAAGAGAACAATGTAGGGATGAAACTTACCCCAAATGCATCTAGCACTAGTTATGCTACTGTCCGTTTGGGGATACATGCTGCAAGTTGTATTTCTGTGCGTATGTGTGTATCTGTGTGTGTGTGTATGCGTGTGTGTGTGTGTGTGTCTGTGTGTGTGTATATCTGCGTGTGTATGCATGAGTGTGTGTGTCTGTGTGTTGAGGCTAGTGCATGCATGCTAAACAAATGCTCTACAACTAAGGTATATCTCCAACCTTTGCAACCATTTAAACCACATGTCACAGTTGGAAATACAGCGACCATCTCAGTCTGATACACTCCTGTTCATGCAGTGGGACTAAACCAGGCTTCCTGACATCATTTTTCCCCGTAACAGAATCTGCTGTCTTGTGAAGTGAGGTTAATGGTCACTGTTCTCCAGGCTTGCATGCATGTATGCACACATACACACACACACACACATACACACACACACACACACACACACACACACACACAGTTTCGCCACTTCCCACCTTCAGATTAGGAAACAAGTACAAACCCAGTTCTGTGAGGAATGTTGTGTGGCTTGATGAACTGTGGGCCCTTCCCCTCTCTAGCCCTCTAAGGCCCACATTTCAAGACTTGACCATGACTTGTGAAACTTGACCCTAAACCAGCACAGCCTATCTGCCCTTTGTGGCCCTCTCAAAGCAGACAGAAATTCTTGTTGGAACAACATGGGGTGGATCAGACCAGCACTGGAATCCTGTTGATATATTGGGCAGAATGAGTCAATCAGCTCCTTCCAGGCTTCAAAGGGACCATGACATGGTCAAGGCTCCATTTGCTGTTTTGAATCACTCAGCCTATAGCATTCCCCGGGGTGGCACTTTCTGCCTGTGTACCTTCTGTCTTGGGAACCTGGAACTTCCAAGGGATATCTGCTCGTCTTGTACAGCTTGGGCTGTTTAAAAAAAAAAAAAAAAAATCAAACCAAACTCTCTTACTGATGATCACAGCCATGGGTACCCATGAGCAGTTGGGGACAGGCGGACAGACACTAGGAAACCTGGCTGCTTTTGGCCATGAGTCACGATTAGGATTTTGCAATAAGGAGTGTGGCAAGGCCAGAATAGGGGTCTTCATAGAAGGAAATTAGTGCATGCAAACAGCAGAGCCATACATTCATACCATAATTTGATATTTTCAAATACTGTGTTATCCAAGCCTTTTAACAACCTCCCTGGCCGACTCTCTCATCCCACCTCACAGAAGAGACCCTGAGTCTTGGAGATACTGTTTAAGGAAGTGCCTCCTGTGGTGGTGGGTCTGGAAGGAAGCCATAGGCCTGCAGACTCCAGGTGCATGCCTGCGATCCCAGCGCATGGGAGAAGGCAGCCTTGGCTACGTAGTAAATTGAAATAGAGTCAATCGAATCATTCCCAAGGTCATCCTTAGCAACATAGCGAGTTCTAGGGCAGCCTGGGCTTCATGAGACCCTGTATAAGAAAACAAAACAAGGAACCCTACAGTGCTCTTCTTCTCTGTGGTTCCTAAGCAGCTGTTGAGGATGGTTCAAAGTGCCCTAGAGAGCAGGAGCTGTCCTTCACTGCTGCTTCCACTAACGGGCATCTCTCCACCACCTCAGACCGCATTGCTAGGAACCGGAAGACCATCGTGTGCCCAATGATCGACGTCATCGACCACGATGACTTCCGGTATGAGACCCAGGCTGGGGACGCCATGCGGGGTGCCTTCGACTGGGAGATGTATTACAAACGAATCCCCATCCCTCCAGAGCTGCAGAAGGCTGACCCCAGTGACCCATTTGAGTAAGTACAACTGGTCTAGGCTCATCCTGGCCGTGATTCAGGGCCCCTCCTAACACACTGGGTATCTTCACTTATCTTTGTATTCAGTGCAGAGGGTCCAAGTTCCTGAACCCGCTCAGAACTGAGCACCATCTCTCTAGCCACTCAATCGATCTACGTCTCCCATGCCTCTTTCTTCACCCCAAATCTCGGTATATCCCACATATACAGCACCTCTCTTTGCCAAGCCGTCATGTCCCAAGTGCAGCAGCCACCCCAAGCCACCTAGGGTTGCCATCACCTTGGTGACACAGCAGGAATAGAGAATGGAAGCTGGGTGAGTGTTTGTGTGTTTTTCTTAGACAAGGTCTCATGTAGCCCACTGGTACTGTCTACTCTGTTACTGCAGTTTACTGTGAGGGAAGTGATTTGAACCTGTGGCTTAGAGACAGGATCAGAAGCCAGCTGTGAATACCCAGTATCTCTGACGCCTCCTACAAACTACCAGGGTCTACTGCCATTTCAGAGGGGCAAAGTCAGGATAGCAACAGTGGGTTCTACCCCCTTTGAGGGGAGAAGGACACCTAAGTACTACAGGATAACCTGTGGTGTGTTGTTCCCTCAGTAACATCCCAGGGATCCCTCCTTGTATGACGGTCCCTCCACCTGCCACAAAGAAGGCTTAGGAGGCACATGGTTAAGTGCAGCCTGTCACATCAGTCTTTGCCATGAGTCCTAGGATGAAGCAGGGGCATGAACACTATCCCCGAGCACATTGGTTTGAAGGTTTGGATTTTTCTCCCATCAGACTGGGGCACAGCCATCCATCCCAATAGGTTTTTACCCACTCTTGGCTCAGTGCTGCCCCTTGTGAGGTACCTTGGTGACCTCTGGAACCTGCCATGTCACATCCTCACTCTCACCCCTCTGTGTGTCATGGCTGTGCCTTGCTGGTATAGTTGCCTTCTTTCTCTGAGGTGTTTTCCCTCAGCAAACCTCTTAAACAGCTTCTCCTCTGAGCACCCTTCCTCACTCTCTATCCCCGCCTCCTCACTCCCAGGGCTGGAAGCAGATACAGTCTTTGCCTCCCTCGGTGTTCTTGTCTGTACTTTCCAGAGGCCTCTACTATTCTCCATCTGTCTCCTGGGCTCTGGGCTGAGGTGACTTCATCATACTGATGTCTCACGAAAAACAGTGGTTTGTTTCCTGGCCCCTCTACTACCTGCTTCCTGGGGGGCAATCTGAGATAAACCATTGAATGGATGAGTGAATGGCGTCCATCCTTCCTCCTAGAGTAACTGGTGCAAGTGAGCTGGTGTCTATGAACAGCACAGCCAAAAAAGCCTCTGCTGAGCTCAGTGAGAGACTCCTCAGAGAAGCCAGCTCTAAAGCAGGTGGCTGGACTGTGGCCCAGAGGACACTCCCATAGGCCTGGCGAGGTCCCAGAAAGCTGTGTGATTTTTTTTTCAGTCTCTCTAGAAGGTTCTGCAGCACATTCATGCTGAAGACAACTGGTATAAGGGGAAAGCTAGACACAGATGTGTCTGTGATGTAGCTGTGAGACCTGTGGGGAGGGGTGCTGCCTGACAGACACCTCAGGTCAAGGACACCATCAAAGAACTGTAATCCATCAGCTTGAAATGCAGTGTTTAGGAGAGGAAGTGGCAGGCAAAAGGCCAGGTGAGGCCTTGGAGTCCCTAGCAGACACGCCAAATTTCTGGGGACACCATCAGCTAGGAAGCAGGGCTTCTGACTGTATGTCCTCATACTATGCCCTTTCTCTGACAGGTCTCCCGTGATGGCTGGAGGACTGTTTGCTGTGGACCGGAAGTGGTTCTGGGAGTTGGGCGGATATGATCCTGGCTTGGAGATCTGGGGAGGGGAGCAGTATGAGATCTCCTTCAAGGTGAGTCTCTTTTCCTGTGTTCATGGGGTAAAGGAGTCAGGAACTGGCTAGCCATTCCCTGAGGTAGGGGCTAGTGAGAGGATGGAAGAGACCTTCAAATGCCCTGGTCTCAGCCATAGATCTGACGAGCATTTGTTTCCTGGCAAGGCTGTGAGCGTCCCACCATCACTGTGAAGATGATGACAGGCAAACCAAGGCCTTGGGCCTTGCAGCCTCACAGATGCCCAGCTGGCCTATGTGATCACCTTCTCAGGTTTTCCCTCTTGTGCCTGTCACAGCAGGGGTTGGCAGAGACTCCACACTGGGCTCTCCTGTGGAGGAGTTGGAAAGATTTCAGTCCATGGTCTAATCCTGCTTTGACTTTGGGGCAGTTTAGATCACTTCCCCAGGTGAATGAGACTAGTCACACACACACACACACACACACACACACACACACACACACACACACAACATCCAACATGACCAGTCCCTGGCAGACAGCTCCCCAAACCGTGAGGGACAGCCAATAGCATTACAGAGTTGAGCTTTATACTTTAATGCAGTAGGTTGATGTCAGACACTGTGGTAAAGGGGCGGGGTAGCAACTATGTGGTCTTGGACTAGGATGTCTCCCCACACTGAGTCTTAATTTCAGCTTCCATAAAATGAGGATAGTGGTTATGTGGCTCTCAGTGTTGTTGAGAATTAATGAGACCTTGCTTGCTAGGGGCTATTTAATGAGTCCTAAAGAACATTATTACTTTCAAGATGTTGCTATCATCTTACAGAACTGGCTGAACAGTTCAGGCCTGGGAAATGCAAATAGTTCCCTAGAATTCTTCTCTGCTATGATAAAGCAGTCTGTGTCTCTATTAACCTCCAGGTCTTTGGTGCTGTGCCCTTTGAGAGGGCCGGGCTCCCAGATAAAACTAATGCTGATATCAAGGGGTAATGCCCAGAATATTTAGAAAAATATTTGCCACCAGCTAATTGGGGCAGATGCCTTGTAACAACTCCTCCAGTCCTGTTGGAATTAACAAGATGTCACATCAGCCCTTCACATGTGTCGGACTGTTTATTGTATATTCCTTCCAGACACCTGTGAGGGTGATGCCGCTGTAACACCCACCTCATGGGGGCAAGTAGGACTCAAAATACTCATCTGCAATGACCGAACCGCCAGGGCCCGACCCTAAGCTTGCCCAGATCCAAAGTTCACGTGTTAGCCTGTTGAGAAAAAATAGCAGTTGAGAGGAAAACTAGTCTAAAAAGATCAGTTGCACTCCCCGACCCTTGCTTCAGGTTCTGCCCCTTCTGGGGGTCATTCCTATTTTACTTGGTTCTTCCTGGGCTCTCCATGAGTAGTATGAGTCAAAAGTGGCAAATAAGAGACTCTGACTCACCCAGTAAGAGCACCTACTTTTTCTGCGTCTGAGCTCAAACTCCAGCATTCATCTTGGGCAGCCAGGAACTCTCTTACACCAACTCTGAAGCATCAGACACCCCCTTGTGGCCACTTCAAGTACTGACTC
Organism: Phyllotis vaccarum; assembly: GCA_033318265.1. Classification (NCBI taxonomy): domain Eukaryota; kingdom Metazoa; phylum Chordata; class Mammalia; order Rodentia; family Cricetidae; genus Phyllotis; species Phyllotis vaccarum. The sequence goes on along the minus strand of JARWLC010000003.1, from coordinate 24,025,863 downwards.
TCACCGTACAAACCCACACTCACACACACATTTGTAATCTTTTAAAACTAAATAAATATCTTTAAAAGGGAAAAATAAATAGCCTATGAGTCTCTTCCCAGATACCCTTAGCCCATTGGTAGCGGCCTCCTGAATGTATGTGTACTCTCAGGCTGCATCCAAGCACATCACAGTTTTCATAAGTGATGATATCTACCTTGAGTACAGGCTTTGTGAGTTGTAGCACAGAGGTCTTGTCTGTGGGGTCAGTCTCTCCAGCCCATGTCATCTAGTTTGACAGATGGTGCAGACTGGGTGTAGTGACGTCACAGATCTGTCCATCAAGCATCAAATTCTTCCAGGTCTGTCCCCAGAAAGAATTCATCCGAATTGTGAAATGTGGCTAGGTGATCAGCCGCAGTAGATCCTGGATCCTTTTGTGTCTTACTGCTACATCCCCAGCACCTGAAGGATTGCCTGGTGTAGAAGGTGCTGCGTGATTATCTGTGGCCATAGATATGTGACCCAGAGCATTTGTGTCACTGGCCAGAGCCACTTCCCAGTTCCTCAGAAGCTTGTTCTGCAAAACTGTTGCCATGGAGAGCAGCAGAGAGTTATTCACAGAGATCTCTGAAACCCCAAAGATCTCATTTTGTTCCATATATTTCAAAGACCCATTTAATGTCATTCATCAGGCCATCACAGCAGAACAAATGGTGGTTTTCTTTTTCTTTTTGGGGGGAGGGGTTGTTTGTTTTTTGTTTTTCTCCACTTGGTTTATTTACAAAAGACTCAGTAATGAAGCCACAGTGGCGGCTCAGGAAAGAAGCTGGCTCAAATTCCATCTGATACAATTATGTCGGACACTCTCTGGGGAAAATGAGTTGATGTAATGAGTGAACCTGGCCTCAGGTTCTTCCCTCAACATTCTCTCTCTCTCTCTCTCTCTCTCTCTCTCTCTCTCTCTCTCTCTCTCTCTCTCTCTCTCTCTCTCTCCCTCTCTCTCTCTCTTTCTCTCTCTCTCTCTTCCTCCCTCCTCCCGCCCCCCCCCAGCCAGCAGCAGTTCCAAGCCCGAGGCAGGCCTGTCCATCTGCTGCGATGTCTCTTTGAACACAAGGTCCTGCCTCAGCCAGGACTTAGCCTCTCCCAGGGGCCAGATTCCCTTTACTGAGACCCCATCCTTCATGGTGACCGAGAAGACCCTGGGCCTAAAAGACACAAAGTATACTTGGAGAAATTATGATGGATCTCCCTGTGCCATTGGGCCTAGCAGATTGATAAGCCAGCTCTGATTCCACACCAGGCCTGTTTCTCCCCGTGGGAGAACCCCAGCAGACCCAACCCAGGCCTGAAGACATCACTCGGTGTTGCAGGACCTGCCCTGCAATTGGGAGCTCCTGCCACAGATAAGGAAATCATTAAATCTGTGCCACCACTGGTTGGAAATGGTGGCACACGGCTGTAATCCCAGCACTCAGAGGCTGAGGCAGGAAGGGTGTGGTGAGTCTAAGGCTGGTCTAGGCTACATAATTGAGTTAAAGGAAGTGAAAGAGAAGGAAAGGCAAGTGGGGAGCTGGAGAGAGAGCTCACTTGGTAGAGGATTACCCAGCATAAGCACTAGCTTAGCTTAGTGGTATATGCCCGTGATCCCTAAGCACTAGAAAGCAGGAGAATCGGGAGTTAGCCTGGGCTACATGAGACTTTGCCTCAAAATATAACAGAAAAGCTGAAGTCTGAAATATTTGGAACAGTCACTGACCCCTTTTCTTCTCCTACCTGTCTTCCGCAGTCTTCTGTCTCCCAGAAATCATTGCATCAGAGTCCGCTGCTTGGAGTGTGGCATCTTGTCAGTTCTAAAGGCTGGTCCTGTGCCTCAGCCAGCACACACCCTAGCTCTTCTCTCTAGGCCTCCTCTTCCCCTCTGATCCCATCATTCAATGCGACTCTCATACCAGTAGGCCCAGACTGAAAACAGTGTAAAGGCCAGGCTTAAAGGAACCCTCTGCCTCCTCCAGGTCCAGTCACTCAGTCTCTCTCTCCAGGGCTGTCTCTGGCAACTCCCTAGCAGCCTATGGGAAGCTCCTTGCGTGTCCTTACCCTGTCCTTACCCTGATGACTGTGAGTCTGTCCAATAGCCAGCCACAGCCCTGGGCCTCCTGAAGCCTCAGGGTGGTATGCTGGAGAGGGATTTAGTCTCCCCATGTGAAGCTGCACTGGCTGTGAGGAAGGAGGGCTGGGATGTTCAGTGTAACTGTCTAAGAGCAGAGCCAGGTGGGGCCTTGGACTTGCCATGGTTGCCATGGCCCAGTACAACACAGAAAGCCAGCCTGAGTCTCTGGATTTCTGTCCCAGAAAGGGGCAATCCCCAGTTTGGAGAATCTGTCTCTCCAGTAGAGAAATGTTTGTTATAAGACAGAGGTGAGGTCATAGAGACCATGACAGTGACACTGTCTAGCCTCCTGTGTCTGTTCCACTTCTCTCAAGGCAGAAAATTGGAAGAAAGGCCTTCCATTTCAGCCAGTGGTTTCTCTACTGGCTAAGCACACGAAGCGCAGGAGATCCTTTCTCAAAGCAAACAGACTTGGGGCCTCAGCCAACAAATCTGGGGCTGAGGCTGCCTGGCCTGATTACTGGGCCCAGGGGCAGTGAGTAGGACAGTCCTCCACACAGAGAAAGAAGGCCAACAGGCAGAGATGCCCTTGACCGCTGCAGGAGGATCACAGCTGAGGTGCATCTGTGCACATGATTATGTTGCATTTAAGAGAAGCAGTGAAGGGTCTGGAGAGATGGCTCAGCGGTTAGGAGCACAGGCTGCTCTTCTAGAGGACCTGGGTTCAATTCCCAGAATCCATATGGCAGTTCACAACTGTCTGTAAATCCGGTTCCAAGGGATCTGACACACGCACACCAATGTACATAAAATAAAATTAAGTAAATTGAGAGGGAGGGAGAGGCAATGAAGGAAAAAGGAAAAGTGTATGCCCCTGCTGTGAGGGCCCTGCCGAGAGGGTGGAAGAACTAGGAGTTCTCCAGGCTAGGGGAGAGAGGGATGGGGGGGGGGGGATCACCACCGCGGGAACTCTCTTATACGGATGACCTATATGAGATGCATCCTGGGTATCCCTCAGTCATTAGCATGTTTAGTTCGGCCACCTGTACAGGGGATGGCAGGAATCCATGGAGGGAACCCAGCCAAATCCTCTGTGAGTTCAGGACATCCTATGCCTCAAACCTCCTAGCAGAGCAAGGTCACCCTGGTTCCTTCAGGCCAAAGGACCTGGAGGTTCCAGCAAAAAGAAGGCTTTGAATTTCATCTGTTCTGCTTGCACAGTGGAAGCACTCCAAGCCAGTGGAGCTGGGGACAGCTTTAGCTAATGCTTGTATCATAGGAGATGGTCAAAACCAGGGTAGGTAAGTCTTCTCCACCAGTTTAGCGTCTCCCCTCTCTCAGAAAGGCATGAGCAGGTGTATCTGGCAATGAGCAGACATATCTGCCTGGCAAAAGCATACTTCCCCATCAATCCTCAGTGAAGGGAGGCTGGCAGCTGATCGATATCTCCTGCTTTAAAAATAAACTTCTTGGCTTGACCTTGACATTAATCTAGCATCCGGAGCCCATTATCTTGAGACCAGGATTCTGTTCAATTAACTATTCAGAGTAGAACTGCATTACCCAGACAGCACCTCTGCTAACTGCAGCCTTGGACACCTCCCACCATGGGAAATGGCACAGAGAACATCCTGCATCCATTTTGGCAGGAGGTAGCAAGACCCAGGACCCTTGAGAGCCTTGAATGGATTAGGATATGAAGCCCAGCCACCAGTGCACCCCCAGCAACGGTGCTGAACAGATCTTTCGTTCTGGGTGTCCTCAATTCACGGGAGATGCAATGTGAAAACATGGTTAATATCCCAGAAGCATCTAGGACCCTCTATGCCCACTGTGGCCTCGATTCTGCATTGTAGTATCTGCCCAGGACTGCACCTACCCCATTCCATAAATGGAGCCAACTTTGTAAAATTGAATGATGTGAAGACATCCTATCCAGCCACACCCTGGCAAGAGCCCTTCCCTTACCGTCCCTCACAGCCCACTGGACTCCAGGCCTCTGGCATCCATGGTAGTGTCCATGCCCAGTCCTGGGCCTTGGCACACTTGGCACCATCTTCTCTGTAGTACCTCTTGAATCAGACCATCTCAGCTGAGGAGGTCAACGCAGCAGCCCATTCCCCTCCTACTGATCCTTATCTACTTTCATGTCTCCTGTGCATGTGAACCAGTGAGCTTAATTAATGTTACTTACTCATGGGATCATGGACTCTTACCAGTGGCTGCACCACTAAAGAAAAGGGCCTGATCTATTTTATTTATTTTTATTAATGAATTGGGGGGGGGGGGCTTAGCACACATGTGGAAGTTGGGGGACAACCTGGGGGAGTCAGTTTTCTCCCTCCACCATGCAGATCCCAAGGCCTAACAGTAGGTGCATTTACCTAAGGATCCATTCGTTTGGCGCAAAGGGGCCCTATTTGGGCAGGTCTGATGCAGGTGACCACAGCTGCTATCATGCACAGTGTTCATGTCATGCCTGTGAGTTCTGGTCTAGCCTCGACACTTCCTGTGTAGTTCAGTGTCTGCAGTGGCCAATGGCTTCTGCTCCGTGCTCAGCAGCCGTGGCTGGCGGCTCTTTCTGCAGCCTTTGCCATATTTTTCCACACCGTTTTTGAGTTCAGGACTCAAGGAAACCATGCAGATTGTACGCTGGAATTTGAGGAGCTGGGGACATAAAGGTAAAGGCATCACTTTCATCCCCCCTTCTCGACCTGCAGGTGTGGATGTGCGGGGGCCGCATGGAGGACATTCCCTGCTCCAGGGTAGGCCACATCTACAGGAAGTATGTGCCCTACAAGGTCCCTGCTGGAGTCAGCCTGGCCCGGGTAAGTGGTGGCTTTTCAGGGAACTGGGGGCAGCCTGTGGTAGCATGGAGGTACCGAGGGGCCTCAAGCTAAGTGATTGATAGATGATCGCCAAGTAAAATCCAACTGAAAGCCCTGCCCGCCTACAGGGAGGCTGTGGGGTTGGGAGGATTGCCTGATTCCTCTGGGGCTGTGTTTGGAGCTTTGTTGAAAGAGAATTAAATCTTTTACTGGGGAAATAAATTGGGGCGGGGGAGGAATAAGTGAAGGAAGTGTCCCCAGGGGTGGAGGATGAAAAAACACAGCACTGTTTGTGTACTAGAAAGGCCAGAGTGCAGCCACACCCCAACAAAGATTCACTGGGGGGCCTTGTGCCCGGGTTCCCAGCCCTCTGCTGAAAGGCAGGGTGGCAGAGCCCTCTAGTGGTGAGAATCTCTAATGACAGCCTCCAGGCCTGAGGCTCTGTGGGTAGTCCCCTTTAGCAGGGGAGTTGGGTTCCAGATAAGGCAGGCCTACCAAGAGGCAGAAATCTTCTCAGATGCCCTTGGCCTCCCCCGCAGAATGCCAAACAGGAGAACAGAGTCAAAAGTCTTTTCATAAGTTCTCATCCATGCCACTCTTGGAGGCTACCAGGAGCTTGGAGACAGTGACTCCTGAGCAGGACCCAGAGATGAATATCGGGGTGCTGGAGGATTGTAGTGATGTCACAGAAAGCTGCATCCCAGCCAGGCATCCTGCAGAGTAGGGACACACTGACCTCTTCTCCCGGGGTTCTGTTCTCCACTTCTGGGATAGAGAAATGAGGTAAATACTCCAACTTCCACTCAAGTCTGTCAGGCACCTACATCTAAACAGCAGCTGTGACTGTCCAGACAGGTGTTAGTGGCCACATCCCTGTTAACAGCTGGGGCTGGGCACTTCCGCGTCTCACCTGAATCCCATTGAGGTGTCTAACATCTTTGGCCATGTGTCCTGAGTCAGGTTTTTGTCTGACATGAGCTGCCCCCTGTGTGGCTGCACGTGAGGTGCTTGTGTCTTGTTTGCTCTTTCCGGCATTCCTGAATCTGAGACAAGGGGAATGGAAAGTTCAAAGTCATCCCAGTATTCATAATTGACATCCTGTCTCCAAAGACAAAAAAAAAAAAAAAAAAAAAAGTTGGCTTATTGCTTTGGCAGCCAAATTCACAGGATTCTAGGGCACTTCCCTCCTGAATGACATTTAGATGTTCTCAGGGCAAGGTTCTCATGCAGGGCTTCCATGATGTGGTCGTGCCTCAGTGTATGCTCAGGAGAAGGTGACTTTCTGCTTAGGTCAAAAGCCAAGAATGGTTTTCACAATTTTAAGCAACTGGGGGGGGGGGATTGGAGGAGGGGCAGCCAAAGAACTTAGGACGCCAAGTTGTAGCACTTGAAAATGAAATGGTGATTGATGTCATAAAGTTCTATTGGCACGTGGCCATGCTCCCTCACTCACATAGGCCCTGGCTGTTTTTACACCACCATGTCTTGAGACCATCTGGTCTACAGAACTCAATCCATCTCCACCAGAAAACACTTAAACATTTGTCCAGCCCCGCCATGCTGTCTGCTCCTAAAGCAAATCTTTACACACTGGTGTCATAACTGTTACACCTCAGAGGAAAATTCAGATTAACCTCAAGATAAAAGTCAAACCCCTCCAGTTCCACATGTGTCTTTTGGGGGGGGCAGGTCCCAGCCATTGAAGGGATCCTGGGTTTGAAGGGAGAGGTTTCGAGCAGGGGCTTCCTCTGACGTATGCTCTTGTGTTCTGAGTGGAGTACACTGTGGGAATATGGGATTTTCACATGATCGACACACATGATCTTAATCTTCCTGCCTCTAAATTGCTCTGCTCAGGGCTACCTCCAGTTTTCTCTGGTTGTCTTGTAGTTGGCTGTCCTGAGGCTTTATAATAAAACTCTCAAACCTCTGAGTATTGTGAGGAATCCCACCTGCTGGTAGGATTATACCTTCTGGGTGCAAAATATTCTTATCATGGAATTTGGCCAGAATTGTTGGTTCAAAATGAAAGAAACAACTCAGATTGGCTTTGAAGAGCTGGAGACACAGCCTAGTAAGTTCTCAGTTTGCAGATATGAGGACCTGGGTTTGGATCCTGGCACCCACATAAAAAGCCACCTATACCCAAGCCCAGCCAGAGAAAGAGACAGGGTAGCTGGGGTGTGCTAGTCACCAGGCTAGCTCCAGGCTCAGTGAGAGACCCTATCTCAAAATATAAGGTGCAAGGGCTGGCAGGATGGCTCTCGGCTGGCCTGGGCTCCTCGGCAAGTCTAACCCTTCTACCAATCTTTCATTCCAGAACCTGAAGCGAGTGGCAGAGGTGTGGATGGATGAATATGCAGAATACATATACCAACGCAGACCAGAGTACCGCCACCTCTCAGCGGGGGATGTCGTCGCCCAGAAAAAGCTCCGAGGCACCCTTAACTGCAAGAGTTTCAAGTGGTTTATGACCAAGATTGCCTGGGACCTGCCCAAGTTCTACCCACCCGTGGAGCCCCCAGCTGCTGCATGGGGGGAGGTGAGTGTGGATGGAGGGACGGGGCACAGACACCAAGAGAATGTGCCCAGGAAAGCCCAAATATCACGGTCCTTTCTTCTGTTTCTCTCTTGCACCCTGTCATGGTGGGGCTAATTTTCATTTTCTGGTTTTGTCACATTGTGCTATTGAGTGTTCTGGGAACTTCGGCTGGGTTGTCATCCGGTTCGCCTTTCGACCATAAGACACCACTGGCTTTTGCCCTTTTGGCTTGCTTGCAGTGCTAGGGACAGAAACCCAGGCACATTCTAAGCCAGGTTCTTCAGGTGAACCATGTTTCCAGCCCTTGGAGCCCTTTGGAAATTCTGGCTTAAGAGTATAGAGGTCAGGTTCAGAACAATTAACCTTTAATGTTCTCACCTCCATCTCGTCCTCTTATGGACTACAGGATTTCTCACCAGAACTCGGGAAGCCCATCTGAGACTAACTCCACTGTCACCACTTGCCTCTTGGTGATGTGTGTGCCCTAAGCAAATCTGTAGCCCAAAGCTCCCACCTGACCCTCTTGGCTTTATTGCTGAGGTATGGTCCAGGGGCAGTTTTGGTTTTTGGAATTTCCTGGGGAGAACTCTTGCATCCTTGTGCCATTCCCTTACCCTAAAGGATGATTCAAGATGGATGGCAAAGATATTGCATCTTTCTCAAATAGTTTTCAAGATATTTTCCCCAGACACCTGCCCTTCAGGCCCCTGGAATGGGGGTCAGATTGGATCCTGGATCTGCTGGGTGCAATTTTCTCAGTGTGGGACCAAAGAAGGACTCTGGCCTCCCTTCTTCCTTCCTCACCTTTCCAGGCTGAGGAGCTTCTGGGATCCTGTCCCTCACAGTCAGGAGAACCTCAGGCAGCCTGGGGCAACTCCTTTAAGGCAGTTTAGAGTTCAGCCTGTCTTGGATTTCTGCCTCAATCCCCTCACCACTCAGCAGGGCCCAGTAGGCACTTTGAGGTATCTCAGGTGTTGTTGTTTGGTTTGGCCCTCAGATTCGCAATGTGGGCACAGGACTGTGCACAGATACGAAGCATGGTACACTGGGCTCGCCGCTCAGACTTGAGACCTGCATCCGGGGCCATGGGGAGGCTGCCTGGAACAGCATGCAGGTAAGGGCCACTCAGGGGACTCTCAGCTCCTCACACTTAGTGAAGTGGGACAGTCAACCAGAGGATGAGTCTCAGAGCTCCCAGAGCACCAGGGGAAGGAGGTAGGGAATTCTTGCATGTGACGGGTACCACTGTTCATCTGAACTGTCCTAAACTCCCACCCTCATGCCTGTAACCAATAGGCAATGTTTGGTTCATTTTACTAAAATATGTGCGTGCGTGCATGTGTTTATCTGTATATCTGTGTGTGTGTGTATGTGTGTGTGTACTTGCTTGCTCTAGTTTCTGTTAATATAACTTAGTATCGTGTTCTGGGGTTTGGTTTGTTTTTTTTTTTAATAAAGAGTGGAAGTTTACTTTGAGGAGATCTGGGTCGTTGGATGTTTTTCTTGCTTGAGGCCCCTCCACACCCGTTTTCACAGGGGCTGCACTAACCTGAAATCCTCCCCAAGGAAGGAAGTCAGAGGCAGAAGTCAGAGGCCTGGGTAAATGAAGGTTGGCATCTCCTTCCTGGAAGATTGGGCACTGCCGGCTGCCGCTGTGTAAATTGAGCACAGTCCCAACCTTCTAGGAGCTTCTGATTATGTGGCCCTGGCAGGCCTGCAACCCCACTGTGTAGCCAAAGGCTTGCACACAAATCTTCTTAAAATGTCTGCTTTTTAAACCAAAGTTTGGAGCCATCCCAGACGTCAGGAACAGGCAGACAGACAGTAACATCATGGAGCGGGCTGTAAATGTGCTGTCAACTAGGGTGACCACCGTGAGACTAAGTTGAAAAGAAAGAAAAGGGGACAAGTGGGGAGACACTGTGATTCCAGTTTTAGAGATGACTCGAAGTTGCAACTGAATCCCTAGTAAGAGGAAGCAGATCTCTGGTAGCCTGGGGACACCATGAGGGGACTGGAGGGAGATTGGGCCAGGGAGCACAGGGACCCTGGAGAGGAGTGGACTTGTTATCTTTGAGGGTGACTCCTAGGATTGTAGACAGAGTACTGATGGTTAGTTCTTCCAGTAAAACTAGAGAGGGCCATGGGGCGGGGGGATGGGAGGGGGCATTAATAAGCTAAATTCAGGAAGTGGGTCCAACTTGGATCTTCATTCAGAATGGGAAGGTCCCTGGGTGTCTAGTGACATCAAGGTCTCTGAGGGGACATCCTGTCAATAGAGTGGTATTAACTGAAGCTTCTGACTTGTTACCTTGTCTGGGGTACAGTAGGAGCAACACGGTGACAGGATTAGCTGGGAGTTGATATCCTTTAGCACTGAGTGACTAGGACCTGGAGAGGTGGCCCAGCAGTTAAAAGAACGTACTGTTCTCACAAAAGACCTGGGTTCAGTTCCCAAAAGCCACACTGGGCAGCTCACAACCCTCTCTAACTCCAGCTCCAGAGATGTAACTCCCTCTTCTGGTCTTTACAGGCATTGTACTCATGTGTACAGACACTCATACACAAAACAGATAATGGTAAATCTCCTCTTAAAGTTAAGGCTGGCTTATTAGAACAGGAGATAGAGTCAGCAAACTCTTTTTCAGACCCCTGAGCTTAATTTTTTTCTAATTCAAAACAAATCAGGAGCTCAACATTTCAGTGCAGATGGATGATGCTAGAACTTAGGAGGCTGGAGCAGGAGTTCACAGAGCTCAAAGCCAGCCTGGGCTGCAGAGTAAGAGCCTGTTTCAAAAATAATAAATAGATAGATAGATAGATAGATAGATAGATAGATAGATAGATAGATAGATAGATAGATAAAAACAGCCGAGCAAGCCAGGCATGGTAGCTCATGCCTGTAATTTCAGCGCTAGGGAGCTGGAGGCAGGAGATGAGGAGTTCAAGATTATCCCTGGCCACATAACAAGATTGAGGCCACCAAACAGTAGACTCCATCTCAAAACCAAACTAGTAAGCAGAGGGTGATTCTCAGTGTTTGCTACCTCTCTCCCGATCCCCTCTGTATGCAGGTCTTCACCTTCACTTGGAGGGAGGACATCCGGCCTGGAGACCCTCAGCACACCAAGAAGTTCTGCTTCGACGCTGTCTCCCATGCCAGCCCAGTCACCCTGTATGACTGCCACAGCATGAAAGGCAACCAGCTCTGGAAGTACCGGAAGGTGGGGGCTGCTGTGGGACGGGCGAGCAGACCACTTGCTTGTGAGGGTATTTAAGGATTGCATGCCCCCTGCCCACTCATCCTCTCATCCTCTGTCCTGAGAGAGAGGACAGACACCCAGATTCATGCATTTTAAAAAGAAAGCCACAGGCAGTGGTGGCACACGCCTTTATCCCAGCAGTTGGGAGGTAGAGGCAGGCAGATCTCTGTGTGTTTGAGGCCAGCCTGATCTACAGAGATAATTCTAGGACAGACAAGGCTATGCAGAGAAACCCTGTCTCAAAAAAAAAAGGAAGGAAAGAGGGAAGGAAGGAGGAAGGGAGGAACAAAGGAAGGAAGGAAGGAAAGGAAAAGAGAAAGCCAAGCCAGGGTATGGTGGTGCACATCTTGATTTCAATATTAGGGAGGCAGAGGCAGATAGATCTCAGTGAGATGAAGTCAGCCTGGTTTATATAACAAGTTCCAGGTTTAAACAAAAGAAGAGGGATGGAGGGAACGAGGAAGTAGCACTCATCACAAGGAAATAGGAGATGCTGACCTGTGTCTGGCCAAAAGCAGAGCCAGTGAGATGTAGGCGCCAGTCAAATTAACTTCCTGCTTCCTCGTTGCTGTCATGGCTGCCAGTGCCCCCCACCTGACAACCCCCCTGTTTTATAGGACAGGACCCTGTACCACCCTGTGAGTGGCAGTTGCATGGACTGCAGTGAAAGTGACCACAGGATCTTCATGAACGCCTGTAATCCTGCCTCCCTCACCCAGCAGTGGCTCTTCGAACATACCAACTTGACAGTCTTGGAAAAGTTCAACAGAAGCTGAGTCCTCAGACCTCCTCATCAGGTTGCTGTGGAGCCTGCAAATCTTCTCCCTGTGGGAGAAGGCCATCTGTGGGCACCGAGGTGCTGAGCCAAATGGCTTGGGCCAGAGGGTTCTTGAGCACTTGTGTGGTGGGGCCAGAGGGAAGACAGACCTTACAATGGCTCTCCAAGAAGGCAGAGCCTGCTTACATTATAGCAGTGCGCTCCCCAGCCTGTCAATATGTCCCCTAAGCACTTGGGATACCTGGGCAGCCCCAGGCCAGAAAATTAGTCCTATAAGGTTGCCCAACTCTTGAGCTGCTCCCAGACATGACAGTGCCCTCAGAAGAAAGGCAGTATTGGCTTTGGGGCTGCTTTTAAGCCTATATGCCTGCTGCTGGCAAGGCAGTCTGCCTGTGCCAGGGGTGACTGCCAGTATCGCTTAGCTTCTGTGTTGGTCCAGGGCAGGGAGAGCCCACTGGGACCTCAGAGTGTTCTATAACCAGGCAAGGGTGCCCCTTACTCTGCAGCCGGATGTAAAGGATGTCTCCCCTGGCTCTCTGGGTATTTCAGATGCTCACTCTAGCTTCAGGGCTTTCTGGGCACCAGGTTTTCAGGGCTAGTTCAACCGGCTAAGTAGACTAGACTGAGCAGCTCCCAGCCCGTGCTTCCAAAGCCCTTTCTCTGTGTCTCTCCTTGGCAGCTCCCTGTCTCAGAGGAATGGGGTGCTAAGAGGTGCTCACCTCTAGATTCCTCTGGGGGAAGCAGCCCCCAGATAATGACCATTTTGATTCTAACATCACAGAACCCTGTAGTTTCTGAAAAGTACTGTGGTTCTCTCAGAAAGCCAAGATGAGCCATGGCATGTGTGGGCAAACAATGCAAGCGGCCAAGTGTCAGGCAACCCCTAACCCAATCCTATGTGTGACCCTAGGGGTGGAGGCAGTGGGGAGCCAGAGCCTTTGGTACAACCTAATGCCTGACCATCACAGCTGCAGCCTTGTTAACTGTGAGGACCTCATAAGCTATTGTCCCATGACCAGATCACCCCTAGCCCCGTGTCAGGGCTCCAAGGGGTCTCAAACAAAAACTCATCCTCCAAGGACTGGGTCACTTGATTGTGTTACTTACCAGTGAAGTAACTGATACATGGTTCTGGGGACAGAGCTCTGCCTTAGAGATTATAGTATTGAGGTCAGCAAGCCCCCAGGTTGGCCAGGTGGCTGGTGCAGAACCACCTCCCTGTGCTGTCACAGCTCACTTGCAGATTCCTTTTCCATATGAACATTCTACCCTACAAGTGGCCAGCTAGGAAGGAATCAAGATGGGAATGGGGGTCAGTGGGTATCTAGAACCCAGTGGTGGTGTGGGCTGCAGCCAAGGGGAGTCAAGTCCTCAGAGAGCTGTGTGGCCTCATTACAATAAAAAAAAACTGTGCCTTTTACAAAGAGAAAATGCAATCGAGCAGCCGATTCCCTAAACTTGAACCACTTCCTAGTGCCTTGCTAGACAAACAAATGGGCGGGTGGAGGTGGGGTGCTTGTACAGGTCCTGTGGGCTGAAAGTGTGTCTTTATGTCTGACTCAAGCAGAACCTGAAACCCAGAGGCCCACACAGCAGGGCAACTCCCTGGGACAGGATCGCTCTAAGAGCCTACAAGTTCTAGGGACCTGGCATCCCTGTGTAGGGGGCATGCCAACCCCCAGAAGTTCTTTGCCTGTCCCTTACTATCAGGGACAAGGTGACCAGCTGGATTTCCAGCTGATGTCAAGCCAAGTAGATGGGAAAGGCAGGGGCAGCTCCAAGCTCTCCCCGCGTCATTCATTTTGTTCCATTATCGTCTGGTTCATCCTCCTTCTTGGGCAGCCACTTCCTCTGAGCTTACCTCAGTGTTTGTGACTGCTGAACTCTGTCTGATCGTAGGCCATAAGACTTGAGGTATATCACAGGTCTATCACTTGAGGAAGGAGCAGCTTGGTTTGGGGGCTGACTGCAAATGCCTTATTCTACCTTGTTTTGATGTCAAGTATGGAATTCCTTGTCTCAGAATCAAGTTTCCACTCAGCTGATAGTCTGCAAGGGCAGAAGGACTTGCGGACATGCCACTGACCAAGTGACAGGCCAAGCAGCTGACCTTTTTTCCTCCAAAGCTTTATTCAGAGGCTGAGATCACAAAACAAGATGTGGTTAGAAAGGCAGCCTCCCTCACAACCCCTCCGCCCATAAGATTCCAGAAACATTCAGAATGCAGTGTCCTTGCTGTATTACCCTTTCCTGCTGACTGGAGTTTTCAAAGCAGCCAAGAACAATAGATCTTTCTCTTGAGGCGACGGGCTGCTCTCATGGGCAGCAGGCATAGCGGATTTCCAAAGGCAGTGTCCAGGTACCTCTTCAATCCTTCCTGTGTGCTTGTTCCTGTGCATAGCTGAGAATCACAGACTCTCCGTTTGCTTCAGCAGCCCCTGGTCCTTACAGTCAGTTTGCAGTCCTCAGGAGGCAGTGTGTTTGTAGTTTCCTAAAGACTGACATTGTAAAAGGGACAGAGTGCAGTTCCACCCTTGAATTCATCAACATTTGGCCCTAATGCCTTCTACAATAAATCTGAGTTATATTTTGGTTCAAGGTTGATGCTGAGACAGAGTCCTGCTGACATCATTGGACGAGAGTAGTCCCAAGTTTCAAGATTTTTAACATGTCCACTCTGCTCTGTGACTGGCCGGAAGACTAGGTCTCCAGGGCCTGCAGGCAGGGAAGCTGGGAAGTGAGACAGGGATTCTGTGGGAAAGCCCAAGACCAACCATCCCTCCTGCCTGGAAGAGTGAGCTTTGTGAAGGATGACTTACCATGTTCAGTTGTGACTGTGATTGTTCAATAAACCTCCAGACTTTCTATAAAGTGGTTTCTGCTCTGGTCACTTGTCACCTACTTTTCTGTGGATGTCCTCAGAGCACTGAGCATCAGCCCAGCATCCAGATATCCTGCAGAGTGTTGAAACCAGTCAAGGTGCTGCCATTTCTAGAGGGAAAGGCAGAGCAAAGAAAGGATGGTCGATCGTAGGTGCAAAGCGCTGAGGACAGCTAACCGGAGTGTAGCCACCAGGAAGTCCAAATCTAGGAGAAGGCCAGGGAAGCCCCTGAAAAAGCTATGAGACAGAAGGGACTGGGTGTGCCAAAGCGCAGGGGTGGACTCCACAGCTCAGAATCTTCTAGATTAGACCAAAAGGGAGGGAGTTCTGAAGGGCCATGACAGGAACAAGCTGAACTCACCCATCAGCCACAAATAACATGTCTATCAAAGTGTTTCTAGGATGTTTGGCATCTGTAGAACCATGACTAAAACACCCTCCATGAGGTCTTGTGCATCTCCTACCTTCACGGGGCCTTAATTCACAGTGAAATGACCGCTGTGTGAGCTGTGTGAATGTGCTGTCTGCGAGGGACCCTGAGCAGAAACTGGCCCTGGTATTGTCAGGCCCCAAACAGCAGAGGGTGCTATGAACCATAGCTCAGAGAAGGCTAAGTACCAGGAATGAGGACTCTGGAAGAAAGTGAGTCTTTTTAAAGGTGCACAGTCAGAATTGGAGTGATGACTCAGTGGTTAAGAGCACCGGCTGCTCTTGCAGAGGATGCATGTTTGATTCCCAGCACCCACACTGTGGTTCCCAAGCATCCTTAACTCTAGTTCTAGGACATCTGGTTCTCTTTCTTGTCTGAACTCCACCAGGACCATAGACACACAGGCAAAAACACTCATAGAATAATGTGAATCCTGTTTTTAAAAAGTTTTTTAAGAGACAGTCGGTGTTGGCACATGATGCCTTTAATCCCAGCACTCAGGAGGTACAGGCCGGTGGCTCTCTGTGAGTTCGGAGCCAGCCTGGTCTACTAAATGAGTTTCAGAGCTATTATCCAAAAGAAAACCTGTCTTGAAAAAAAAAAAGTTGTTTTTAAGGAGCTGGAACTGGAGAGATTCTCAATGGTTAGAGTACCTACTGCTCTTGCAGAGGACCTGGCTTCCCAGCTCCATAGTGATGGCTCACAACTGTAATTCCAGTTCCAAATTATTTAATGTCCTCATCTGGCCTCCAAAAGTACCAGGCATGCACATGGTACACAGACATGTATCATCCACATTAATAGGTAAGTAAATAATTTTGAAGTTTTTTTTTTTAAAGATGCGCAAAGAAACTGCAACCCAGTAGTGAATAACAGAAGTATCGTAACTACCTTATGCAGACAGTCAGCTAGAAATTGAAAGACTGTGTAAGCAAGAACCAAGGTAATGACTTACAGGATCTGCGCTCCTGTGTTACCTCACACCTTTCAACTGCCTGGCTTTGCCAACATGTAGGAAGATGGTAGGTTTGTTCATTTGCCTGATTGTTAGAGGTAAGTCCATATGTAAAGGTATATGGAGTTACATATAGTTGTGAGCCCTACCACATGGGTGCTTAGAGACAGATTTGGATCATATGCAAGAATCACAATCACCAGCTCCCAAGGTGCTGTGGTGGGTGGTTTTTTGTTTGGTTGGTTTTGTTTTTCAAGACAGGGTTTCTGTGTGAAACAGCCCTGGCTGTCCTGGAACTCACTTTGTAGACCAGGCTGGCCTCAAACTTACAGAGTTCTGGCCTTGAACTCATGGAGGTCTGCCTGTCTCTGCTGGCATTAACAGTGTGCACCACCATGCCCAGCCTCCAAGGGGCTGTTTTTAAAGCCCTTTATACCTATTGCCAGAACATGAAACTAATGTAACATAAATACTAGCTTTTTGTTCAGTTTCAAGTAGCCAAGACTCGTACAGCATACCCATATCTAGCACTCAGGGATGCTGAGGCAGGAGGACTGTGAATTCATGTCCAGCCTGGACTACTTCATGAGACTCTGACTCAAAGCCAAAAAGTGTCATATGTCTGCTGAATGACAGACACTGCCAGAGCCCTGCGCTGATCTTGTAGCCTGAAGGAAGTCAGTGTGGCCTTAGGATCTTTATGAACCTGGAGGTCCAGGAGGATGCTAAGGCCTCCAGGTTCTGGGTATATGGCCTCCTGTGATGATATGAATATGAATGGCCTCCATAAGCCCATATATTTAAATGCTCTGCCATCAAGGAGTAACAGCATTAGAAATAAGAGGTGTAGTCTTGTTGGAGGAGATGTGCCACTGGGCTTGGACTTTGAGCTTTCAAAAGGCCATGCCAGGTCCACTGCCTGCCTACCTGTTTCTTTCTCTCTCTCTCTCTCTCTCTCTCTCTCTCTCTCTCTCTCTCTCTCTCTCTCTCTCTCTCTCTCTCTCTCTCTCTCTCTCTCTCTCTGCTAGTAGGAAGATTGTAACTCTCAACTACTTCTCCAGCACCACGCCAGCCCTGCCACTATGCTCCCTGTTGCCATACTCTGCACCATGATGGTAACAGACTAATCCTCTGAAATTGTAAGTGAGCTCCCAATTAAATGCTTTCTTTTAAGAATTGCCTTGGTCATGGTGTCTCTTCACAGCAATAGAACAGTGACTAAGACACCTACACACTGGAAAGGGGGCCTGCTTGAAAACAGTTGTTGATGGGGCTGGAGAGTTACCTCAGTGGTTAAGAGAATAGGCCGCTCTTACAGAGGACTGAGATTTGCTTCCCAGCACATACATGGTGGCTCACAACCATCTGCAACTCCAGTTCCAGGGGATCCAGTGCCCTCTTCTGGTCTCTGTGAACATTAGGCATGCACATAATAAACGTACATACACACAGGCAAAATTCTCAGATACATAAAAGTAAAAATTAATCTGAAAGGGAGCCAGACATGGTGGTGTACGCCCTTAATCCCAGCATTCCAGAGAGGAAGAGGCAGGTGGAACTTGAAGCCAGCCTGGTCTACAAAGCAGAAAGCCTGTCTCAAAATAACAATAGTAAATAAAAACTAACCAAGCAAACAAATAAATGAGGAAGGGGGGGGGGGTGTGAGGACCAGCCACCGCCCAGCAGGAAGGGAAGGAGGACCACAGTCCTTGTCCTCTGTCCTCTCTGCCTTGGGGCATCTGCCCTCCTGAACTCCCATTTAGATCTACCAGAAGAAATCAAAGGTTCTGGTCAGAGCTGCTGAGATGGTTCAGGTCAAGGTGCTTGCTGTGCAAGTCTGATGACCTGAGTTCTAGCCCCAGAGCCCACATAAAGGAGGACAGAAAGAACAGTGCTCCAAGGATGTCCTTCAACCTCCACATGGGCTCTGTGCACGTGTGTGTGCACGTGCATACCCACACATACACATACATACACACATACACACACATATACACACATACACATATACATACATATACACACACACATATACACATACATACATATACATACATATACACACACACATACACATACATACATACATACACACACACACATACATACATATACACACACATACACACACATATACACACATACACATATACATACATATACACACACATATACACATACATACATACACACACATATACACATGCATACATACACATATACACATACATACACACATACATACACACACATACATATACACATACACACATATACACATACATACATATACACACACATATACACACACATACACATATACACATACATACACACATACATACACACACATACATATACACATGCATACATACATACACACACATATACACACATACACATATACATACATATACACACATACATACACACACATATACACATGCATACATACACACAATGATAAGGAATTTTTTGCCTTTATTATTGTTTTGAGGTAGGGTCTCAATATATAGCCTTGGCTGGCCTCAAGCTTGCTATGTAGACCAGGTTGGCCTGCCTTTGCCTCTGCCTCCAGGTGCTAGGACTAAAGGTGTGCATACCGTGCCCCAAAGAAATAATTTTGTTTAAATAACTAGTCAAGATAATTATATAAGTACTGGGGCTGGGGGTAGGGCTCAGATCACCAGAATTCACAAGGCCTTGAGTTCAACTCCTAGGACTGGGGGGGGGAAAAAAGGTATACAGTTAAGTCCAAAAGGTAGCACAAATACTTTTATTGTTGCTCTTTCTGATTTAATAAAGACTGCATAAATAATTAAGGTATTTGTGAGTAGACAGTGTACAAGGAGGGGATGGCCCCCATGGTAATAATTAGCAAGGAACAATAGTGGGAACAAGGGAGGCTGGAGAGACAGCTCAGAAGTGAAGAGCACTGGCTGTTCTTCCAGAGGTCCGGCCCCTTGCTGCGGGCTGCACTGGGTGGTGATGATGAGGGAAAGCTGGTGGTCTGACCAACTGAGCTTTGGACCAGGGTTATGAGTTAACCTATCCTCTTTGCACCTCATCCATGAACTGTTGGAGCATGTGAAGGGACAGGACCTACAGATCCCAAACTGCTGGATCTCCTGGACACAGAACAGCAGGACTATCCAAGAGGAGCCCCAGTGAGGGCCCAGTATTGCCAGTGCAGTAGAAGCCAAGTCGTGTACCAGACCAATGACTTGTGACAAAGCATGTTTGCAGGTAAAGATGTACAGACTAAAAGTTAAACTGTGGGACTCACTGGGCCACTATCAAGTCCACACTGAGAAATTTGTTGTTCTTTTAAATTTTGTTTTGTTTTGCAGGGGAGGTTGCAAGGGTGATGGGGGAGGGGATCTGGATGCATAATGTAAAATTCACAAAGAATCAATAAACGGTTTTGTTGGTTTGTTTTTAAAGTGGTTAATTGCAATCCAGCCGTGGTTACACACATCTGTAATCAACAGCTCTCAGGAGACTTGGACTACATGCCAAAACTCAATCTCAATAAAATGAAAAAAAAATGTTTATTGTAATTCACAGATAGAGAACTGCACATATCACCCAGCCTCTTCAAGACACCTTTCCTGAGGAGAGGTTGATTCTCTTTCCCTGACCACATTCACAAAGAGCTGACTCAGAAAACATTGACTTAGTCCGTGGTACTAAAACTTTCCAGTGACTAAAATAATGACATGATGCCGCCTTCAAAATGTGCTGGGCAAGCAGACACAGAAGAAGCCAGAAGAAGCTGAAGGCAGCAGGAAGGAAGGGGTTTGAAAGCACTGTGTGTGTGTGTGTGTGTCCTGTTATCTAGTTGACATAGGCTAATCAAAATTCCGTTCTAATTACCTTATTGATTTTTAAAGTTTCATATATACTGTATTTACATCATTAAAATTGTTTTCAATTTTAATTTTATTATTTTTTTAGGTTAACCTACAAAGTGTGTGTCTTCACATCAGGGTATCGTGTTCTCAATAGTTCCTCACCCACTGCCCTCCCTGTCTCTACCTTCCCACCCCACAGCACAGATTCCCTTTCTCATAGTCTCCAATTCTGCTCTTCACACCTCTGAGCTATTTCCTGCCTCTACTGAGGACTCTTCCGCCCCTTCACCATCCCCTTTATAGTTTTGTGGCCTAGACACACACACACATGCGTACCTGCACATTTTTAAATCAGGGTTCTTCCATAGATGAACTTGAACTCCTGATCTTACTGCCTCCACCTCCCAGTTGCTGGAATTACAGGCATGCATCATCCCAACTAGAATGCTGACTTTCTGTTTTATTTAAATTTTTTTTTTTAAAGACAGACCCTCACTATGTAGTCCTGGTTGACCCAGAACTTACTATGTCAACCAGGCTGGCCTCAAACTCAGAGATCTGCCTGTCTCTGTCTCCAGAGATTACTAAAACTGTGCACTGCCATACTAGCTACTTTATTTGTTTGTTTGATTAGAGACAAGGCCTCTCTCTATTGTCCTGGCTGTTGGCCTTGAACTCACTGAGCTAGATCCTCCTGACTCTGCCTCCCAAGTGCTGAGATTAAAGGTATGTTCCACAAAACCCAGACTTTTTAAATTTTTAAATAATATATACTAATTTATTTGGGAGTGGTTCATGGCATGAGGTGGAGTCAGGGCAATTGGCAAGGTCAGTTTTCACCTTCGACATATGAGGTCTCTCTACGTAGTTAATGCAGGCTAGCCTCACTCATGATCCAGTTGCCTCTGCTGGGATTCCAGGTGCGTGTTACCATCCTGGCTTAAGGCTGCCCTTTGAGGGGGGGGGGGGTCGAGATGGGATTTCTTTGTATAGCCCTAGCTGTTCTGGAACTAGCTCTGTAGACAAAGCTGGCCTCGAACTCACAGAGGACCTATTGCTTCTGCCTCCCCAGTGCTGGGACTAAAGGTGTGTGCCACCACTGACAAACAGGCTGCCCATTTTAAATACTATTTTTTTCCTGTAAGGTTTTAACTTCAAGTTACAGACTTTGGTACTTTGAAATTTAGTAGCTTTTCATACAAAGATAAGAATCATTTTGATTTGTTCTTTATTAGTGTTGAATTGTTAAGTTTAATAGATGTAATCCTTCTTAATCATTTGATAGACTTGCTGCCTTAATTAATCAAACTTCCTTAGATATTTTAAGACAATCAAGAACTGAAGGTGTCTGATTTTCTCAAAGATTTAAATGCCCAGCAGAGCAGTCTGAAATATCCAAGCAGTAGCAATCTTTCTAAAGGATTTGGTAACTGTTGCAAACAGAGGACCTGTGAGCAGGGGCTGTGACTGTATGGATAGAGCACTTGCCACCCTATACACCAAGCCTAGGTTCCATCCCCAGCACCTCATGAATTAGGCATGATGCCGCACTCCTATAATCAGAAGTAGAGGCCAGAGGACTAGTATGGTAGTTCAAGATTATCCTTGGATACATACATTTGAAGCCAACCTGGGCCACATGAAACAGTCTCACAAACGAACAAAAACATAGATACAAAAATAGCTAAACTTGTTTATGGTGTATGTGGCAAAGTAGATTGTCTTTCCTGATAAAACCCACACAAAGCTTGAAAGAGTTGCTCAGTCTTGTATCTCTCGCTCAATCCATTTTCTGTCCAGGAACATTCCTCTCCCTGTTCTGGAGACATAGTTACTTCTACAATCTTAGCCTTCTCTGGGGGTGGAGGGAAGCCCAGCTGAGTCTGTAAGAGCCTTTGCATAGACATTAATCTCTCCATTACTATGACAGGATTTGGGGGCCCTGGTGGACTAGGTGGGGTTAACTGGAGCCTGTCCTCTCTGCCAGGATCTGCCTCTCCTGGCTAGACAGGATAGTCAGCATTAACTCTTGGGTCTTTTATCACAACTAACTTTATCACATGCCACATTTAAGGCAGGGTCTTAAGCTCTACTACATATAAAGAATCATCCAGGGTTGGCAGGCTCCACAGGTAAGGGAGCTTGCAGCCAAACCTAACAACCTGAGTTCCCATCCCCAGAACAGGTATAAAAAGCAGGGTGTAGGGGGACATATGTATAACCCCAGGAGGGGTAGGACAGTAGGATCCCTGTATAGCTAGCCAGCTTAATCAAACCAGTGAGCTTCAGGTTCCGTGAGAGAAATAAAAGTTGGGGCTGGAGAGATGGCTCAGTGGTTAAGAACTCCCTGTCACTCTGTCAGAGGGACCATGTTCAGTTCCCAGCACCCATGTTGGGCATCTCATAACCTTTTGTGAACTCCAGTTTCACGAAGAACCAACACCTTCTCTGGCCTCCTCAGATGTCTGCATTCTCAGGTAGACATATACACATAATTAAAAACAATTTTAAAAAAATAGCAGAGGTTGCAAGCCCCTTAGTGGCAACCTGTGACTCCATGTGCATGTGTGTATGCATACCAGCTGATACAATGCATCCACCTACAACTAGTGATAATAAAATATACAAAGCAAAAAGCAAAGAAACAAAACCCCTGCAGGTCTTTCAAAACTGTATCAGAGGATTTACCAGAAAAAAATGGAACCAAATTAAGCAGACATCCTCAATCCTCAAGTTAAGGGACAGGGATTTAAAAAGAGGTATGGAAGAAATGGTTGGCTGCGGACCAAACACCCATGCCATACCTCACACTTCTACTCCAGTCACAGGCCCTCTATTTTCACTGAGCACACAGCTACCAGAACATCAGAGGACATTCCCCAGTACCCAGCTCCTCCTCCCTGCTGTCAGATGTGGCCAAATGCTCACCAAGGATACAAGTGGGAGGTCCGTAGCCCCTGAGAAGTCTCCCCTCTTCCTTCTGGTCCTACCTCCAGACTCCGGGCAGCACAAGAGGCAGACCTCCACTCCTTCCCAGCCACCCCATCCCCTCTACATTTGTTCCTTGTCTCATGGCCGTGACAAATACCTGAAGAAAGAAACTCAAGGAAGGAAGGGTTTATTTTGACTCACAGCTTACAGGCAAACTGTCCATTGTGGTAGGAAAGGTATGATGGCAGGGCCGTGGAGTAGCTGATCACACTGTTTCTACATTCAGGAAGCAGAGAGGGAGGGTACTCGGATCATTTTCTTAATATTCAGTCTGGGAGCCCAGACTATGGGAAGATGTCTTCAGGGTGGGACTTTCCTCTTCAGTTAAACTCTTCTGCAAACATCCTCTCAGACACTCACAGGGGTGTGACACCCAGCTGAGGCGACAGTGGAGATTAACCATTACAGCATCTCAGTTCTGATGGACACACGGACACTCCCACTGATATCCAACCCAGAGGCCTAACCTATCAGCAATCCAGGACACTGACAATGAGCAACATAACATCCAAGATTATGGCTGATTTTCCACCTGTTCCCAAAGACAGACTCACTGAAGATAATTCCAGTATAGTCTGTCCCTAGTCCCCCAAGAGGGAAGGAAGAACACAGCATTGTTTCTTGCATGGTGGCTGCTCAGCATAGGTACCAACTGGGAGTCTTTAAGGCTAGGATGATCTGGGATCATTGCTACATTGCCAGCTGATTAGATGGAAGGGAGAAACGGGGCAGAGTGTGGGGTAGCTAAGACAGAGAGAGTCGGGGGACCTGAAGGAGAGACATGGAAACCTTCAGCTGTTGCACGAATTCTGTTGTGTTAAAGAAAACTCTGAGCCAGATATCAGGGAAAGACTGAGATATCAGAGAGAGGAAACACCACAGTCAGATCTCACCCAGCTATCTTCCAGCTTCCTCAGCCTCGCTCCTCATTCATTGGTCTGTCTTTCTATGTCTGCCTTAAATACCCTCTTCACCCAGTTGTTTCACATCTAGGTTAAGATTAAAGGCGTGGCACCACCACTGCCTGCCTGGGATCCTGGTACTCCCTCTGTAAACTAAGATGGCCTCAAACTCAGATTTCCTGGGATTAAGGGGGTAGGTCACCACTCCCGATAATCCCTGTGCTGTGATTAAAGGTGTGAGTTACCACTGTCTGATCCTTTTGGACTGATCTGATATTTCAGACTGGTTTTAATAAGTATGTAACATATCTCAATCAGCCTTTCACTACAATTCCTCTTCTGACATCCCACTGTTGTAGTTAAGAAAATAATAGGAAAAGTTGGTTTTGTTTTGAGAGGGCGTCTCTCTACATAGCCCTTGCTATCCTGGAACTTCTTATGTAGGTCAGGCTGGATACTCTGTATACCAGGTTTGTAAGGGGATTATGTTCTTCCATTGTAAATAATTGTCCCACCCACTGGTTTAATAAAAACTCTGATTGGCCAAGGGCAGACAGGAAATGTGGGTGGGGCTACGAACTAAGAAAACTCTGGGAACCAGAAGAATAGGGCAGAAATGCACAGAGAAGCCAGAAGATGCAGAGGACAACTATACTGCTCTAAGAAAAGGTACCGAATCCCATGGCTGAACAGGATAAGAATCATGGGTTAGTTTAAGGGTAAAGAGCTAGCAAGTTATATGCCTGGGCCTCAGGTCAATCAGTGTACAATTAATGTAAACATCTGTGTGTCATTCTTGGCATGTGGTAAATTCCAGGCCAGCCTGGGATACATGAGATACTGTCTCATAATGAGAAGGAAGGGAGGAAATAATTTGCTAACATACGTGAAGAGTATTTAGATCTGAAGACTGTTTTGACAGTGGAGCTGACTGTCTAAAGCTGCTCATTGTATGAGCAGTAGGTAGTACTACGAAGTCATTACAACAGCAACAGCCAAGGCTACACACAGAGGGAAATGTTGTGAAAGATCCCCGGAAGAAAGACTCCAAGACTCCACAAAGGATGGTTAGAGCATGATAGCAGATACACACACATGCCTATACACACATACACCCTAAACACATGGAGTCTATACCCGCACTGTACATACGTGTGGCCTACGCATACACACACACACTGATGTTGAATTTGTCTTAAAAATCGAGTGCACATCTCTTTCTAAAGATGTTAAGTTTTGGTTAACCATGTCTCTTTTGTAACCTTTATAGTATTTTTTATAAGCAACTTCATAATGGACATGTTTTGTTTTGAGACAAGGTCTCACAAAACCTAGATTGGCAGCCTGTGTCTTCTGTAGTCAGTCAAAAATGACCTTGAACTGCAGGTCTTCCAGCTTAAAGATTTATTTCAGGCCTGTGTCACCACACCCTGTTTAAGCAGTGTTGGAGAACACACCCAGGGCCTCCAGTGTGCTGGTCAACCGCATGGCCTCCCGAGTTACAGCCTCAACCCCACAGTGGGCTTAAATTTCTTAACATATTGTCTCCTTGTCTCCTTGTGAAATTAGTAAAATAAAACTATACACATTCATTTTAGGCCTTTGAAGAGAATTTCAGGGCTTATCTGACACCTAACACCCACCCGGTCTCTTCCCCTTCCCCCATGTCCCCATACAACACTACTAGCTGTATGACCTGACTCTCAGAAAATTCCCTGTGTATTTTCTGAGAAGGGTAAGGTGGCCGCCTCCCTGATTGGTCCGAGTAGCTTGAAGCAATAAAACTACAAATTAGTACCTAAAATGTCCTCTGTCTAAGGGCCTGGATCAGTTCCCTCAGCCTACAAAAGCCATCCTACAGACCAAACCCAGAGAACAGTGGCCCTGCCCCCTGAGCTCGCCTCTTTAAGCCCTTCCTTGGTGTGCACAGTACCCAAAGGTTGCTACTTCCCCTGCAGGGCCTCCGTTGTCTCTCCACACCTTTTTATGCGCATATGCACCTCCACACTTGCTTTCGGTCCCCTGTCATGCAGGTCTTCCAGCCCAGGCCTTTCATTTTACCCAGTCTGTTTCCTGACATCATTTTCTCCCTAAGGTCCCCTTTCACATACCTAGCCCCTACACTGGTCCCTAAGCTTTCCCTCGAACGTGATGTCCGCTGAATTCTGTCCCTGCGTCCCACAGACCCCGTTCAGCATCCTGCCCTGTATACTAGACCCTGTGGCCTGCTAGAAACAGTTTAGCATTCCGTCTCGAAGTCTGCACCTTGCTCTGGGCCCCTGGTCAGCATCTTGCGCCGGAACTGGAAACCTCTTCAGCTTTCCTCCCCTCGATAGGACCTTTGTCCCTCCTGTCTGCACTCAGCATTCCGTGCCCGGAGTGGGGTCCCTGCTCAGCATCCTGTCCCGAAGTGGAGACCCTGAAAGCCTCTACATTCTGTTCAGTACCCCTCCCCGGAGTAGGGATCCTGCGTCTCTTCTGACCCAGCTCATCTCGCCTTGGAGCCAGGACCTTGCTCACCATTCTCCCCCGGACCGGGACATCCTGCATTCTTCCAGATCGAGAACCTTGCTCACTATCCTAAGTGGGACCTGAGCATCCTGCATCCCTCCAGACATATCTCAGCATCCAGTTCCAAAGCTACGACTGAACCTGCAGCGGGCTCCCCTCCCCTCGCTCAGGCAACTCTTCCCTTTTTGCACTTTCTCTACTTTGAACCCATCCCAGCAGAGTCCAGGAAGTAGCCTGGCACCGGAGACCGGCAGCGGCAGTGCCCAATGGAGAACGCCAGCGGCGACGGAGTCTCCGCCCACGCAGAGAATGCAACCAATACGCGCATGGAGGCGGGACTTCCGCTGTGTCGCCGCGGGCGGGGGAGCGCACTGTTGTGGTGCGGCGCGTCGGGCGGGCGGCGGCCGAGGCGGCCCAGGGGCTGCCGCGGGGACTCGGGGCGCCGCCGAGCGGCCGGGCGCTGGGGCGGGCCGTGAGCACCGCGGGGCCCGGACACGGCAGGTTCGAGGCCGGGCCCCCGCGCGAGGAGCCGCGGGGTGGAGACTTTGCGGCGCGGAGCAGGCGGGAGCCGGCGGGGGCCTCGGGAGCCCCAGGGCGGCCGGGCCCGGATCCCGGGGGAGCCTCGCGAGCCCGGGCCGGAGCCTCGGCGTGCTCATCCCCGGCGGGGCCCGGACTGCAGTAGCACAGAGCAGCCGGGCCTCGCAGAGCTTAGAGCGCGCCTGACCGGGGGCGCACCGTGGGACTCGGGCGCGGGGCTGGCGGAGAGCTGCCCCGCGGTGCTCACAGCAGCGGAGTGGCCTACAGGGGCCCTCCCCTGGAGGGGCCGGGCCGGGGCGGGGAGATGAACGGCTTCAGCACCGAGGAGGACAGCCGCGAAGGGCCCCCTGTCGCCCCCGCCGCCGCCCCGGGCTACGGCCAGAGCTGCTGCCTCATCGCGGACGGCGAGCGCTGCGTCCGGCCCGCGGGCAACGCCTCCTTCAGCAAGAGGGTACAGAAGAGCATCTCGCAAAAGAAACTCAAGCTGGACATCGACAAGAGCGTAAGTCTCGGGGATCGGCCAGGGCCGCGGGAAGGGACTCCGGGGACGCTCGGTGCGCTGGGCCTCGCCGCGCGGTCTGTGCAATACAGGGCACTCAGGATCGTGGAGGCCTCTGTGTGCTCCGCGACGCTGCCCACATCCCAGAGGGTGGATTGGGAAGGGCTTGGCACACACTCACTGCCTGGGAAAGTGACAGCAGTTTACAGCTGTCACTGTTGCGCCGGATAGTAGAACAGAGAGAGGTGGGTTACTTTTGCAAGAATTAGAGATTAGGGATGGCAAGAGGACCCGAGGCTCTTCTCCAACTTCGTCTTCCCCCCCAGGGACCTTGTCGTTTTTTCAGACACTAGCAAGGTGGCTGCGACTTTCCATTCTCCGCGGCCTCCTCTGCAGCGCAGCACTGAGCCCGCTTCGCTGGCCGCGAATGAGTTTTTCTGAAATGTGGCAAAAATAAGGCCAAGGCCAGATCTTAGATGACTCTTGCAGTGGATGTGATTGGAGGGGGGCAGGGAATCAGTTTTTTGTTTGTTTGTTTGTTTTTTGTTTTTGGATGGGTAACGTATTTATTTTGGTAATGCAGACGGAAGCGGAGATTTAAAATTGAATGGGATTGCCCTGCGCCTTGTGGCTAATTATAGGGAACTTCCTGAGTGATTTCACCTGCTCTTGTTAACGGTTCTGAAGATGTGCCTATTGCCATACGTTAGGAACTTTTTAGTTTGACATCTGTTGCTGGAAGCCCTAACTGGCAGCTTCCAGATTAGCAAATGGGACTGAGTTAAGAGTCTTTTAATAATGAGGGAGCTTGAATGATTAATGTCCAGCGTTTAGGGCAGTGGTTCTCAACCTTCCTAAGAGTGTGACCCTTTAATACAGTTTCTCATGTTGTGGTGATCCTCACGCATAATCTCGTTGCTATTTCATAACTGTAATTTTCCTACTGTTGTGAATTGTATTGTAAATATATGATATGTGACCTTAAGAGGGTTGCAACCCACAGGTTCAGAGCCACTGGGTTAGGGTCACGGAGACATTGCCTGATATCTGAAAGAGGCATCCATCTTTATGTTAATGGTGTGGCAGAAACTGAGGCTGGGGGTAGGAGGCAATGGTGCCAAGTGCACACTGCACTTAGAAGCTGGCTAATTTCCTAAACCCATTACCTGGCTTGCTTCCAAGCCCTACACCCAAGTTTCATTCCTCTTTAGTAAATAAGGTCATCGTCTTCTAGACACTTCTGTCACGCACTCATTTTTATTAGTTAACCAGTATAGTCTGGTTCTTATTTTTTATGACGATTAGCACTTTCTTTTTACAAATGTCTGTCAGTAAATAAATGGGGAATGAATGAAATTACTCTGAAGCAAAAGCTGGCTAGACAGTAAGGTGTCCCCTGGTAATCACATGTGGGAGTGAAAAGGGAATTCTAGAATGGCAATGGATTTATGCACTTGGAAACAGCGCCTGCCTTCTGTGTGGGCTGCTGGCAGTCTTTCTGTGAGCAGTTCCTCACATCTGGATGGTTCTGTTGTTGCAGCAGAGGTTCCATTTACCCACTCAGCCCAAGGGAAACCCGCGCGGAGCAGTGTTGAGCATCTCACACACGTCATCTGGAAGAAAGGCTCTTTTGGCCTGCAGCAGCATCTCCAAAAGGCAGGGCACTTCTTGGGAAGGACACAGCTTGGAAACACAGTCTCAGGCCATTTCAGTGTGATGGCATGGTTTTTCATTCCACAGACTTGGGCAGGAATTCCATCCCAAGTAACTGCTGTGCTATTTTAGCTGTTGTAGCAAGTGAAACGTGAGGGGAAAAACAGAAAAAAAAAAAGACAACCACACGGTGAGCCCTTACTCCCCACCCCCTCGGTGCCACACCCCACCCACAAAGGCCTCTGAGTTCTGAGGTTGCTGAAATGCATTTAAGAGTTAACATGGTTAAGAAGAGAGAATGACTGTCTTGTAAAAGGATCGAGTGGGTACCCCTTTAAAATAAGACACCACAACCCTTCAGGTGGGCACTGGTAGCCTCTGTAGTGTATTAATACATAACCAACTTGGCAATTGACATGTTTCTTCTTTGCTTCTGGACAGTGGCTGAACTTGGGAAGAGTATAAAGGAAATATAGGAAGAGAAAGGGGGCATTTACCAAGATTTGGGATGCCTTGGGTTTGACATCTTCCCATGTAAGCTTTAGAAACACCCCATTCTGCTGCTCTCCCCAGTTTGCCGCTACGCTTGAGAGAAGCAACTTACTCTCTCAAGAGGCACATGCCAGCATTGCCAATCCAACTGCAAGCTGCCAGGTGTGGGACTGGGACACAAGCTCTGTAGTCTTGTATCACCTGGGTGTTACTCTTTAGGACTTATATCTGAAAGTTCACTACCAGAGTTGAATCTGGAAAGCTATCCCAATTTGTGATCATGTAAGAGGTGACTTTCACCAGTATAAGCTGTTTTCAACTATGAGAGTGTCTCTATGGGTGCATCAGCACCTATTGAGGGTCTGTTGTATGCAAGACAGCATCACAGTATAAACTTAAAATAACTCATGACTCATTAATCCAACCACATGAAACTGATAATCATCCAAATAAACTATTTTGTTATTTCCTCCATAAAACAGCATGAATTGATTGATGGTGACTTCCTGTCAGCTTACTTTTATCTTTAAGGATTTAAGGACTAAAACTCCAGTTCAGATGTTTCCCCACAACATTTGTGTACCAGCTGTCCCTACCCATTTACTCAGGCATTGGGTTCTCCAGGGTTTTTGAATGGTTCTTCCAGGCATTGTGGTACTTAAGTGCTTAAATAAAAACATGTTCTTCACATTTGAGCTGCTGTTGACACCTTTACTAATATGCTCCAGTGCTTTTTCGAAAATCAGAAAATTATTTAGTTCTGCTTTGTGAGAATTCTTTCTCTAATCCTTTGTGAATCAGATGTGAAGTAGCTGGAATCAGGTTTTGCAGTGTTACCCTGCAGTAGTAGCTGTTGTGAGTATCAACTCCACAGTTCCTGCTGCCCCATCTCTGCCAACCACAAGTTCATAATTCTTCCTGCTACCTGTAAAGCCAGTCTTCTTCCGGCTTCACTGTAGTGTGTGTCTGTGTGAGAGAGAGACAGAGTCATAGAGACACAGAGAGAGACAGACAGAGAAGAGAGAGAGATGCAAGTTGGGCATGTACTCTTCCATTTAGCTGCCCCCCCCCAAGCCCTCTGCATTTCTTCTGCAGCCTATAGTAATAAGGTTGTAAGCTGTGCTCTGCCTCACTCATCCATCTCCCTCTAATACCCAACCAAAAGAGGAGGCTCATGATTCCATGGGCTAATAATGACTTTAGGCTTCTTCCCATCAGGTAAGGCACCTGTACATCTGCGACTTCCACAAAAATTTCATCCAGAGTGTCAGAAATAAAAGGAAGAGGAAAACCAGTGATGATGGCGGAGATTCTCCTGAGCATGATGCTGACATTCCTGAGGTAAAGGCCAAAACCGTGGTAGAAAATGTCTCCCTCCCACTGGAGGATGAGAATAGTGAGCTCTGACTGCATTTTCTGAGCTAACCAGTCATCTTTGCTTGTGTTGATGTGGTTTGGTGATCAGCTGCTCTGCCTGCCCTGCCATTCTCCAGACAGGCCTAGGCTCTGCGGGGGCTAGAGTCCCAGCTCATGTCCTTTGTAGTAGACTGCGGGACTTTGCCTCTTGAACCCAACCATTGCTTAGCCATGCTGTTGCTTCTTTGAAAGCCCTGTTCTTGCCTTTAAAGTTGGTGCTGAACCTGTGTGCAGTGTCTCACCCAGAAGGATCCCATGTGTGTTAAGGAAGGAATTCGTACCCCTCCCTGGGTCCCTTCCCCAGCCTTACTTTCCAGTGTCTTCCTATTGCCTGTATCTTTGTGGTTATTTCATGAAGACATTTGCTTCCCGAATCCCTTTGACCAAACATATTAGAAAAGATTTCCAAGAGTATTTTAAAATGAATGGAGGATTCTGGCCCCTCACACTGACCGCTCTGTGGTGATATATTTTATATTTAATAAAATCAGCCTGGAATATCAGAGAACAGAATCACCCACAGTCAAGTCATGAGGATCACAGAGTGGTAGCTCACACCTTTAATCCTAACTCTAGGAAATGATGCCGAATAGAACCCTGGAAGTGAAGCAACTGGGCGGGGAAGATATTTAAGGCAGGCATTGGCAAACATTGAGGTATTCTGTAAGACAACTAGCCAGGTGATGGACTCTTGAAGATAGCTTTTACACTGTTCGGCCTGAGAAGTTGGCTGGATGAGAACTGACTGTGGGTGATTCTGTTCTCTGATGTTCCAGGCTGATTTTTTAAATATAAAATATATCACCACACCACTCTTTTTAAAAGTATGTCTGAAGCAAGAGCCTCTCTCTTGGAGGCAGGTAAAGACAACCCTTTCTAGGCCTTTTGTATTTCATGACTGGGTAGCTTACCCCTTCCTAGGCTAGTTGAATGAAGAAAGAGGGGTCCTTCTTGGCCCTTATTCATCTATCTGCAGAGATCCTGGCCCTGACCTGCAGGTGGATCACTGTGGTAACTCTCTAGGAAGGTGACACCTGAGGCCGAGCCTAGGAAAGAACAACCTGAGTATCTGTGTTCTGCTGCTGCCATCCTGGGAGATCTGCCAGTCCATTCTCTAGCTCATCTCTTTTAGTGTCCTTGAGCTGGCCTTTCTGGACATCCTGGTATTCTCTGGCGGAGCCCCACCTACCTGCAGTGGGGCTCAGCTATGTCCATTCCCTGAAGGCCAGTGCTACAGCGGCTCCCTGTTCCCCTCCAACCTCCAGCCCTATCCTAAAGCATTTCCCCCATCCCGAGCTCCCTCTGCCTTCCAGGACATACTGCCCCTCAAGCCCAGCCTCTGCTCCAAGTTTCCATGCTCAGAATGGGTCCCCTTCTCTTCTTTTTCACTACCTCCCTCCTGCCCTCTTCTGCTTCAGTCTTCCCTCCTTCACCCACACAGAGCCCTTTCCACAGCTGTCTTTGGCCTCCTTGCCAGTCACTAGTCCTTGGTGAACAGTGTCCCCGGCCAGGTGGGCTCATATCTAACTGTCTCTCCTCTTCTTTAGGTTGATCTGTTCCAGCTGCAGGTGAACACTCTCCGACGCTACAAACGGCACTACAAGCTCCAGACCAGACCAGGCTTCAACAAGGCCCAGCTAGCAGAAGTAGGTAGATAAATCAGAGGGGCCCAGCCTGTGCTTCTGTGGTCCTCGCTCCCCCTCCCACACACCATCCTGTCACTGTATCTACTCCATGCTCTAGAGGCGAATCTGTTCTTTTTTGCATGACATAGAATTCAAGAGCCTTCCATGCAGAATCCAAGCACAGAGAGGGGTAGACCTCCTTAAAGTCCCACAACAACCTGAGGACCCTTGATTCTGATTCACGGCATTATCTTTACCAGGTTCTTGATAGAACCAACCCCTTTAGGTGTGTCAGTGTGACTGGCCACTGGGACTTTAGATTTAGGGTTTGCTCTTTCCTTGGGTAGTGGGGATAAGTCTTTTTCTCTATAATTCATGGCACCCAAGAACGTTTTTCTTTTTTATTGAGTTCTTAACTTCTTTTGGTGGTAAATGGGAGGGGATTACCTTTAGCATCTCTCTCTCCTTTTCTCTCTCTGTCTCCTGTATGTCATCTAAGAATACTGCGGGGCTCAAGTGCTCCTCCTGCCTCAGCTTCCCTCCCAGGCACATGTCACAGTACTTGGCTCCCTCATCCCTCTTAATTCTCCTGCCTTTTGTTGTAGAAGATTTGTAGAAAAGAAAACACAATCCAGAGACTTTATTGTTTCCACCTCTTTCTTCATCTGCCCTGATCACCTTCCGTGCAGGGGCTTGGTTTCGGGTCTGTCTGATGTGTCTTTACCCCTCAGCCTTTCCCTCACCAACATAGAGCTAACAACAGCAGCGCATAGTTCTGCTGCTTACCTGCCGCCCCTGAAGGAGGAGTGGAACAAGGGAGGTGGTTCTCCAGGACTAAGCCAGCAACAGCAAAATCAGGACATGGCCAGTGACTCTCCTTCAGGCTGGCACTTTCCCAGGGGCATGTGTCCGTCCCCCCCTTAGAGAAGGTCTTGGGGCCAGACACATCTGTTCTGACTGTTCATTTGACATTTTGGGGTGGCTTTTGTTTTGTTGCGTGTGTGTCTGTGTGTGAGAGGGAGAGAAAGAGAGAGAGAGAGAGAATTTTCAAGGTAGCTGAGGCTGGTGGTCTTGAACTCCTGACCCATCTGTCTCACCCTCCTGAGAGCTGGGATTACAGGCATTCAACAACATACCCAGTATGATACAATCTTTGCACCACCACCCCCCTGCCCCTGTTTTTGGTCCATTTCTAGAACCTGAAAGGCTTGCTGGCAATTGGCCAACCAGGGAGGTCCCAGCCTCCTTACACCATAGGATAGCTGAAGTCATGGCAGAAATGACTAGCTGCTACTGAAGTATCTCTCTCTACCTTGGTGGTGTCCTGGGCCACAATGGCTCAGTTTTGGTAGCTGCGGGGGGAGGGGGAAGGGGGATTGGGGGAGCAGCTAAGCTGTGGATTGAGGGGAACTGCTCCATCCTGCAGGGCCCTGGCAGGTCTAAGTGCCAGTCTGTCTCTTGGGGAAGTAGCTGCTGTTCCCTCTTTTCAAAGTGTAGGATGTAGGGCCCTGATGTGCACGTAGCTTAGGGGACTTTGGTCTTTCCTCCTGTGTAGACTGTGAGCCGCCACTTCAGGAACATACCGGTGAATGAGAAAGAGACACTTGCCTACTTCATCTACATGGTGAAGAGTAACAGGAGCAGACTGGACCAGAAATCGGAGGGCAGCAAGCAGCTGGAGTG
This sequence comes from Phyllotis vaccarum, assembly GCA_033318265.1. Classification (NCBI taxonomy): domain Eukaryota; kingdom Metazoa; phylum Chordata; class Mammalia; order Rodentia; family Cricetidae; genus Phyllotis; species Phyllotis vaccarum. The sequence continues at coordinate 23,991,934 of JARWLC010000003.1, read as the reverse complement.
AGGCGCAGGTGGCCAAGTGAGGCAGAGGCCTTGGTGAGAGGACAGCAGTGTGATGCTTGATGACAGGTGGTGTCTGCACATCTCTGCCCTTAAGGACTGTTCACGTCTACTGTAAATAAAGTTTGAATGATGGATCCTGTAAATCTCTCTGTCAGGAGGGTTATATTCTTTCAGCTTAGCCTGTGTTTAGAAAGACTTCCACTACTCAGACTGAAAAAAACAGTATCCTAAAAGGAATTTAAAAGCCGTGTCTTGAATCCTCAGCAAAGCTTTAAATCAGTTTTCCTGGAAGTGCCAGGCTGCCACGGGCAAGGCCCAGCCCTTTGGGCACGGCTCAGTGACAGTGGGAACAAGAGTGGGTCTACATTTGGACTGACCGTTGTCCACTGGAGACACAGGAATGCCGCTTTATTGCGAGTTTTGCCATTTAGCAGCAAATCAGTTTGACAATGGTCCCTCAGTTGCTCTGTGACCTATACACAGTGGGCACTCAGTATGTGTTGGCCCAAAGCTATCACAGCCCTGCAGCTTCTGCTTCGCTCCTCCCACCACTGAGACCTGTCGTTTGTGTTACTCTGCTTAAGCACTAGAGGTGGAGGAAACCCTGCCCCTCCACAGGAGTTGAGGTAAGCAAGGACATCTAGGCACCTGCACTGTTGAGAGTCTAGAATGGACACAAGGATGTCACAGGCTGGCCATGGTGGTGCATGCTTTCTTTATTCCCACCGCTCAGAAGGACAAGGCAGAGGGATAAAGAGCTCAAGAGCAAGCTAGGCTTAAGACCCTGTCTCAGAAACAAAACAATGAACCTGGGGGTAGCTCAGCAGGTAAAGGCTCTTGCTGCCAAGCCCGAGGACCCGAGTTCAATTCCTAGCCATGTGGTGGAGAGAATTGACTCCAACAAACTGTCCTCTGACCTACACACAATAGATAAATGATTTTTTTTAAGTTTTAAACAAAACGTATCCTTTCGTGAGAGTGTTCTGCTGTTTCCCCAGAGTAAGGTATATGCCGTGACCTGTTATGCTCCTGCAGTAAGTGCCCAACAAATAGAGATGGGGGTCTAGGCTCATATTGCCAGTCTTTAGTGCACAGCCTACAGGAGAACTGCAAAGGTCCCCGTGATTCCTGCTCAGAAGCCCAGCTGTGGGAAGACAGAGTGGCTGGCCTTGGCTCCTTGGCCCTGTGAGGGGGGAAAAAAAAGGCAGAGGGAGAGAAAAGTCAGTCAGTGCCACCTGATGCTCAAGTGAAAAGTCAGAATCTGCCTCTTCTCAGGAGAATGCCTGCTAAGGTAATGTTTAAAGTATTAATTTTCCTCACTCTTCAGTTCAGACTCTGCTGTCTAGTTACGTCAGAACCAAAGCATCCTGGGAGAGCAGAGCTTTCTTATCCAAAGATGTTTGCAGACTCTCCAGTCCATGGGGGTAAAGGTATGCATAGAAGGTTAAGGGGAAAAGATTCCAGTTTCCAGCTAGGATGGTTGGAACACCCTAGTACATATTTGGTCAAATGTCTCATGTTCCTATTTCACTTCAGTTCTGAGTTTTTCTTAAGCCTTAACTAACAAGAGGACAGCAGAGATCTGGCCCAGCACTCTTAATGTCTACTAGATGGCTTCCTCTGCACACCATCTCAGAAAGAGTTAACTCCACACTGAATGAATGGAGGAGTGTGTGGTGGTCTCTCTTCTGTGGAGCAGAACACCATGCTCCACATGGGGACAGACCCCAGTGTGACTAACTTGTAGGGTGTTCCATTGTGGCCAGGCTCCCAGAGTGCTCAAGATGCATGCCAAGCAGACTGCAGCCTGGCAGAGTATGTGTAAATAGGTGTGTGTAGAATCTGAAAAGGGTCCTGGGTGCAAGCAAGAGCTGGTGAGGTCCCTTCTAGGTGTTTTCTTCCTCAGCTCCATGTACAAGTTGATCTCCTAACACTGAGAGACAGCAAGAGGGCCCGGAGACGCTGGTGTCTGAGGACGGACCGACCGTTAATTTAACTGGCCCTGTGGAAATGTGTCTTATCAAGGAAGAAAACATAGTTTTCTGATATTTAAGCCAAAGCTGTAGGCATGTGAGTTGTTCACTTCCGTCAGCATCAAGTATCCTATGGAGAGGCTCACTTCTGAAGAAGTGGTGTTAGGCTCCATCTGTTCCCATGTTTCTGTGTCAACTCCAAGCTGGGGAACATCTGCCCTCCAGGCAGCTGCCATCACAGAGTCCTGGTCCTCTGATGGATGCAGCCTTGGAAAAGTAGAAGCTGGGGCTATTGTTTTCAACCTTTCAAAACAGATCACCTGACAGAAAAGGCAAAGCTATTCCAACTTATATTTTTCTTATGTCCAAAAGTCTGCTGTGTGATCAAAGCAGCCAGCCCCTTGCCTCCTGTGTGCTGGCTAAGCCATGGCAAGAGCCTGTTGGCTTCAAGAATGGCTGAGGCCTGGCTTGGGAAGCAGCAGGGTTTGTTGAGAGAGCAATGCTCATCTTAGGTGCTTGTATTTCTATATCGTCTGTCCATACCTCCCACATTCCTCCTCCCCATCTGTGATGGCTCAGCATGGCCTTTTCTCCACTTGGTGCTCCTGGGCAAAACTGGAATTTCAAGTCCAGAACTAGCATGGCTTCCCACAGTTCCATCTTGTCTCTGGTGTAGCATAGTATGGTTCTTCAATGTGCCCTAAGATAGTCGTCATATGGAAACATTTATAGCCTACCATCATATTGGGCTTCAACATTTTTGCAATGCAAATGGACAGGCTTCTCATATCTCAGCTCATGGAACAAACTGTGAAAAAAAAGATCATAGCCAATCCTCAGGAAAGACAGCAAACCAAAATTCAGTGGGAGTTGTAACTTGAGGAATTGGCTTCTGTGTGCTGCATGTCTCTGCCATAGTTAGCTATAATCATAGTAGCCTCTCACAGAACAGATCTTAATGTTGCAGGTAGAGGTTGTTGCTCCCTTTGTATATGTACATGCATTCGTTCATGCATATGTGTGGGAACCTCCTGTTAATACTTTACCAAGTGACTGCCTGGTGTGGAACAATAGGATAGCTCGTCTGCTATAGGATAGGATGGCTCCAGAGAAGTTGCCTCATCCTCACTATCTGAAGGCTCTCTGTTGTATAATGGGATCTAAAAGATTGGAAGTCTTAAATCCTCCCATCCATCTTCTCCATTGGTGCTGACATCCTCCCTACCCATCTCAGCCAGGAAGCAGTCTGCACTTGGCCACCTCTAAGGACAGAGAGCTCACTACCTCCTGGAGAAGACTGTTGTGTCAATTAGCTTCCCCCTGGCTTTTCTGTGCTCTCTGAAATTTGGGGCTGTGGGTACTGAGTGCTTCATTGGCAAAGGACCCAGTCTGGAATTCTTCCACACTTTGTATCTTTTTCTAGAAGAAAACAGCCAGATATAGCAATGGATATAACAATATACCATAGTGTTTTGACTGCCCTCGCCCCTAAGTATTGGTCTTGGTTTCTTGTTTGAGAAACTCTTCAGCCCTGTTCATGCCAAAGTTGCCAACAGAGCATCAGCCTTAGTCCCATGCTGGCCACACAGTCTTGTGTCACCTCTGAGGGGAAACTTTGGCTGGAGAGTTTTAAACAGCACAAAGCTTTGCCAGGTGCTAAGGTCCCCAGATTGCTGAGGATTTGTGCCTTCTGGTTTCCTGTTGAGGGCTTCACCAGCAAAGCTGACGGTATTCCATGCCTCAGTGTCAGAGGGATGACAGTTCCTCAGAGTCACTCAAGGCTGCCCTCCCATCAATTTTAGTGAATTGGGGAAATAAAGTCCTAAAGGATTTGCCTAGCTCACATGTTAGTGAAGGGCCTTTATGGCCCACCCCTCTGTCGTTAGCAGGCTGACAGATGATCTAAGGTAAGCTGCCCTGACATGCCTCAGAGCTTATCTCTGCCTCTCCAGGGCAGCTGAGCTCCTGGGGACAAGCTCCTGCAGAGTTCCAGATGGAATGAGGTAAGAGTGCAGACTGCTGAGCTTAGCAAAATGACTGGCCAAGGAGCAGACCCCCAGCAGGCATGCCCACCACAGCCTCCAGGCCCCTGCCAGGATGGCTATGAATGTGGCCCAACATAGAATCATAAAGTATCATAAGGTTTGTTTTACAATTTTTAAAATTCTGTTGCAGAGTTCTTGGGCATGAAATTTTGTTAATGACAATTAGGCCCAGAGAAGTCAGAGGTAGAGCCAACACCTGTGGGGTGCAATGTTAGCCTGCACTGTGTCCTGATAAAGAGGGCTTTGCCTGTGACCTCTCCCCAACTCCTGCCGTCCATCCTGTCTCTGAGGCTGTGTGATGGCGCTGGCTCCAGGACCCTACTGAACTAAGCAGGCCAGTCAGGTGAGGGAGACCATTATCATGCCCTAGGGAGCACCATGCGTTTGGGGTGCCTTTGCGTTATTGCATTGGATTGCAGACTGCTTCCAAGTTTATGGTCAGGGAAAGAAAAGTCACTGTGACATTTGAAGTAGGCAAAGTGGACCTGGGACTTAAGGCAGAGTGTTTCTGGTGGGTACTTCCCCCTTCTGGCCCCTCTGCACACAAAGCTTCCCTCTGCTTACTGTCTTGTGCCATCCTTGCCTGCTTTCTGCTTTCTGTTGCCTGTGATGCCCATTGGAGTATACTTGGGGAATGGGGTTTGTCTGCTTTGTAACTGCCTTATTGAAAAGTAAGTGCCCTTCCTTCCATCCCAGGCCTCCAACTGTATTTGTTTTCCTGCCAAACTTGGGGGAAGGGGTTATTTGTATTTTGATTTTTGTGCCTGTGGCTCTGTACTGTTGAAGGTCTCAGTTCTCTGGACTCTCCTTAGCATGGATGTGACTCCTGTTGCAATGTCACACAGATGAGATGGCTTGACTTTTATTCTCAATAAATGATTTGAATGAGCAAGAGACATCCTCCATGGTTCCCTTTGAATTCCTGCTCAGAATCTAGCTTATGCCCAGGCTGGACCCTAGCGGTGTGTGACAGAATTTAGTGGCAGCCTCGGGTACCCACACTTTTACTGCCCTTCAGTCTCTGTGCAGGCAGAGATGTATGGATCACAGTGGGGTGAGCCCAAGTCCTACCCCTGTGTGTCCTCCCCCAGAAAGAGGAAATAGGTACCCAGTCCCTTAGCTCACTGATGATTGTCTACAAGATGAGTCCCAAATGAAGTAGATAGAAGACTACAGCTAGAAAACCCACAAGGGACAGGCTTCAAAGGACTGCCCAGGCCCCTCCCAGGAGCCTTCTGCCCACATTCTGGGAAAGCCAAGAGAAGTGGAACCCCAGACTCTGTTGTAACTATCCCTGTGCCAAAGTGTAGAAAGCGCACTTCCCCAGCTCGTGGACTACTGCGTTTCCCCAGCATTAACATTTGCTTTGTCCAGTCTCCACACTGGTCACACAGATACCCCAGTTGAGAAGCCTGGGCTCTGTGGCTTTGAGGCCTGCCTCATGGACTAAAACCTCCTGCTCAGGCTTACACTGCCAGGGCACAGCAAGGCTCAGTATGTGTGCTTTGTCCTTGTGTGCCCACACCTGTCTTCAGCAGAAAGCGGAGGAAGGTGTGTGATAGTTTTCTTTTGGTGTCTTGTGTTGAGTTCGTTTTTAAGACAGTCTAGCTCTCCAGCTCAAGCCAGCCTTGAACTCATGAGTCTCGGCCCCCTGAGTGCTGATATGGGGGAATATGGAGATATGACACCTGACTATGGCTTTCCTTTTTTTTTTTTTTTTTAGAAGTTCTCATTAGGTAGACCAGGCTGGACTCAGTGTCTACCCTGTTTTAACCTCTAAATGCTAGGGTTATGGAGTGTACCACCCTACCTAGCAAGATTTTTTTAAAGATACGTTTTAACAACAGTTTTATTCAAGAATTTCATATGATGTATTTTGGATGTATTCACCCTCACCGCAATTCAAATAACCACCCTCTCCACCTTCCCATCCCTTCCTACCTAACCTTGTGATTTTGTCTTTTTTCTTTCTCTATAGCTTGTGTTGCCCACCAGTCTCAGGAGTGAGACCTGCCCCCACCTTGTCATCTCCCTACCTTCCAGTCACATCATTAAAACTGACTCTTCCCTCCCAGCTGTTACAAGATGCCAATAGCTCCTCAGCCCACCTCTCCCCTCTATGCTGGGATTTTGTGTTAATTGCTATCTGCTTACAAGGAGGAACATCTCTGATGAGGGTTGAGAGATGCTCTCATCTGTGAGAATGAGAATAAGTCGTTAGGAGATGACCTAACACTGTGCTCATTTAACAAAGTAACAGAATTAGGCTCTCCCCTAGGATCCATGACCTGTTGGGCCACAGATGTGAAGTCATCGATCCAGGACACCCAGGTCACTGATGGACGTTTCCAAAGCCCAGCTTCTCCCATAACCGCTATCCTCACATAAATGGGAAGAAAAGCCAGGGGTAGAGGGAATGCTCCTATCCCAGCTCTGGGAGGGCAGTTCATTCAGTGCCGTTCTTGGCTACATAGCAAGCTGGAGGAAAGTGAGAGAACGAACAAGAAAAATGAGTAAGGGCGGAAGGGACAGGAGTGTGCATGCTTCCCTGTGAGTTCCAGGCCAGCCTGGACCACATGGTGAGTCCTGAGCCAGTCAGGGATGAATAGAGATGACAGCTGAACAGTGAGACCTTCCTGGAAAGAAAGAAAGACCAAGAAAGAAGAGCCGAGCTGAGCTTGGAGATGTGGCGCAGACCGTGGAGTGCTCACCTAGCCATAAGAGGCCTTGGATTTGAGCCCAGGTGGGATGTGGTGACACACCTGTGATCTCTGCCCTGGGAGGCAGAGGCAGGAGGATCAGAAGTTGAGGTCATCTTCAGCTACTCAGTGAATTTGGGGCCAGCCTGGGCTACGAGATACACTAGCGAAGACAACCAGGAGGTCGGTAACGACGGGAAGGAAGGGGGTGACGAGAACCACTTGAATGGCAGCAGTCTAGACAACCAGACTGGAAATAACCTACCCACCACTCTCAGGGGCCTGTCTGGGCTCTGGGGGACCCTACATGCAGGGGCCTGTAGTTTCCAGGGCTCTTTCTGTGAGCTGTCAAGTGCACACTGCACAGCACACAGCACTTGATGGGCATCTGACTACAGTCCAATAAGTAGGTTCTGTTACTAACACCTATTTATAGCAATGTAAATACATTCAGAAAGATTTTAGAAATCCCCCCCCCCAAAAAAAAGGACCCTGAGGTACTAGAACTATGGGAGTAGACCCAAAGTTCATCTGGCTGCAGGAACGTTTTTCAGCCCAATAGCGGAGAACTCTTAAGTGCTGTGCTTTGAAGTGACACCTCCATAGGTCACCCTGGTCCCCATCAGTTTTAATGAGGGATTCCAAGAAGTCACTACAACTCTAGTTAGGGAATTTAATAGGGGCTAATGGAGGTTAACAAGGTACACCCAACCTTCCAGCCAGGTTTCAGCTCAACAGAGAGTATTAATGTGCAAAGAAGCACAGACACCTGCAGGATTAATGGGGCTAATGAAACCATCAGAGGTTAGCAAGAGGAGCAGTGCAGGAACATATTTCTGTTAAAGAGCCTGTCTGTTGGAAGTCAGTAGGTATTTCAACAGCTGTAGCCCTGCTGCTGCTTTCCCTGGGCACCATGTGGACAGCCAGTCAGGAAAGACCATCAGCAACACACCAACTGTAAGAGTCCTGGTCGGTAGGCTTGGAAGTGAGCTGCTTCTTGGCACTTTCTGGATGTCATCTAAACTGTATAATGGTCACCAGTTATATGTGGTCTACCCTTAGACAGTTTCATGTAGTCAAATAGCTATGTAGCTGAGGATGACCTTGAACTTGTGCCTCTACCTCCTGAGAGCTAGGATTACAGACAAACACCACTTCCAGTTTGATGGGATGCCAGGAGTCAAACCCACAGCCTCATACATTCTAGACAAGCATTTCACCAACTAGGTCACGTTCCTAACTCCAAAGCCACTTTTTAAAACTTATATGTACATTATGTATAAATATATACCACCTATGTGCATATCCACAAAAGCCAGAAGATGCCCTGGAACTGGAGTTCCAGGTGCCTTTGAGCTACTCAACATGGGCGCTAAGTGTTGTTATCTGATATGACCTGAGCTTTACCAGGGTGGCTGGTGATGGCTCTAGAATAGAGACCTCATGCCCTGTGTGGTGGGAGGTGCAGTGAGGGGCAGCGGCTGGCGGCCAAAACACTTCGGCAGGGTCTACGTAGACCATATTATTATAAAGAGATAGAGAGGGAGAGAGAGAGAAGAAGAGAAGGGGGAAGAGGTTGAGAGCACACTCCCTGGTAAGAAGACACAGAGTCAGGCAGTGGGAACTCTTCTTAAATGGAGCTTGACCAGCAGAACTCAGGGCAGGACGGGATCCTGATGCTAGGAACCAAAACCTCTATGAGAGCACCAAGTTACTGCAGTCTTAAGTATGGGCAACTCTGTCTCATAAGGGGCCATCGCCCAGCTCTCCCGTGTGCTGTGGAACGGTGATAGCAAAACTCACTAATGGTTGCTGCATTCCTTCCTAAGAACTGTGTGCCAGGCTCAACGCTCCCTTAGCAAAGCTGCTGCCACCACCTTTGTCAGGCCAGCTATGCCACCTTGGAACAATAGAGCCTGGTGACTTGACACTCCTTCAGAGAAAGGGAGTGTGGGCAGAGTCATTAGATCCCTGCATGAGGTTCCGACTGCTCCACCCAGCTATTTGAGGGCAATTCTATTCTAATTGTACTTGGCATAAGGAGAAAAGGCCAGGGTTTGTAATCTGGGGGAGTTTAGCTAAAGAAGGACTTCTATTGTGGCTGTGGGGGAACCATCACCTGTCCTTGGTAAAGACTTTGCAGCGTAAAGATCTGAGGTCCCCCGTGCTCCTGTGGGCAACCTCTCAAACATGGTGTGTAAGGAAGCACAGCAACTCCTTGCTTTCCTGGGGTGAACTGGGGAGATCGTACTTTGGCTTGGCTTTGGGCTCTTGAGAGGAGGGGTAGACACTGCTTATATCTCTACTGGGAGAGATTCTCAAAACAAAGACTCTTGCAATAGGTAGTGTGGTTACCACTATTTGTAGATGAAGAAATAGATTTAGAAAGGCGGTGTGTGCCCCCCACTGGAGAAACAATAACGTATGCTGCTGAGGCTGTGGAAGAGAAAACCCATATTCACTGCTGGTGAGAGTACAAACTAGCACGTCCATGATGGAAATCGGTGTGGAGGCCTCTCAGAGATTTAAAAAGAGCTCTTCCATTTGTCCCAGCTAGACGCTGTTAGAAAAAATACCCAGAGGGCTCCATTTCCTACCACAGACACGCTTGCTCTATTCACAATAGCTAGGAAATATCTCTGTCCATCAACAGATGAATATGTAGTGCAGATACAAATGGAGTTTTCTTCAGATTTTAAGGAAGTCACTGGATATAGTGATGCATACCTTTCTTCCAGCACTCAGGAAACAGAGGTCAGCCTGGTCTACATAGTGAGCTCCAGTCTGTATTGGTCAAGTTCGTCTCCAAAACAAACAAGTCCAACTTTCCAAGTCACTAAGTGTTGTCTGAATGAGAACGGTCCTTATAGGCTTATGTCTGCATGCTTGGTCCCCAATTGCTGGAAATGTTTGGGAAAAATTAGGAGGTGCAGCCTTGTTGGAAGAGGTGTGTTGCTGGGGTAGGCTTTGAAATTTCAAAAGCCTAAGCCATTCCAGTTGACTCGAACTCTACCTGGTGCTTGTTGAGCAAGATGAGAGCTCTAGCTGCATGATGAGCCTATTTGGGCGGTGCTGATACAGGTCTTTAATCCCATCACTAGGAAAGCAGAGGCAGGTGTATCTCAGAGTTCAAGGCCAGTCTGGTATAGAGGTCAAGTTCCAGGACAACAGGGACTACACAGAGAAACCCTGTCTCAAACAAACAAAAACCGAAAAACAGCAACAACAAACCTCTGAGCCCTCAGCTACTGCTCCAGCACCAGGCCTGTCTGACTACTGCCGTGCTCCCCACTATGATGACTATGGACTCCGCCTCTGATACTGTGAGCCCCAATAAATTCTGTCTTCTATAGGTTGCCTTGGTCAAGGTGTCATCTTATCACAACAGGAAAAGTAGCCAGGACACTGAGTCAAAGAGTGACATATGTTGGGTCCTTTTGCAATCTGAAAATGGGTCTTGCTACATCAATACCCAGAAAGTTGGATTCATTTATCAGCCATGATAAAATAAACAAACATAAAACTACAATGGACTCTAAACTAGAAAAAAATAGCTTTTTTTCATGACTCAGGAGTCCTTTACCTGCATCCCATCGTTTCACATCACCTAATGTAATGAAAGCATTTAAATAAAATAAAAATAAGGAGGGCTCATCAGGTAAAGGTGCTTATTAGGAGACTCTTCCCTGCTTCCCCTAAGCAGGCCCCACCTCCCAGCAAAGCCATTGTATTGAGAGTCTGTTACGGGAGTAACCACTCAGGCTGTGCCCAAGAGTTAATCACTTCCTAAACTCTTTAACCAGCCCTTTGGGCATACAATTTATATTCACACTATAACAAAATAAAAATTAGTCCCAAATCCCAGGAAAGTGCTATGATGAGACTTAGCAAAGTTCACTGGCTCTGCCTTTGAGGACTGAGCTGTGCCTGTGAGCTCTGAAGCCCTGGAGAAGCCTGAGCCAGTGCCAAAGGCTTGTGCCAGGACAGCTAATGCTAACCAAGGGCTCATGGCTACCAGCAAAATTGAACTGCGTTAAAGCTGGGCGTGCAGCGGCACATACATGTAATCCTAGCACTTGGAAGTCAAGAACAGAGATTTCCTGGAAGTTCAAGTTGGCTACTGAGTGAGTTTGAGACCAGTATGGGTTACAATAAGACCCTATCTAAAAGCACCCACAACAAAAAGTCTAGACTGAGTTAAGCAAACATTGGGGAGGGGACACCTAAGCTCAGGCAGACCTTCTGAACATCACACAACACAGGAAGGACATGGCGACTGAGGTACTATCCACTCAGCAAGGAATCCCTCACAGCTCCCCCCTGACCACATCAGTGGGTAGTTGCCAGAGGTGAAACCTAATATAGCCCAGAGTGAGGACTGAGGGAGGCCATGACTGACAGGACCCCAACCCTCCAGGGATTCATCTAAAGGAAATGGGGTTTAACATGGTTGAGTCAACCTAGACACTTTCTTGGTGGATGCATCATCTCAAACCAAGGGTGTTTCTCCTTTGGTTGCTGATTTTATATTCATATTTCTGTCTAGGGATATTTTCAAAGCTCAGTATGAAATGATAGTGGGAAAGTAGGGCAGTGATGCTTGTGAGACACTTCCGGGAAGTAGAGAGAACTCTGGAACATTGATGTATATGCTGACAGTCACACAGACCCACCACAAACTATCACCAAGTGTTTGCTAGGATCTTGTGGTGAGCCTCTTACATGCACCATACAACCTCAGTGCAGAGAGAAGAGGAAGGTGGATAGTGTCAGAGAGATGAGAGAATAGGGTAGGTGGCATTGTGGGAAACCCACCTTGCCTTCCATTAGCCCCGTGCTGCATAATGGCCAGTTGCTGCGGGATTGACATGCTTTTGGTAGCCTCTGATCCAGGAAAATACTCCCTGCATTCTGGACTTTGCACAGGGGGCTCAGATAAATTTTGTTGTCGGGTACCTTCAGGGAAGAAAGCCTAGGTGATCTTAGACTTCAGACCCTGTGTTGCCTTGGCGATTCTGCATCAGGTTCAGAACTTGTGATTCCATGAGCCTACTTGGTTTCCTCTCTGTGGCTCAAATCTTCTAGGCACTTAGTGCCAGGATTCCAGGTCTGTGCTACCGTTCCAAGGGAGACTTTGGGGTCTTTGCTGATAAATTTTCTGCACTCTGCACTTTGAGCAAAGGAGGCAGTCTGGCCACGAGGGGGCACCCTCTCCTTGGTCGGTGACAGCCCCGGGTCCCTCCCACAGGCTTCTGAGTGTTACTGATGTGGGTCCTAGATGAGCCTAGTAGAAAAGGAGTTAGAACTCAGGCCTCATGCCCTTGATTTGCAGCAGGCCAGTGCTCAAGGCCACACAACCAAGTGTTCTACCCCACACTAGCGAGACACAAATACATCCCCACCACCTCAGGCCTGTGGAAGACCTAACCCTACCCCACTCTGCCATGCCCTGGGGATTCTGAACCTATCCCAGCCACCACAGCAGCTGTGTTAGTAGCTGGAGCCCACCACCCACGTCCTCGATGTCAGGCAGTTTTCCAAACATTGACTCACCCTTCCTGGATCTTTGCCCCATCTCCAGGAGCTAGTCTTGCTTCTCCTTCGTAAAAAGACAGCTCTCGATTCTGAACTGTGAAGACACCTGCTCTTAAGCACACAGATCATCCAACCAGCTCAAAGTGGTTTCAAATCCGTACTCTGGGGTCTGAGCAAACCTCCTTCTCTGGTGGTATTATGCTTCAAAATACTGACTTGTATCCATTTTAGCCTGACAGGAGGACAGCTGTGACCAGCTGATCCTAGATGTTAGAGAATGAACTACTGGAGGATGTTTGGCTGATTGATCTGGAGCCAAGAAGACTCTCCTAGGACATGCTGCACTACACTCTGCCCCCTCAAGTCTTTCTATACCCTGGAACTCGGTGGCTCACACTGCAGGCTGGAGAGCCAAGCTGTCTGAGTCTGAGCTAGCTTAATAGTTATACCACTGAATAAACAATCAAACTCTTGGCTTAGGTCAGTAGTGCAGGCCTCAGGAGGCAGAGGCAGGCAGATCTCTGTGACACTGCCAGTCTGGTCTACATATCATCAGAATCATCCATGGTTACACAGTGAGACTCTGTCTCAATAATAATAATAATAATAATAATAATAATAATAACAACAGCAACCAAGCAAAAATCTCTGAACTTCTGAGTCTAAAGAAGCAGGCAAGTCCAGACAGGTTAAATAACACTATCTGAAACACAATAAGGAGCTAGAGACTTTTAATTTGGTTGATTAAGTGCTCTCCTATGTAGTAGTGGGGCTTCTGGGTCCTGGGCAGCCAGAGGTCCGAGACCCACAGACCTGCCCCCCGAGACTGCTTAGGAACCCGCTGCTCAGGTCCCCAGAAATGACTCAGACGCTTATATTAACTTTATGCTGTTTGGTCTATGGCTCAGGCACATTGCTAGCTAGCTCTTATATCTTAACTCAACCCATTTCTATTAGTCTGTCTGCCACGTGGCTCATGGCTCACCTGTGCTCCTTACATGTTGCTCCTTTAGGCTTCAGCTCGGTCTGCCTGACTCCGCCCTGCTTCTCCTACCAATGTTCTGATTTCTCCTCCTACTTCTTCTATGGTGCCTGTCATGGCCCAAAACAGCTCCTTTATTTAAAGATTGATATTTACAGCATACAGAAAGGCATTCCCACATCACTTCCCCCTTTCCGTCTAATCAAAAAGGAAGGTTTCAATTTTAACATAGCAAAATTACATATAACAAAATAGCTATACTCTATTATCTACCTTATCTTTATGAATCTAAAGTTCCATATCCAATATACCTTTCAAATGACTAAGAAAAACTGTACCTATAACTATCTAATCTTCAACTACATCAAAGACCACAGAAGGATATATTTACCCAAGTAAACCAGAAGTGCAAGCAACTTCTAAAATCTAGAAAGGACAGAGATGACACCTATCTGCCTGGACAGTCACCCAAAGTTTCTTTATAAAGCTGGGGCATCCATAGCACTCCCCTTGACAAGGATGGAAGAGGCTCTCGGGCCTGACAACACACATACGGTTAAGGCATTGCCACATCACTCCTACGCTATGCGTATATGAGGCTCTGGGTTCAATTCCCAGCACTTTGTAAACTCATCTCAGCACCTAAAGGGTAGAAGTAAAAAGGTCAGAAGTCAAAGTCATCCTACCTTAGACAGAGAGTTCAGACTAGGCTAGACTACTCAAGAGATCCAATCACAATCAATCAATTACAGTAAGTATTCATTTTTTAAAAGGTGGTGGTTTATTGACATGATCACTGGAAATCTTTGTTGCTAATTGACTTTTTATTTTTATTTTAATGTTTATGAGTGTTTTTGGTCGCATATACTTTTCTTCTCTTAGAGGCCAGAAAAGAGTACCAAACCCCTGAAACTAGAATTATGAAGAGTTGTGAGTCACCATGTGCTCCTCTGCCCCTCAATTCATTTATTTGGGGATTAAAGGCATGCACCACCATACCCAGCCATCTTTTTAAATAATAAATGTTTATTATTTAAATAATAATTTTTAAAAATAAATGTTTCGGGGCTGGAGAGACAGCCCATTGGTTAAGAGCACAGTTGCTCCCAGGGGACCTGTGTTTGATTCCCAGTAGGCACATGGTGGCTCACAACCATCTGTAACTCTAGTTCCATAGGGTCTGACACCATTTTCTGGCTCCCTCGGGTACCAGACAAGTATATGTTTCATAGACATACAAGCAAAAAGATCCATAGACATAACATAAATTTTGAAATTTTAAAATATTTTGAAAATAAATTTTAGTTACATGTATTTATCATGTTTTTTGTGTGCACATGTGATAGGGATGCACACATGTCAGAGCACACGTAAAGGACAGGATGATTTTCAATCTCCAGAACTCAGGCCTTTAGGATTGGCAGCAAGTACCTTTACCCTTTGGGCCTTCTGGCCTACCTGTCTCTTCATATTTTTAATGTAGCTACATGTCTTTCATGTTTCATTGGTGTTTTGCCTTCATGTATGTCTGTGTGAGAGTGTTGGATCCCTTGGAACTGAAGTTATAGACCTTTGTGAACTGCCATGTAAGAGCTGAGAATTGAACCTGAGTCCTTCTGAAGAACCGTCAGTGCTTCTAACCACTGAGCCATCTCTCCAGCACCTATAACTACAATTTTTAATTACTATGTAGAACACCTCTGTGATTTGCATAGAGTTTCTATCAAACAATGCTGCCTTAGATAATGTTCTCTATTCAAATGCTATAACCTTGTATAAGCTCAATTTACCTTCTGTGAGCCTCAGTTTACTTTCATCATATGGAGTATAACATCTTTGGTCCTGGAATTTGCTCTCTGGCCATGTGCCCTTGAGCAAATTGATGAAATATAAGCCTGCTAGAAATAAATCTGTGTTTTTCCAAAGCGAACAAACCTAATTAACCAGGCTGTGGGCAGGCCCAATCAAATAATGCAAACAGCTTGCTACAGAGAACAGCTAATGCTCTGCTTATCTAGTCTGCTAACAGAGCCCAGGAAAGCTCTGGGTGACTCTTCTCCTTTTGTAGATAAGGAGAATGAGGTTCAGCTGGGCTGCCATGGGACTGGCTCCTCCATAGAGCACTTTCTTGGCCTGTGGGATGCTCTGAGTTCTACCCCCAGCGTCACACACACACACACAAAGAGGGGAGGGGGGTAACTTGACCCTACTTTAGGAATAGAAGTTGATACTAAACAATGGAGACATCGTACTGAACTTGAACAAGCTCCTCCTCTCTGTGGAGTCTCAGTTTCCCCTTCTGTGAAACGAAGGAACTGGGAGAAAGTCAGTGCGGGCTCAGGGCCTCAGTGGTGAGATGCCCAGAGCCCTAGCTGCACATTCGACAAGGGCTCCTGGGCTGAGGTCCGATGCCTCACAGTGTCCATCCTGCAGGGATAAATGTGCATTTCTGTTGGTTTTAATAACATCTGCAGGAGCTTTATATAGTGCCTGTGTCTGCTTACATTAGCCGATGTGTATTAGAGTTAAGAGTCTTTCACCATTTCCCACATAAACCGTGTTTTTTATGGGGTTGGGAGAGCTCAGCTATAAAACCTCTCAGCTGAGGAAAAAAAAAAAGTTTTCTTTATTCACCCAAACAAATTGGGTTGAAATCAAGAGTTGGCTTCAGACACTTTAGAACATGCATACTTTTTTCTCCATAGTCACTTTTCATTTAAAAATGAGGCTAGCTGATTTTTTTTAAAGCTTCATTTCTTTTATGAGGTTTAGTTAGGCCATAGCTTAACTGTGGGTTTTGTAGAAGAAAGGTGTTCTAGCCTTTCCCAAAAGTACTCTGTGCCCCAAGCAGGCACAGCTGCCCCTGTTCCCAGTATCCCTGAGCTAAGGACTTCCACACTCCATCCCAAGGAAGCATCATGCTTGCCTGGCACCCTTCCAGACTTCAGGGACTGAACTGTACTCACAGAGGTGAATCAGAGAGTCCGTGAGATGGCCCTGAAGACTCTGGCGTTTGACCACCCAAGTTTGTTCCCTGGAACCCAAGTAAAGGTGGATGAGAAAAGGGCCCAAGGAGGATGCCCTCTGACCTTCACACACCTGCAGACACCCGTAAGCACGTACTAATAGTGAATACTTTGGGGGGGGGAAGAAAAATGAGGGTTCCATGCAAAGGAACTGAGTGACTGCTTCACAGATGCTGGAAAGGAGATTCTTAGGATCAGAATGTTACCTCCCAAAGGAATAGAAGAGGATTCTGGGAGGAGGTCAGAATCCCAGACCCCTCCCTTCTCTTCTCTACCCCTTTTCAGGGGAAGACACATGAAATAAACTGAATTTGGCTGCTGCATATGGAAATGCACCCATACACACATTCACACATGCCAGAGAAGGGTTACAAGGCATAAGGGAAAACTGGGTGTCTTTGCTCTGATTCCTGCTGGGGAACCTGCTTTTTATTGTCTGTGTGACCTTGAACAAAATCCTTACCTTTCTGAGCCCTGGACTGCCTTTATCCGACCTCTCTGGCCAGGCTTTTGTGAAATAATGCACGGTAAGGGTTTGAAGATCCTATTTTGTGAATTTTAACTGTTGTTTTTAAATGGAAGAAAAGATATATTCATTGTGGACGTTATAACTCTTTCAAGACCGATGTATGCTGGGTTATGTTGATTTCTTGCCCTTACTTGGACCATCTCTTATTCATTATGTTTGTAACTACAGGACTCAGTGCATGGTAGGCACTCAAAATGTAAGTTAGGCTTAACATAGACAGCATTCAAATTATGCTGGCAACCGAAGAGAATAGAGCTTTAATATAAAAAAGTAAAATTAATTCACTGTAAAAAGATTTTTTTGATACAGCAAAATGAGAGGAAGTTAAAAATTGTCTTTGTTTCCATGGATCAGAAGTAAAAAGGTTAAAACAAAAACAAACAAAAAACAGGATCTATTGGCTCATATCTATAATCCCAGTATCTGGGAAGCTGAAGCAGGATTGCCACACCACGATTTTGAGGTCCAAAACAAACAAAATAAAAAAGTGGAGATATAACTGTTTTGATATCTGGCCTTTTTTTTTTTTTTTTCTATGAATGACTTAAAAAAAAAAAAAAGCATGATCATTTGGGCAATATTTAGTTGTCTGGAGAGGCATTTCTTAATATACCCAAAATTTCTTGGTCAATCTCAGCGATTGTTCCAAGGGCTAAATCATACCGCTACACTGATGGACTTCTTTAGATTTCTTATTAGCCTGCCTGGGGTCTTTAGCTTTTTTGTACTCTCGGGTCCACTGGTTCTGAGGTTAAAGCCTTCAATCCCTGGTGCTCATTTTTGAGTTGTTTAAATATATAATTTTGAGAGATAATATATTTAATAAAAATAATAGTAATAGCAGCAGGGTTTCTACCACCAACGGTTTGAGGTGAGCTGAAAAACAGTGGGGGTTCAGGCCTAGAAGGTATTTGCAAAGTGGGAGGCTGGAAAAGGGGAGTGGAGAGAGCCTGTAGCTGTCATCCAGGACAGAGCTGGACTCTCAAGGCTCGGAACTGAGGCTGGTTTGTAGTAAAGCCCAGCAATCCAGTCCCTTTCTCACCCTCTGGCTGGGCCCTACCAAGGCCAGGTGTGGGTGTTGTTTAAGCCTTGCAAAACCGTGGAGTCAGTCTCAAGATGTCTTTGATGAGCGTTGCCCCCCACTTGCAGGGCCTGGGAATGGGACCACAGGAAACTGAAGCTACATTTAGGGGGCTACCCCTCTCTAACCTAAAGAGAGGCTGGCGCAGCTGAACCCAGATGTCTTGAAAAGTCCTGGCTGGGCAGGCTGCGCTGAGGTACCCAGTCTAGGTACCCTCTCCACCCCAGGGCTGCAAAGAAAGAGGACGCGGGTGCGCATTCTTCCCGAGCTTAGGATGCTTTAGCCTGCTAAAAATAGAAATGGGAAGGAGACCCCTAAGTATAGCCAGAAGGTTGATGAACTGGAGTCCTGGGTTCGAGGCTAGGGAGGGTTTGCTCTCTCACTCCATTTCTTCATGCATGCCAGGATTTCCAAAAGGGAAAGAAAACCATAACGAGCCTCTCGGGTTTCCTTTCTGCGTGTTCCCGAGGGGGCTCGGAGGCCGGGGGAGGGCCGCGCCGACTGGCTCATTACGCCGAGGTGTTGGTCTAGTTAAAGCGCCGGCCTGTTTGATCTGGCGGCGGGTGGCAGAGAGAATGAAAAGGAAAGGGTGGGGGCGCGGGCAGGGAGAAGCTCACACCTCCCCCGCCGTTTCCTAGCGCCCATAAAACACCTTTTATTAACTCCTTCGCGTCCGGAGCGGCCCGCGTGGCCTCACAGCCGCTGTCACGGTGTTTACAGCCCAGACTAATGGGGCCCCATATTCACCCCGAGGCCGGGTGGAGGCGTCCGCCCCGGGTCTCCGCCTTCGGCCCCAGCGACAGCCAAAGGCCGAGTGCGCCCTTCCCGCCTGGTCCGCAGCAGGAGAGAGGCACAGCCGGAGAGAGTACGAGCGCTTAGCTCAGAGTTGCCTTCGTGCTGGTGGGCCTGGGAGCTGTTCCCAGACTGCAGGCACTTGGCAGCGTTCACACGATTGCTTGCTTGCACACCATCATTGCACACGGAGATGACTGCCTTAGCGCACCCCAGTTTAGTTCCATACTCACCCAAGCAAATGCACCAGCAACCGATGAGGGTGAGGCCACACGCGCGGGAACCATACACTACACATGCTCTCAAAAGTATTTGTTAAGCGTTCTGTTGTAAGAGAGAAACCTCAATTTAACCATTAGCACGAGATTATTTATGTATAAAATAACAGATATATAGGAGAGAGTGCTTACTTGCCTCCGGGGCTTGGAGTTGGGCTAAGAGGACCGGTACAGTCCTAGTCTTTAAAGAGCGGTTCTCCTAAGGAGCTAGGTATCTACGAGCTCAGCCTTCCCCCAGCACAGAGGCGGGGCTCCTTTGTGTGGCAGCACCCCTTGTGCCTCCACAAAAGCTCAATCCACATACCCGTTTGCAAGCTAGACTGGCAATTCCCTGCCAAGTAAGACCCTTTATCTGACTTCTTTCCCGTCTTCCTTCCCATCTCCACAAGTGACTCTGACTTGCTGTTTCTTGAGACCTTCACCACCACCACCCCCCCTTCCATTCTTTCACTGCCTCTTTCTCAGCTGCCTCTGCATTTTGGTTGGTATTTATCAAAGAATGGGGAAGAGAGAGCGCTGGTACCAGTGACCACGGAGAGAGGTGACCAGCGAAGGATGCTGGCAGCAATACCACACAAGCCTGCGAGGTTCCCAGAAAACTTTTTTTATTAAGTCAAGAGCATAGATATTGCTTTGGCAAAGGGTGGGGCTGTGAGTGGTCACACGGATTTGAGGTAGAAAAAGGGTGGGGGTAGGAGATATATACCTGAGAGCAACAGGCTCGATAGGTAGTTTAAATATGTTAAAAATTCGGCAACGAAGGGGAAGCTTTATTTAGAAAGAAAGGTGGAAGAAATAGAGGAGAAAGAAGGAAAGGAAAGAGCTTAGGAGGGACGAGGATGGAGAAAGGAAGGGAGGGGAGGGGAAGGAGGGGAAGAAAGGGAAATGGAAGGGAAACCTTGGAAAGCAGAGGTGCTACGGAGGGAAGGCTTGCTTCCCTCTAGATAGGAAGTGCAGCGACATAAAGGGAAAAACACCGCTGTTCCGAAGAGAACGAGCCGGGCAGCGTCCGCCTTCCTGGCAGGAAACTACTGATTACTCTTATTGCATTTTAACTCGAGAAGAAGGCGTCCGGGGTATTGACGCAAAGTTCAGAAGGAATCGAGAGGGCGAGCCAGAGAGAGGCGCGAGCACGGCCTTTGGGGTTGAGTTCCACCCAAACGGGTTGGAAGGGTGAGTCTTTTACGCTTGGGTTTCTGCAGTCCTCCTTTCTTGCGTCAAGCCTCCAAGAACCGCCCTTGGCGGGAAATGAACATATATATAAATTTCTCTTTCTCTTACTGTATTAACAAATTCAAATGACATTGCACGTGGGATCATAGTGGGTAGTTGCAGCCGCCGACCCGCCAGCTCTCCGCAGAGACTGGGCGAGGCGCGCGCGCAAACCGCGGGAACCCGGAGGCCCGCCTTGGCCGCCGCGTCCTTCTCTCCGGGTGGCCAGGTGGGCCAGCCGCTGCGGGGTCCTCGGCGCCGGCCAGGTCTCACTGATTTAGCTCCAGCGCCCAGACTTGTTGAGGCCAGCCGGTACGCCCTTTAATCCTCTTCTCGCCTGGCCCCAGGGCAGGGGGAAAGCCTTCGTGCTGAGGCTGCCGATGGACACAAGCAAACAACAAACAAAAAGCAAGAAAGTCAGGTTTAAGTTATTCAGTTTGGTCCCCTAGGCTTGGAGAGAAACAGTAACTGGATGCCTTTAAATAAGTGACAGATGTCTGTTTGTGAAGCTGACAATCGGGATCATAAATCTGCCTTTATGCTCTAAGTTCCTGGGGTCCGGGATGTTCTGAACAACTTGGGGAGGTTCTTGCTATCAAGAACTCGCCAAGCCTGGGGAAACGGACTCTCTTAGGAAATGAGAGAGCAAGCATCGCAGGGATGTGGAAGGGGAATGGCAATCCACTTGGTGTCTTGTTCCAGGTTTAAAGCCTGGGGTAGCATCTTGCCTGGGATGCACAGTTGGGTGCTAGTACCGGTACTGGGAGCCTCTCTCACTATGCAGACAAAAAAAAAGAAAGAAAGAGAGAAAGAGAGAAAGGAAAAAAGAGAGAAAGAAAGAAAGAGAGAGAGAGAGAAAGAGAGAAAGAAAAGAGAAGAAAAGAAAAGAAAGAACTGGCCTGGCCTTCATACCCTTTGTGTCCAGCTCACCTAGAAGGAACCCTGGATGGTGCTTCTAGCAAGAGGCAGTGCCCTACCAGGGTCGGGACCCGCCCTTGCTTCCAACAAGTGCTCCTCCTGCCAGCCCGCCTGCATCTCCAGCAGCCCAGGCCTCAGGCAGCTGGGACTGGAAGTCTATCTTTCCGTGGCTCCAGGTAAGCTATCCCTACTTAGCCACAGGCCCTATGGGTCAGATAAAATCCTGCAAATCACCCCTGCGAAGTTCACTCCGATGTGTCTGAGCCCGGGCCTACCAAACTGAAGGAACACTGCCCTGAGCAGGAAGATCTCCTATACTGGAGAGGACCCAGCCGGGCTGACTAGGCTAACGCAAAGGCAAAGCCCCTCCTGGTCCTTGCATGAGAGCCTTTGAGGTCTCCTAACCCACCACTTGGTCAGCGGGTGGAGCAGACTGACTTCTCCTGCTTCTCCCTCTGTTTCCTCCAGTGAGCCTCTGTTTCTTCAGTGAGTACAATGATAAAGGTACGTTAGCTTCTCCAGTAAACCCCTTGGAAAGGGCTAATTGATTCCACACTCAGATATTAAAGTAAGGAGCCCTTACATGCATTCTTTTTTACTTAAAAAAATTGGGGGGGGGGGAGTTTCATATGTGAGTAGAGCATTTACGTCATTTCCTACTTTCATTCTCAACCTGGTTTCAGGAGAGCCAGGGGAAGGCTCAGAGCTTCTGATCTAAAACAATAATATGTTACACTTACACTTTTTTTGGGGGGGGAGCAAGATTTCTCCATTTATCCTCAAAGAAGGCCCCGAAGTCACCTTCTTAAAAGCAAGATTTGTGTTCACTAAGTTATGGCTAAATTTAGTTGGGACTCTACCTCCCCTTTGTGCACACAATGACAGACTTTGACAGTCTCAGAACTTTCCCTGCTTTTCAAAAAAATCACATCCAGAGCAATACAGCTTTGTGCAAGACTGCTCTGCACCTTTGGCCGGAGCTTAGAAGCCCCCCCCACCACCACCACCACTCACCAACTCTCTTTTCCGCTTGCTCTCCCGGCCGCCATCCGCCTTTTTGAGTTCAGCCTTGAAGGCCTCGGGGTCACCCGCTTGTGCATCCTTGGCCAGCACATCCATCAAGTAGGCAATGTAGCTGGTGGCCAGGCGCAGAGTCTTGATCTTGGAGAGCTTGGTGTCGGCGGGCACATTGGGGATGCACTCACGCAGCTCTGCGAATGCGCTGTTAATGCTTTCTGTGCGCCTCCTCTCCTTCTTGGGTCCCGAACCTTTTCGCCTGGGCAGGCGGCCTCCAAGCGCCTCCAGCCGACCTGGGCTCTGACCCGGCCTGCCCTCGGGACCATAGGCAGCCGCCGCTAGTGCGGTGCTAGGTGGTGGCCCGCCAGGAGAGAAATCTGGGGCAGCATCAGCAGGGCTCAG
Source organism: Phyllotis vaccarum (assembly GCA_033318265.1). Lineage (NCBI taxonomy): Eukaryota > Metazoa > Chordata > Mammalia > Rodentia > Cricetidae > Phyllotis > Phyllotis vaccarum. Next base: position 23,969,445 of record JARWLC010000003.1, on the reverse strand, counting down.
TAGCCAGCTCTGGAAGTAAGGCCGCTCCTGGTGACAGCGGGAGGCTGGACCGAAGAGGAAAGGCTCGTGGAGCATGGGGTGCGCTGGGTGTGGGTGGTGATGGTGGTGATGGTGTGCGTAGCTACCCACGAGGTTCATGTTGGAGAGGCTCCTGGCCTGCGCCGCCAGCCCAATTAGCGCCGCCCCATGCGCCCCACAGAACCGGACCACCCGTAGGCTCCTGGGGCCGCGAACTGGCTGGGTTTTGGAGGAGTCCTGAACAAGGCTAGAGATGACACGCGGGACCTGCTGGCTTCTTCAGAGTTTCTGTCGGCAGAGAGGAAGAGGGTGCGGATTGTCAAAGACCCGTTTAACCCTTCTGCGGGCTTGCAAGCAAGACCCTGCTTATTTAAGGCTTCGGCTTTGATGTCAACCTCTAGCTGGAGCCAATGGCAGGAGGAGGAAAGGGGGTGGCGGTCCCAAGTTTTATGCTCAGCAAGCGCCACAGGATTCTAGGCTGACCACAGGGACTGGGAACGGGCTCCGCCTATGACCCTCCCCTCTCCTCGTTCGGCTCCTGGGAGGGCGGGGGCTACGAACTTGAGGCCAGGCCTGTTCACGCCCTGTACTGAACCTATCCACCCTCAGGGATCCAAGGAAAGGATTCTAGAATCGTCCCTTGAAAAGAAAGCCTCCCCAACACACACACACACACACACACACACACACACACACACACACACACACACACACACGATTTCACAAATAGGGACTGAAGACCAGAGCAAACCTGCCTCTTGCTTTTAGGCCTGAATTTCAAAATAAGATATCCAGCATTCCCGAACTCTGAAGGACGCTGCACACCGTGGGAGCCTGAAGGCCACCGGGCGCAGCAGGGAAGTAGGCTAGGTCCTAACACCTCCAGCCCCGCCCTTAGGTCCCCTGCTTCAGGCAGGACCTGGAGCTACTGCCGCACAAGGTGGTTCTCAGAGGTCCAGTTCTCGCCCAGGTGCTGAGTCCCAGAGCAGTCTTTTGGTAGCCTGGGTTGTAGTGGGCCGGAAAGGGAGAGGGTTTCCAGCTCTTGGGCACTGACCGGTTTGTTCCGGGCTTGGGGGTTGGGGGGTGGGGGCAGCGGCTGATCTCTGCTCTTCTAGCCTCTCAGGCGCCTGATTCGGTGTAAACGCTAGCAGGCCGAGCTGGTGGTCAGGCAGCCTGGCGGCGCCTTGGCCCCGAGGCATCTCTGGCAGGACTCCCCAGTGTCTTCGGAAGATTCGCACGTAGAGCTAGGAGCCGGCGACTGCTGGGCTACTAACTCCATCTGGCTCACCACCGGCGTGAGAATGTTTGATCCTATAAAGATACCTCCACTGAAGCTGACACTGTGGGAAAGCAGGCCTCCCAGCCCTGATATCCACGGGGTGGATATCCACTTCACACTGACCCGGCTGAGGCGTGGTCTATCTGTGCAGCCTTGTGTGGCTCCCCTCCGGCCTAGGGAATTTCTCCCCGTTGGGATTCTACAGTGAGATGGCTTTCCAACAGCTGATAATAACCTGGGAGACCTGGATATAAGACTCGGGGACTCTGGGTCTTCATCAAGGTCCCTGTTCCTTCAACCTCACCAACCTCTCTCTCTGGTCTTGCTCCTAGGTGGGTGACAGCAAATGTGCCCCCTTTTCAAGCGTGAGTTAAGGGGGAAGTGAGATTATGACGATTTCTTTTTTTTGCTTTTAATCCAGCTACTCGAAAATTGCTTACTGAGGCCCATCCTGTGAGTAAGAAAAATGACCAGACAGGGACAGTGGGAGAAAGGCCACAGTGTGCAGACAGGGAATGTGAGGCCCAGTAGCAAGTGGGTACGTGAAAACGAATGTGAAGCAGGTTGTGGACCCAGCGGATAACAGGCTTCGTGTGTAAAATCCTAGGAACGGGTGGGTGCGTGTTGCGATTCTGCGTGTCTGTGTAAACGTGGCGAATATATTTGCTTCAGCGCATGGATGGAAGCTCTGGCGGTCTCTGGGGTCTGGGCGCCAAGGATTTACCTGTGGGAGCTGGCGGGGTTGTGGGCCGGTGCAGGAGGTTGTGGGTAGCCCTAGAGAGGTCCTTGGACCCCTCTTTTCTGCCCCAGGCTAACTGGAAATCCGCCGTGCTTGCCTGGCGCGGGCAGCCCTAGGGTTGGACTGAGCCGGGAACCAGAGGAGGTTCGCCCCGAGAGCGGAGAGCACGGGTTCCGAAGCTGTGTGCCCCTGCGGTCCTGTGCCTTGCAGACAGGGAGGCACTCTCTCAGTGAGGGACCCTGGGTAGAGAGGAATAATTCCGTAAGAAAGACCTGGATCGTCCACTCAGCATAGTCCCGACCCAGCAGTCTTCAGCCTGGGCACTATAATAGGTCTATACACAGAGGCTTCGCTGGCACACATCAATGCCAGCGTGTGCTTACAGTACACAGTCCCCTTAGTAATACAATGGCTGACATGGCATGTGTAGAGTATTGCAAGGTCCACGCGTTAAAGGCATTAAAACAAACAAACAAAAAACCGACGTCTATCACCGACTGAGTAGGTTAAACGTAGGCGCTTCCAATTTGGGTACAAGAAGGTCATAATTTAATCTGAGGCACATACTTCTAAACACTGAATGTAGGGGCACACACACGTTTTCACAAGTCCAAACACTCTTTAATTATATTTATTTATTTGTGGAGAGCACACGGTGCCACAGTGTCAGAGAACAGCTTTGGGGAGTCTCTAAATCCTCTCCTTTGAGGATTTAGATCCCTGGGGTTAAACACAGGTGGCCAGCCTTGGGGACAACCACTTTTTCCCACTGGGCCATCTTGCAAGATCACAAGCACTTATTTTATTTTTATTAATTGATTAAAACCAGGGCCTCATGTTGCCTAGCTTGCCTCACCGAGTTATGGCACTTCAGGCAGGACTCACCACCACGTCCAGTTTCATTTTGTAGCTTTTACAAGTTCCTCAGTTATATTCACACAGCACAAACTCTCTCTCTCTCTCTCTCTCTCTCTCTCTCTCTCTCTCTCTCTCTCTCTCTCTCTCTCTCAACAACAACAACAACAAAAACCCAGCTGGGCAATGGTGCTAGCAGTTGGGGCTAACTTGAGAGGCTGAAGCAGGAGAGTAGAGTTGGTCAAGGAGTTGTTCCATTAACTGTCTGGTAATGGACACAAGTTAGGAGGGAGGCAATAAAACTAATTGTTTTTCTAGCTCTAATTCTATCATGGTTATCTTGGTTTTGGTGGTGGATGATGGCATAAAATAAATTTGATACTGAAAGTGTAAAATTTAATGTGAAGTGTCCCGACTTTCTGTACCAAATGCTTGTTCTAACTATATAGAAGTTCATTGAGTTGTACAGATGTTGTGACTGGTTATTTTTGGTGTGTGATGTTTTTATTTATTTATTTTATTTTTTAAAAATAATAGTGTGTATTTAAAATTTTAAATGTCAGATTGGGCAGCACTGAAAGTCAGTCTCAAAACCAACAGTAGCATCAACCTTCCTCCAAACCACACACACACACACACACACACACACACACACACACACACACACACACACACACACGACAAAAAATTCACCAGACAATATGCACATAGATATATTAGTGTTCACAATGTTCACCCATTGACAAGCTCCCCAGCAGCATTGGAAGTCTACATAATCAATTTGTTCCTCCTGTGCTGCACAGTTTACAAAAAACACATGCATCTAGGGTTTTGTGTGTTTTTCACAGCCTTAGAAGATAGTCAGTCACATCGATAAAATGAAATTGCACAGCACTGTTCATATTATCAGGTCACCCACAAGGACAATGGACACTCATGTAAGGTCACATTAGCATCTATATAAAAGGCATAGCTTTCCGTCCAGCAATGTGAGGCCCTCTCTCCTGACATTACACAGATCACTTAGGGCTGCATATCTGGGCTAGATATTCTGGTAGAAAATGGATTACAGTACAAGGTGAGAGTCATCCCCCACACCCCATAATCCCAGAGGCCTCTAGAAGGCTCTCAAATCACCTTCTCCCCCAATAAGTGTTAAAAAGCAGGATGGCCCTAGACAGCGCCATTGCTTCAGAGGGTTTGACCCAAGGGGATATTATGTAAAATCTGCCGGGGCCCGGAGTGGAGCATTCACAATTATGAATATCAAGGAGAGGAGAAGGTTCCTAGACTCCAGGCCAAGCCTTCCAAAGTGCTTTGAATGGCAGCTGGGGCGCTGATGATGAGGAAGACAACAGAACCTGAACTGGGGTTTGGAAAGGACAGGGTCGAGTTGTGGGCGTTCCCTTTCCTACCTCAGGCTACTTGGGGCGTTGGGGGCATGCAGGAATTTGGGCTTCCAGTTTAGGTCTGTTGTCTGTGGAGTTGTTTGGTTTTAGATTCTCATGCAATCAAGCTGGTCTCCAGCTCCTGTAGAGTTTAGACTCTATTCTGCTGCCTCTCTTTCCTGAGTGCTGTGTGTGTAACACCTTACCCAGCCCAGTTGAAGTCTGGCATCTGCTAGGAACTTACTGTTTCTTTCTAGCTCCAAGCCTCAATTTTCCCATGCGAGGGTGGTGAGATAGGGCTGGCCAGTTGAGTGTGTAATTCACTATCCACCAAGGTCAGCAGGGCCCCAAAGGCCAGACTCCACTCTTCCTCAGCCTACCTCTGCAGATAAAGCCTGGGGAGCCAAGTACTCTGAGGATTCTCCTGCCAGCTGCGCAGTGCCTCCAGTGTGCCTTCGGCTAGTCTGGCACGCTGTCCCCCAACGATAGCGGTAACACTGGGACAGTAAAAGCGAGCTACTCCCCCGAGGTTAAGTAGACAGTGTCAGGGGAAGCAATAGCAGAACTGGCCCATCTGCATTGAAACTGTCCCTCTCTGCTCCTTCTCTGTGAATCTGGGCAACTGGTAGTTTCCTCTATCTGTCACGGACGACCAGGCTAAAGTTGCATGAGGTGAGGTTTAGATAGGGCTGGGGCAGTGGTTGGTGTGCTGTGGCACCGAATAAAATAAGAAACAAACTTAGTTCGCAACAGCTCTGAGGTTTGGTATGATGCTTCACGGCGGAGGAAAAGCGGCAACCTTGACTTGATACAAAATTTGCGCGGGGCAGCTGTCCGCTGGAGTCTGCGGACACTGGACTCTGCTAGTGGCGATCAGTTCTCTCCTTGTCCTGTTGAATCTGTAGAACCCACTGCCATCCCCTCAGGGTAAGGACTGGGTCCTGGAGAAAACGAATCCCAGTCCCATACCTCCACCTCCGTTTTTCTGTGCTAATGCCTCAGTGTATGTGTGTGTGGTGGTGGTGGGGTCCTGCCAGCCACCTCCGGAGACTTAGTTTCTCCGATGGATGGTACAGTAATACTTTGGAGACAGGCCGGGCCCCTCTCTGCTCACCCGACAGCGGCCTGTAAGCTTCTGAGAGCGCGCACCGCACCCGGATACCTACAGCAAACACCCGCGAACCGCCGCATCCAGTGACCTTGACGCCACGGGCAATCCCCGCACCGGACCCCTTATCTAAATAGGGCAGTAAATCAAGGACCTGTCAGGGCCCGGGTAATTACAGGAACTCCATAAAAAGGACCCGGCCGGCCGCCTGTTTATATTAGCGCGGTGTAAAATATTCTCGCTGTCTTGGGGAATCGCGTCGCGCAGGAACGCGCCATAAATCAGCCCCCGGACCATTTGCTGCGCCAGCCTGAGCGCACAAATCCCTTAAACATTTCTCGGTCGCATCTAAAGAGGGTCCAGGGCTTTCTAATCTGGCCTGGCTTGCGTGTGTGTGCGTGTGTGTGTGTGTGTGTGTGTGTGTGTGTGTGTGTGTGTGTTTGTGTTTGTGTGTGTGTATGTGTGATGTTTCCGGGAAGCTGTTACATAGAAAAGCCTTGTCGTTTTGGTGCGCGGGGGTTGGGGGGGGGGCTTGCAGGGATACTGTAAGGACCCACTTGGATATTTACAAGGAACATGAGACAAGAGGGGAAGGAATTTCCCTAGGGGCACAAAGACTGATAGGTAGAGTCATGGCTATAGCCTGGAACAGATACCTCCTTTGTGTCCCCTTTCTTGGGATGAGGAGTGTGGTCTGGCTAGAAAGAGTTCAAGCCAGAACTGACACCCCCCACACACACTTCCCGGTTCTCTGTGTTTCCCAGACTGTTCTGGAATTCTCTCTGTAGACCAGGCTGACTTCGAACTCACAGAGATCTGCCTGCCTCTGCCTCGTGAGTGCTAGGATTAAAGGTGAGTGTGTGCTCGCCTTAGAAATGACTTTTATCTAATGTTAGATTCATAACTCTATAAGAATATTCTTGTGTGCTCCGTGGCTTCTGAATCTGACCCACCCACTCCTTGTTTGACAGGTGGCAGCTGAGACAGGGAGGAAGGACAGTACCTGCTGAAGGATGCAGCTATGCATTACACATAGATCCTCCGGTGCTGGGTGAATAAAAAGTCACCCTGGTTTAATCTGACTGCAGTTCCCTAATGAAAAACAGAATGGGGGAAGGGAGAGAGGGAGGGAGGGAGAGAGAGAGAGAGAGAGAGAGAGAGAGAGAGAGAGAGAGAGAGAGAGAGAGAGAGAGAGAGAGAGAGAGAGATTGTGTAAACCTTATCCATTCTTACATTTTTAACAACCTCAAAAAAATTCAAAATCTATTTAAGGTAAACCCCACCACCCCTGCCTTTTTCTAATGAGTAACATAAATCAAGCTTACGGAAAAAGAATATTAAATTTTCCGTGTCCCCCCTCCAGGCTGAGACCAGAGGATTCTGAGAGAATTAAACATGGACATGTTTTCTCCAGCTCCTCCCTTTTCTGTGCCCCCACCCCATTCTCTTTCTCTTCCGTAAATGACAATGTGTTTACACAAGTTTTTATGTTGTCTGAGCTTCGTCCCGGCTCCGTTCCCTCCTGTGTGTATTTTCCACACCGAGAGATGTCTGCTTCGGGAAGCCGGGAAGCCTTCAACCTAAACAGAACCCCGTCTGATTGGAAAGTGTATTTATTTGAAAAATCGTAACTCACGGTTTTGGTGAAAACGGACCCCAAATTTATGGGATGGCTTTGGGTGCGGCGGTCATAAATCAAGAAGTACTGGACACCTTCTGCCCTGTGTCCCCCACCCCACCCAGAACTGGGGTGGATTCTGGGAGAATCCCTGTCTTCTCTGTTCAGGGAGGCCTCCCCGCTCCAGCCCCACAGCACTCAGTGGACAGGAAGGCAGGTGGCTTTCTCTCGACAGGTCGGGTGGCATCTAAGGCAATTTCATCTGGAGTGATCAGCTAACTGTTCTATGTATTTGGGGCATATTGGTTTTGTTGTGTATTTGATATTCTGTTAGTTTCTCTTATGACTGCTATCTGCCCAGCCATTTTACACTTAGAAAATTATCTGTAGTCTGCACTGGGAAGGTCAATTTTGAGGCTTGATTCCTTTCTTCCAAAGTCTGGGAAGTGTTTTCCTTGTTAGCAAAATCCGAATTCCTAGGGGGCAGGGGGGCTATAGCTCTGTAGTGCAGGTAGTGTACCAGGCATGCTCCAAGCCCTTGGCACCTATGTTCAATTCCCAGCACAGCATGAATTCCCAGCTAAAACCAAATCAACCCACTTCACCTAGTTCTGGTGACCATGCTCCCAGCTGAGGGCTGGGGAGGGTGTGCAGCTAGAGGCCACGCTGACCACAGAGGCTACTTGTGGTCTTTGTGGGGTTGGACTTTTATGGAAAATCTTTACTTTCTCCTATCTTTCTGTCATTTATTCATTTACATAATTTTGCTATGCTGGAGATCATGCCTGCATGCTAGGCAAGCCTCTCCCACTGAGCCACCCCATTGGAAGGACTGCCCTCTTTCTTTTGATATGGTCTCATTTTGAAACCCATCAGCAGCATCCAAATCATCAACATAGCTGAGGTTGATCTTAAACTCCCATCCTCTTGCCTCCCTCTCCCAAGTCAATGACAAGCATGGACCACGATGTCTGGCTTTCATTCTCGTGTTTCTTATCCAGCTTTGTGCTTTGCACTGATAGAACCCCATAAGAACCAGGAAGGTTTGCTCAGAAAAAAAATGAAGCTACCTCAGGGATCAAAAAAATGAAGCTCTAGATTCCATTTCTCTTCCAGATGAGGCAAAAGAGTAAAGTTGAAAACCCTAAGGTTGCCAGCCCCCCCCCCCAAGCCATTGTGACAGAAATGATCTATTCACAGTAGTGTTTAGTTAGAAGAAATGCAATACATCCCAATAGAGAAAATCTCTTATGTCACAAAGGCTCCTCTTTGACTCCTCCTTCCTTATAACTTGGTGCTGGGTGGAGAAACAGCTCCTCCTCTGTCCTTGGGTCTTGATTCCCCAGACCTAAAGTGAGACCACCAGCCCCCAAATTCTCTAGTATGGCTGGCAGCCTGAAACAGAAAGTTCAAAGCCACCAAGGGTACACATGCCAAACTTCGGGAAGCCCAGAGAGCTGCATTGGCTTGATATAGGGGCGATAGATAAATAGATAAATAGACACACAGTGAACTCCATTAGACTGGTAGCAACCTGGAGCATTCCAAACCGTTCCTTCACCCAACAGCCCTAGGAAAGAAGCGTCAGCCTGATGGGTAGTCTGATTATTTTAAGCAGGTCCAGGCTCCATCCGTCATCTCTCCCATAATGGTTAACTGTAAACACACTTTAAAAGAGAAAAACAAAAAATGGGATTTGAGGTCGACACTGGGAAACCGCTCAGCTCCGGGCTCACTGGCAGATGCCTTGGCAGGCTCTTCTGGTCTTTGGGGAGGATGCTAACGTTCAGAGTTTTCCATTTTTTTCCATTGAAGTTCAAATCTCTTGGGGCTCTTCTTTGTCTCCTTTGTCAGAGGGGAGGTCTTCATTAAAAAGTTAAAGATGGGAGGAAGGGCCTTGGATGTGGAACGGAGAAGCAATCCCCATCCCTCTTCAGCGGCACATTGTATCACAATCCTGTTATATTGTCCTGGGAAGAATTTTTGTGCTGAGTTACAAGGGGGCTGACAAATACTGAAGAAATCAGAATCTTTTTCTTACTGGTGTATGGATGGAACCTTGGGGCTTCATGTGTACCGGGCAAGCCCTCCAACACCAGAGCTCCTCCACCCCCACCCCTGCACCCTCAGAAACCCCTAAGAAGAAACCAGTGCATGGGAAAAGAAAACATGTTTTCTCCTCAGAGGAACAAATTGTTAGGATGGGCTTCCTTCCAGGAAGCCTGGACTTACATATCTCTCCTAGTGAGGGGCTTGCTCTCTAGTCTCTTGGACAGACAACCCCATCTAGCCACCCACAGACACCAGGGGAGTGGAAAGTGTGCTCATTAGTTTTCCAAAAGCCACCCAGAGTGAGACACAAAGAACTGGCTTTTCTAGCTGTGGAACTGACCCCAAACCCAAACCGGAGGACTGCAGGTACTGAACCCATTTTGATCCCTAAATGCAAAGGCTTCCAAAAATTTATTAACCAAAATGGTGGGGGTGGAGTGGGGAGAAACAAGGGCAGCAGGAGAAGAGAACAGAAAGGAAAGTTCCAGAAAACAGAGCAGAAATTAATCTAATTGCCTCTTCTCTCCTGCCATAAAAATCACAGAGGAAATCAGATCTTTCTGTATATTCATATAAAAACCAATCAGAGTCCAAGCTCACCATAACCCATTGTGTCTCCAACAGAGTCTCCTAATTGAGAGAAATTGAATGTAGCAGGCGACCAGGCATCTACAGAGCGAGTTTTTATTCCCCCTAGGGTGTTTGCTATGGAGTCAGAGAGAATAAACATGGTTGGAAGCACAGGCTAATCTTCAGGCTTGAGGAAAAGGGGACCCTCTGGAAGCCCAGGAAAAGGTGGAAGTGGGGGCTGGGAGGAAGGAGAGGCCTCATCCCATCCTGCATTAGATGGTAATGGTATCTCTCTCATAAACAGCCAAGTGTCTCTCTCAGCTTCTCACCTGACATGTTCTTTGTCGTTTAACTTCAGCGGTGACAGATGATGCTAACCGAACACCCCAAAGTTACAGGCACAGAAGACTGTGGGGTTGGGTGAATGGAGAATGCCTCTCTAAGAATCCGAACGGTGCTGTGATTTGTAGAGAATGGTTATTACACAAACCCTGGGCAAGCAGGGCTCTGGGGAGAAGGAACCACAGAGTCTGGACCTCAGCCACAGTGTCGAGATGCACACTGATTCATAGCACCTGCTAAAAGTCCATCATGGATGCAGTTAGTGCGGCCCTAGAGGAGTATGGGAGTACTCAGCTTTCTTCCAGCCAAACGTAAATGCGTCTGTTCTCATTCCCACTCATGTTTCTGGGGCTCTTTAAAAAAGACTATGGTTATGATGATTGTGATCATGATTATGATTATTTAGAGAAATCTACTGCTGCATGTAACAACACCTTTGCGAACCCTGCAGAGAGCTTATTGCACACCATTGAGGGAGGGGCTGCTATTGGTGAAGCTGAGTAGTAGATGATGATGCACGGTAAAGGAAGCTTTGAATCTGAGTTTTCAAGAAAAGGGCAAGTAAACGGTAGCTGGAGTTCAGTCAAGACAACACTAGCCTGGTGTGAGGGAGGCCTCAGGGTCCAGCCCTGGTCCTAGGGGTGGCGGTGGAGGTGGAAGTGGAGGCAGGAGGATCAGTTCTGCCTTTTAAAAAATGCAGTTAATGAAGAATGAGCTAGTTACCTATGAAAGTTATTCTTGTTAGCAATGTGCTCTCAGGAGGTCGTGGCCTACCGATTGGGAGAGTGAGGCGTGTAAAAGCACAGGTGAGGGTCTAAATTTTCTGGACGGCAACAAGTTACCTAGGCTGACAAGACTAGAAGCCAACATATTCTTAGCTGTAGTATTGACTCCACTGCCCTACCTCAGGCACAGAGCATGACAGAGACTCCAAAACATACTTGCTGATAGAAATAATAGGTTACATGAAACTGTGGGACTAGGTGGCCTCTGAAGCCACCGCTCTAGGAGAGAGAAAAGCGTAATAGCACACAGCTCTATTTGTCACCTGGATTCTTGGCATTCAAATGTCCATGCTTCTTCTCCTGGTCTTGTCTCTTGATCTGACAGGTGCCCACCTGCTCTATATATATTAGTTTAGCGTTGTCTTAGCCTGGGGCAGCCCACACCATCAGTGAAGGTTGGGATTGGGGTGTGCGTTCCCTGCCTTGTACCAAACAGAATACTGAGTATAAAATTTTTCTCAGGCTCTAGGGGGAAAAATGTACAGAAAACACCAGAAACAGGGTAGATGGATGTTTCAGTTCCAAAAGTGAGGTTCTTTCTCCAAGCCCTGAAAGCTAAGTCTTCTGTCCCCATGTACAAAGGCAGCTGTGCTACCCATCCTTCCAAACACTCTTCGTGTCTGAAGTGCCTTGGGGAAGGTACCAGAGAACTCAAATTCAAACCCTGTCTCCCTAGCCCTGGGGAGGCAGAGGCTGAAGGATAGTCTGAGGCCAGTTTGGTCTACATAGTGAGCTCCATCCCAGTCATGGGATACCTAGTGAGAAATCAAAAGCACCAAAGCAATCAGCAACCTGCTAAAACATTTCAAATTCTCTAATAATACTCTATAATATTAACAATAGCTGTTTTATAGAGGCACATGTATATTTTGGGGACAAGTGCTGAGGACCCAATCTAGGGCCTCACAAATCTCAAGATACCCTCTAACCTTATTATTTACTGTAATTTACTTATAGTAAATAAATTACAATAATCTCGACAATTATTAAAGAATTTGAACCTGCTACCCAAACAATGTATTTATTTTCTTGCTTTACTTTCTGCTAATCAGACTTCATGTCTAGAAGCTTTTGTCCCTTTGAAATTATTTTTACCTTTAAATAATTTATTCTGCTGATTCTTGAGAATTTCATGAAACATATTTTGATCGACTTCATCTCCGTACTTTGTGTATGTGTGCGTGCGTGCATATAAGTCCAGGGGTCCTCAGAGGCCAGAGGTTTTGGATGCCTTCTGGAGCAGGATTTAAAGGTGGTTGTGAGCCACCTGATGTGTGTGCACTTAAGGACTGAACCATCTTTCCAGTGAGGCCAGATTGGCCTCAAACTCACAGAGATCCACCTGCTGCTTCTCCATGTTGAGTGCCAGGATCAATGGCGCAACACCACATCCAACCAAATCAGCTTTAATATTATTGTGTGTATGTTAGCTTGTCACAGTGAGATTATAAACCCCAGGAGTCTGGCCTGGGCATATAGCTCAGTTGGGAGAGTGCTTGCACAGCACACAGGAGGCATGGGTTCCAAACTAGCACTGCACGATTCAGGCATTGTGAAACACATCCCTAATCCTAACATTTGGGAGGTAGCAGCAGGAGAATCAGAAATACAAGATCAGACATGACTGTATAGTGAGCGCAAGGCCAGCCTGGTTTCTGTGAGAAATGCTGTCTTTAAAACACACAAACCCAAGGAGAAGAGACATGGTTTTGCCTGTGCACTGAGATATCCCAGCATCAACCATAGCACGTGTGTATAGAAGTAGCTTAGTGTGTATTTTAGATGAATAACCCGAAGGATGACCCCTTGCTTTAAGGGACAGCCATGAGGTAATGCTAATGACCTAAGAGAGAATCTGTCACTATGGTCCCCCACTATGTGGGGAATGAAATAATGTGTTGGAGAAGAGCTAGCCCATAATGTATACTCAGTATATAAACCGTAAGTATCATTGTAATACCTTTCCCCCTAATGTCTTTATTGAGCCGTAATTTATACCATACATATTGTTTTGTGTGTATGTTAGAGATTTGTTACTGCACTTATTTATTTTTGTATTTGTGGGTGGGGTGGCATACACATGTGTAAGTGAAGATCAGAAGACAATTTGTAGAAGTTTGTGCTCAGCTCCTATCATGTGGGTCCTGGAGATCAAACTCACATAATCAAGCTTGGTAGCAGGACCTGCTGAGCCATCTCACTGGCCCTTTATTTTATCTTATATTATTTATTTATTTTTTTAATAGCAGGGTCTTATGTAGCCCAGGCTGGTCTCAAACTTACTATACTGTAGAGGTTGACCTTGAACTCCTGATCTTCCTGCCTTTCCTTGAGAGTTTGGGTTATGAGCATACTCAGGCTTATGTTATAAAAATTCTAGAAAGAATAATTATTATTCTAGACAGAAAAGGTGCAAAAAGCAACAGAGGTTTTGCCTGCCTTCTCTTGCCCACATTGCCATCTTAAAGCACTGAGGTACATTTATCAAACTAAGATACTAACAGAAATATGTTGCAGTCAAACCCAACTCCAGGCTTTATTGGGATGTCACCACCTTTATTTAGGTCCCTTTTCTGTGCTGGGATCCTGGCCAGGAGGTGCAGCTGTGTTTTTTCACTTGTGAAGAGGTCATATCCTTTGACTGGCTGATCTCTACCTCCTCCTCCTCCTCCTCCTCCTCCTCCTCCTCCTTCTTTCTCACTTTTTTTAAGACTAGGTTTCTCTGAGTAGCCTTCATTGTCCTGCTATTTTAATTGTTGACCAGGCAGGCCTTGAACTCAAAGATTCGCCTGCCTCTGCCTCCTGAGAGCTGGGATAAAAAGCATGCACCACCATGGCCTTGCTTAGCTGGTTTCTTTAAAGGTGCACCTTCAGAATCGTTAAAGCCTTAAGCCACATTAATGCAGTGGAGTTAAACTGCATGGTAACTGGTTTCTTTGTTCACTCTTGTCAAAGCAGACACACTTTTCTGAACTCAGCTCTAAGAGACTGAGATGTCTCAGTGGTATGTATGATACGAAATCCCATCGTCTCTGGGGTCCTTAGCTGTGTGTCTCCTGCTGGGCTAACCTGGGCAAAGTTAGACCTCAGTTTGTTGGGAAAAGTCAAGGTTTGCAGCCAGATTCAAAGCCTAGAAGTTGTCCCAGAGTACTTATTTCTGTGAACACTCCTAGAATGTGGAGATATCATTATAATCTAATCTATAGTAGAGAATCATGACTTAAGGGGGGGGTCACTTTTTTTAGTGGTACAGCCACTGAGAAGTTCCCCATGCTATTGTAAATAATTCCCCACCCATGGTGATACAAGCAACCATAATTAAGCAAAGTAAGATACACACTCACACACACACACACACACACACACACACACACACACACACACACACACACACATACACACAGCATGGAGGTAGCCAGAGAGGGGCCAGTGAAATGGCTCAGTGGCTAAAGGTGCTTGCTGCCCTGCCGGACAACCCAAGCTTTATCTCCAGTATTTATCTGGTGAAAAGAGAGAGCCAACAAGTTATCTTTAACCCCCTCACACTGAGGCACTCACGTGTATACACACAATAAACTAAACGAATATTATAAACTAGGAGTCTTGCGGAAGAAGGGCCTCAGTGAGGGTCCAATAAGAGCAGGTAATGGGGTGAATATGGTCAAAATCCAAATCCACGCATACATGTACATCCCTATACAACGAGCTAGGGCACCCAACTGGGCCCTTGTCTACTTACTAATGTTTGCTTCAGTTGGTCTCACCGTGTTCAGAAATACAGACGTAACGCCCTGTAATGAATTATGACTGCATTGTTTTGTTTTGAATGAACAGAATAGAAAAATATCAGAATGCATTTTAGAAGTGTCGATGTGTAAAACTTTTTTCTTCTTTTATTTTTAGATTTAAATTTTTTGTTTGCTATTCTGTCTGTGTGTGGGGTGTGTGTATGTCTGTCTGTGGATGGGAGGACAGCCTGTGAGAATCTATTCTCTCCATTCATTTTGGGTCCTGGAGACCAGACTCAGTTTATCAGGTTTGGCAGCAAGTTTCTCCTTCTTCCTCCCTTTCTTCCTTCCATCCTTTCTTCCTTTCCTTTTTTTTCTGTTTGCTTTTCAAGACAGGGTTTCTCGATGTATCCTTGGCTGTCCTGGAGCTCATTTTGTGGACCAGGCTGGTCACGAACTCTCTGAGCTCTGTCGGCCTCTGCCTCCCAAGTACTAGTATTAAGGGCATACACCATCACGGCCTGGCTCACCCTTCTCCTTTTAAAAAGCATTATTTATTTATCTATTTGTGTGTGTGTGTGGATGTGTGTATTCTTTTGAGACAAAGCCTCCTTCCTATGTATCTAGGTTGACCTTGAACTCACTAGGGATAGCTCAGACTGTCATCAAACTTGTCTCAATCCTCCTGCCTCAACCTCCCAAGTGCCAGGACTACAAATGTGCCACCACACCCTGTTTATGTGAAACAGACCCTGGGTCTGAGGGGGCTTGTCCGCCTCTTATCACTAGTCCTGGCCTGACACAGCCATGAGATTCTGAACTGGCACTCAAGAGGTGTGGGGACCATTTTTCTGTTTGTAATAAACTGAGGAATTCTGAAGTCAGACCTGGGCACAGGCAGGAAGATGGAAGCATCAGAAATTATAGCCCATCCCCATTCCTGTCAAGGTCCAGGTGCAGAAACATAGCCCAGAGAGGGGTGGGACTTGCCCAAGGTCACACAGCAAAGCTGAGACTTTGGAATGAGGACTCTAATGTTCCCTTTTTGTCTCCACTCTGAAAGTCCTGGGGGCTTAGGGGAGCTGCTCTGGACGCTTGAAACCCAGGGACATGACTGTGGAATGTGTTGGAGAAGTAAGACGCCTTTGCTTGCAGGCCCGACAAGCCAACAGGCCTATGTGTGGCAAGAAGAGCCGGTGGTTATCTGGCACCACCTCTGTTTCGTTTGGTCTGTCAAGTCCGACAGCAAAGTGCCCCAAATGTGTGAGGCTTGATAAAGGTGGAAGGGA
The DNA here is from genome assembly GCA_033318265.1 of Phyllotis vaccarum. Classification (NCBI taxonomy): domain Eukaryota; kingdom Metazoa; phylum Chordata; class Mammalia; order Rodentia; family Cricetidae; genus Phyllotis; species Phyllotis vaccarum. Next base: position 23,953,674 of record JARWLC010000003.1, on the reverse strand, counting down.
CAAAGATCGGGATGCCAGTACATCAGGGACCAGAGCCTGAGAGATGTCACAGAGCCTCTGTCCCTCCGGAAGCTCCTCCCCGAGGACTCTAGTAGAGATTCCCCCTCACATCTAAGAGCCTAAATCCTCTCCATCACATGGCCCAGTAGATACACTCTCAGACTGGGATTTAGACTTTACAAAATTAAAACACATCTTACAGGTGTTCTGTGTTGTGTTGAGCATATTCCTCCGTACCCCTCCCTTCTTCCCTTCCCTCCCCGTAATCCCCCTTCTCGTCCTACATAATTTCACTTCTTTTATTTAATCTTTACAGGTGTGATTTATTTTATGTGACTATATAAAACACAGGAATCACAAATGAGAGAAATAAAGTTTCTCTTTTTGGGTTGTTTTTAGAGAGAGGGTCTCTCTGTGGTATCCCTGGCTGTCCTGGAACTTGATCTGTAGACCAGGCTGGCCTCGAACTCACAGAGATCCTGCCTCTGACTCCCGACTGTTTCCACCTTTGTCTTTCTGAGATTGCCTCAATGTGCTTAATACAACTGTCTCCAGCTGAATCCACTTTCCCACAGATAACATGACTTCATCCTTCATTACTGGCTATGTGTATACACTGGGTTTTCCTTATCCACTCCTCGGCTGATAGCTGCCTAGCTTGGCTCCAGAGCCGGAATCCCTTCCTGCCTCAGTCTTCTGTACTGGCATCATAGGCATGCACCACCCTGTCTGCTTAGATATTTATTTGTTTGTTTGCTTGTCTGTTTATTGATATAGGGTTTCTCCCTGTAGCCCTGCCTGTCCTGGAACTCACTCACCCTGTAGACAAGGCTGGCCTTGAACTAACAGAGATCTGCCCTCCTTGCCTCTATTGGGATTAAAGTCATGAGCCACCAACACTCTGCTAGATATTTATTTATTATTTTTATTTTTTATTGCACTTACATGTTTTGTGGGGTGGAGGTTCATGGAGGTCAGAGGGTAATTTGTGAGTGAAGATTCTCTTCTTTCACTGTGTGGTTTCCGGAGGTGGAGTTCAGGTCATCAGGTTTGGCATCAAGCACCTTTACCTGCTGAACTATCTCCCTGACCCTCAGCTACATTTTTGTAAAAAGCCTTCCTCCTCCTCCTCCTCCTCCTCCTCCTCCTCCTCCCCCCTCCTCCTCCCCCCCTTCTCCTCCTCCCCCCATCCTTCCTTCTCCTTCTCATTTTCACTTGTGGTGCCTGGGATGGGTGGGATACAGGAGTTCCACATGCTAGGCAAGCACCTTCCCATGCCACTAAATCCCATCCAGTTTATTTGTTTTCATACAGAAAGCAATAATTTGGGGCGTGAATACACTCCTGTCTCCAGAACAAGGTCACATAGCATCCCTTCTTTGTTTTTGTCCCTTGATAGAGTCAGGAAAGGTGATAATAAATTGTGTTTACCTTATATGACCTGGGCACCGGATGAAGACACAATTATTGACAGTTGTGAGTTTGGGTTTTGTTGTTTATTTGTTTTGTGTGACCATGACATCATATGTGTTTTCTTTTACTTTTTTCTCTGTGTGTATAGTATATGTGTGAGTGTGTTGTTAGAGTATATGTGTGGGTGATCATGCACGTGTATGTGGAGGTCAGAGGTTGTCATTGGTTGTCTTCATCACTCTCTTAGAGGTGTGTGTGTGTGTGTGTGTGTGTGTGTGTGTGTAAAGGTATGTGCACATTCACGCAGGTGCCCACAAAGGGCAGGAAAAAGCATCACATCTCTCAGAGCTGCAGTTGTAGATGGTTCTGACCTACAGGACATGGCTGCTTAGAACAAAACTGTAGTCCTCTGCATTAATAACAAATATTCTTAGCCCCCAACCATCTCCATTTCCAATATTATTTTCTAATAACAGTTTTTAATATGGCATTCGCAAATCCCTTTAAAGATCTTAAACTTTCCAAGATCCAGAAAACTCTGTCTTCACAATCAGAAGGGTAGATAATGTCCTGCAACTCACCAGATATAGTACTCAAGACTTGCTCATATTTTAGTATTTAATTTACGTGCCTGTCTTGTTAAGACAGGGTCTCACTGTGTAACTGAAGCTGGCAACAGGTAACAAGTGTCAGACTACACTGAGTTTGATTGGGGGTTGTTTTGTTTTTATAGACAGTAAGACACTCTTGTCCTTCCCCCCATCCCATCTCTCTTAAAGACAGTGTCTCGGCCTGCAGTCCTGGTTGGCCTCAAAGTCACTGTGTAGAGCAGGCTAGCCTGGAGTTTTAGGGCTCTTCTGTCATCCTCCTAACTGCTGGGGTTACATGCATGCATCACCAGACCACAACATACCCCAAGTGAATAAATCCTCATTCACTAGACTGGTCCTCCATTTATGGAAAGTTTTGTGATAATTATTAGTAAAATACCCTATCATATATGCATATATATAAAACACACACACACTGTTTGTTTTTAAAGAAGGTCTCCCTTTGTAGTCCTGGCTGTCCTTGATCTTGCAGAGATCCTCCTGCTTCTGGGTGCTGAGACCAAAGGTGACACCTGCACCCGGCTCCTCATCCCCTCTTAAGACATGGTGTCTCTCCTTAGGTCAAGCTGAGCCTCCAGTTCCTCCTGTCTCCCTTCCATAAGTCCTGGAACTGTAGGCACCAAACTCCATGCCCTGCCTCAGTGCTATACTTCTTCACAGTCTGGTTGGATCTCTGAGGGCTGAACTCCTCAGAGGAAAAGCAGTTAGTTACACTGAGTCTGAGCACAGACACTGCAGACCTCAAAAATCATTCCATTTCTAACCCATGACTCAAGGGGGGGGGTGCTAAATAAATCATTATTCTGAATTATTTTGTTTGCTTGTGTATTTGCACTTTTTTCTTTCAAGACAAGGTTTCTTTGTGTGGCCCTGGCTGTCTTGGAAGTAGCTCTGTAGACCAGGCTGACCTTGAACTCACAGAGATCTGCCTGCCTCTGCCTTCTGAGTACTGGGATTAAAGGTATGGGCCACCATTGCCCAGATGTTTTGAATTTTTTTTAACCTCTATAAACATCTTGAAAATCATTTCTTGGTTCTGGCCATTCTTCTCAAATGCTTAGTTTTTAAAATAAAGTTTGAAGTATTTTTAAAGCATTTGTGTTACATGTATGTGTATGTGTGCCACCGTTCATGAGTGGGGATAGAAGGCAACTTCTGAGGGCCCTGGGAGTTGAACTTGGGTCATCAGCCTTGGTGGTAGGCTCCTTCACTCTGTGTTCAGCACTCTGGTTCCAAATTTTAAATTGTTTTTGTTTTGGTTTTTGCTTTGTCTGTTTGCTGTTTGGGATGGGTTTATTATTTATTTATTTTTAGATTTATTCATTTTATTTCATGCATGTGGACGTTCTGCCTTCAGGAAGCTAGAAGAGGGCTCTGAGTCCCCAGGAACTGGAGTTATGGTGGCTGTGAGCTGCCATATGGTGCCGAGGACTGAGCATAGGTCCTCTGTAAGGGAAGCCAGTGCACTTTATTTTTTATTTTTTAGATTTATTTTTATTTAGATTTATTTTTTAATTATGTGTATCTGTGTCTGGGTTTTGCTTATGAGTGCGGTGCCCTCAGAGGCCAAGAGAGGACAGTGGATCCCCTGTAGCTGGAGTCATAGGTGATTGGTGCTGGGAAACAAACCCCGGCCCTTTACAAAAGCAGTATATGCTTTTAACCTCAGAGGTGTCTCTCCAGCCCCCAAATTTAAAATTTTTAATGAACGGAAAAGAAAAAATGTGTGTTTAATCCACAACTCTTCCAGCCCTTTCAAAGCCATTCATTTGTGTTTTTGAGACTGTAAACAGCTAGGCATTTTTGTTTGAAAAAAGGTTTTATATAGTCCGAGCAGCCTCAAACCTCAATGTACCTGAGGCTAATACTGAATGTCTGAGTTTCATGAAGTCCCGGATAGAACCCAGAACTTCCTGCTTGCTAAACTAGTACTCTACCAACCCGGCCACAACCCCAGCCCAAGGATTGCCTGCTTTGTGAATTTGGTTCAGCGACCCTGTACCTCACTCTGGGCATGTGGCATCTTAGAATCCCAGCCTCTTGGATAACCTGTCTGTCCTCATACCCTGTTTGTTATATGGGGATAAGATCCACCCACCATCAGTTTTTAGGGCTTTCACTGAGCAGGGAGGAGAATTTACCTATGTGTGTTTTCTCTCAGCCCTCTGAACCCACCAGAGCCTCCCCTGCAAATACTAATCTGTTCTTCTTAAGCCTGATATTCCCCCAAACATTAAAGCTGAAGGACATTCTATAACGGGTGGCCCTCTCCAGACCTACCTGTTCCCTGCTTCCCTGTGAAGGTTGGGTGACTGGGCTGACAGCTCACAGCTGCCTCTTGCCTCCTGAGGCTGCTCCAGGTGGCTAGCCTCAGGTATTATCCTGTCCCCCATGAGTGGCCTGGGGTGGATGACTATGGACCCACAGGGTCCCCTGGCCTCCCAGCAAGGCAAGTCCTGCAGGCAGTTCATGCTCCACGGCTCCCCAGGAGTCAACCTCAGGAAATATCTTTGGCCTCTTGCCCTCTGTGATCCTGCTTCCTGCCTCCTTCGCTCCAGACAGTTTTCTCCATAAAAGAATTGCACAAGAATATTTGTCTCAAGCTTCACTTCCAGTTAACCTATTGTCACTCAGGTAGGAAAATGACCCAAGGCTCATGTCCCACGACACCAAATCAAGGACAGGAGAGAGAAAGGAAGCTGGAAGCTTGTTCCAGAGGGGCTGTCTGTCAAGGCAGTCCACCATTTCCTTACTGTCCATTTGATTCCCAAGCATCCCAGAATGGACAAGATACACATGGAATGGTTAAACGTATCTTTGGGGTCTGGGGATGTAGCTTGGTTGATAGAAGGCCTAACATGTGCCAACCTCTGGGTGCGAGCACTGCACCAAAAATACATAAGGGTTGGAGATAAAGACTCATTGATAGGGTACCAGTGTAGCGTGCAGGAAGCACAGATTTCCTTGGGATTCTCTGAGCATCTCATGTTCCTCGCAAGTGACAGTCCACTTCCTCTCTCTTCTCTTTCTTATGCCCCTATAGTCACTAAGAATCAAATGTTGTCATGCTAGGCAAGCACTCTACCACTGAGCTACATCCCCAGACCTCACAGTGTTTTGTTCTGTTTTGCTTTTACAAGTCCTTTATTACACAATCCAAGGCTGCAATTTACAACCCTCCTTCCTCTGCCTCCTGAGTGCTGGGAGCGCAGGTGCACACCACACCAGCTCTGGCAATACACCTTCTTGCTAACATTGAAAACTTTCTGATCCTATCTTCAAGGAACTCTTAAAATGCAATGTCTAAGTGTTGGAGTCAGCCAGGCACCAACTGTCATTTCTCAGATTCTAGAGAAAGCTAAGGTTCAGAAAGTCTTCTGAAGCACACCACCAGGAACTGCTCCCCAAACCCCATCCCCAGCAAGACATGGTTTCTCTGTGTAGGCCTGGCTGTCTTGGAACTCTCTCTGTAGAGCAGGCCGAACTTCAACTCAGAAATCTGCCGGCCTCTGCCTCTCAAGTGCTGGGATTAAAGGTGCATGCTACCACTGGCTAGCCAGGAACTGGGCTTTGAGACCAGTTGTGTCTAGCCTCTTAACCATGAGGTTTGAGACAAGGCTTATTTATTGACTAAACTGAGCCAGGTGGAACCTATTCAGGCTGGAGGGAAGTGTCCTGTCCTGTAGTCTTGTCTGTGTTAACCCTGGGGGCCAGCATGGCCACCTGGAACTGTGGGTGCAAAGCCACCAAACACTATACATTCTCAGGACCAGCCAGGAATGTGAGATTAGTGTATCAAATCTCCCACTTTTAAATGTTCTAACTTGAAACACATGTTCATTGTGATTGAGCCAAACTGAACACATCCGTGGTAGGATGTGGGCTCAGTTTGCAACTCTGGAGGCTTTGGCTAGTGTGGTGGGAAATCTAGGACCATCCTTCCCCCAGGCAGCAGATTCATCTCCACAGGTGTGGATGGGGCTGGTCCTGGGGACAGGGCTCCCTTCAGGGCTCATTAGGAAAGAAGGCTGTGAATTCCTAGCTGAGGCAAGCCTTGAGCTGCTGGGGGGGGGGGGCAAGGTGACAGGGATCTACTCCCTGTTCTGTGAGGAGCTAAGATTTCACACCATCAACAATGCCGAAGACCTCACTGTGTATGTGTGTGCACAGATGTCATTTGAGAAAGCTGAGAAGGAGCAATCCTGAGAACCCTAACATGACCATATAGCTTTGATTTTCATTCATTCCCACTTAGAAGGCAGGAAGAATCAAATGCAGATGCACACAGCTCATAGAGATACTTCCTGATAGATTGTTGGCATATTGAAAATGTCAGCAAGTATACATGGTCTGGCCAGGCATATTGGCGCACATCTTTAATTCCAGCACTTGAGAAGCAGAGGCAAGTGGATCTCTGAGTTTGAGTCCAGCCTGGTCTACAGAGCAAGTTCCAAGACAGCCAGGACTACACAGAAAAACCCCACTTTGGAAAAAAAAAATAATAAGCAAACAAGAGACAGAAGAAATAGCTTTATCTTTCCAGGAAATAAGAAAGCGGAAGTAACAACCGGTGCACTTCAGGGCCCAGAGGTGGCCAGCACTTTCTGGGAATGCAGGACCCCATGCTACTGCTTGGGCCTGACACCTGGTAGGGTCAAGAGCCCCCCTCTTGGGAGCTTTAAGCCAAGTTAGTCTGGGCCCAGTGATCTGAGTTTGCCAAACATCCTGGAGATTTTGCAGTAGATGTGCCATACTTTAGCCAAACTAACTCCAGCCAACTTACCCTTTGCCAGCTGGAAGAAGACACCAGCCTGTTGACTCTTCTTACCCTTCTCACCACGGGCCATTCCAGAACCACCTAATATGTTTTGAGCACAAGGCCTGAAGTCTGGTTCCAGAATATGGGGTACTTGAGAGACACCTGACGTTTGAGAGAAGGCAGATAGAAGGTATGGGGGGGGGTATGGAGAAGGTGTCAGTGTGTGTGTGTTTGTTTCTTTATTTGTTGGCAGCAATTTTACTTTCCTGTGTGTGTGTGTGTGTGTGTGTGTGTGTGTGTGTGTGTGTGTACATGCACATATAAACCTCAATGTGCATGTCAAGCTCAGAAGATAACTTTATAAGAGACATTATAAGAAACAGGTTCTCAGACACATTATTCCAAGGGATCAAACTCAGGCTTGGTGGCATGTGTCTTTACCCTCTGAGTCATTTTATGGACCCTTGAAAACAATCTCTCTCTCTCTCTCTCTCTCTCTCTCTCTCTCTCTCTCTCTCTCTCTCTCTCTCATTTTTCATGATAGAGTTTCTCTGTGTAATAGCTCTGGGTGTCCTGGAACTAGCTCTGTAGACTAGACTGGCTTCAAACTCACAAAGATCTACCTGCTTCTGCCTCCCATGTGCTGGGATTAAAGGCATGTACCACCACTGCCTGGAAAAAAACAATTTCTATGAGCACCCAGTACCCACCAGGACTGGCTGGGGCTGTTCAGCTTGGCATAGCATCAGGACACCACAGAAACACAGCAAGAGAGATAACTGGCCAGGGGTAGCTCATGCCCTTATTTGCCAGCAGTTAGGAGTCAGAAGCAAGCAGAGTTCTGTGAGTTCAAGGCCAGCCTGCTCTATATGCAAGTTCTGGGCCAAAAGAAAGTCCCACGAGGAAAGCTGAACTTGTTCTATAAGAGGCACAGCAACAGGACAAATATTCCAGGCAATAGAACAGGATGTTCAAAGAGCAGTCAAGTGTGATAAAGGCTTTTTAATTCAGAGGCATAGAAAAAGATTCTGTGCCTAGGGTAGGAGGGAAAGGTGGTGGCAGTCAGGTCCCAACAGGCTTCGAATCTCAGGCTGTGGTATCAACCTTTATTCCAGAGCAGTGGGAAGTCAATGACCCATTTAAAGAGGGGACTGTGCACTGTGTAGAAAGGAAAGCTCTCCAGGTCCTGTCAGAGAGATTGGAGGCCAGCAGATGCAGGGCTGGGAGGAGGCTGATGGCAGAAGGCTGTCCTTGAGGGAACCCGGAAGGATTCCATGAGGTGGGAAGTGAGGAATGAGAAGGATGGATTACAAAAGTAGAGTCTACAAAGACGTTCAAAAATCCTCAAAGGCTTCTTACCTCATCTCTCAGAGCTCCTGGGCGGAGAACCCTCACCCTGATGAAATGGATGATGAGTCCCACAGCTGTCCTGCACAGATCTACTCTGTGTCAAACATGAAGGGTGCCATGGCCAGCAAGACATGACTTCCCTGCCGATAGTCTAATGGATAGTGACCTGAGCAGCGATAGCAAGACAGAGGCATCACAGAACTGAGAATGATAAAGTAGTGTTCAGGCTGGTATGAGGGGCAGAGAGGAATTGCAGTTTTCAATGCCATTGACAGGGACATCTTATTCACAGGGCCACTTGCCATCTATTTCACTTTTTAAAATATATCTTGGAGCAGGCACGGTGGCACATGCCTTTAATCTCAACATTTAGGAGGTAGAGGCAAACATATCACTGTGGGTTCAAGGCTAAGGCCAGCAACCCAGGTCTACATAGTGAGTTCCTAACTTTTTTTTTTTTAAATGTGCATTTGTGTTTTTTCTTGTGTGTATGTCTGGGTAAGGGTTTCATATCCTTTGGAACTGGAGTTAGAAAGTTCCTATCTTTTTTCTTTTACTTTCCTTCCTTCCTTCCTTCCTTCTCTCTCTCTCTCTCTCTCTCTCTCTCTCTCTCTCTCTCTCTCTCTCTCTCTCTCTCTCTCCCTCTCTCTCTCTCCCTCTCTCTCTCTCTCTCTTCTGAGACTGGGTTTCTCTTTCTAGCCCTGGCTGTCCTAGAACTCAGGCTGGCTTCAAACTCAGAGATCTGCCTGCCTCAGCCTCCCGGGTGCTGGGATTAAAAATATGTGTCATCATTCCAGGGCTATGAGTTCCTATCTTTAAAAAAAAAAAAAAGTCTTGGGCTAAGGATGTGGCTCAATCAGTAGAGTGCTTGTCTTGCTAGCACAAAGCCACCACTAGCTGGATGTGATGGCATCTGCCTGGTGACCAGCACTCAAGAGAATTAGAAGTTCCAAGCCATTCTCAGCAACATGGAGAAATTAAGGGCATGATGGGCTAGACTCTGTCTTAAAACAAAACAAAAATCCTGGGGCCAGCAAGATGTCTCAGAGGGCTAAGGTGCTGACAAGTGTGAGAACTTGAATTCCATTCCCCCAGGATCCAGTGGTAAAGGAAAGAATTAAGGCCTGCAAGTTGTCCACTGATTCCTACATGCAAGCTGTGTCATGCCATGCTGCACACACACACACACACACACACACACACACACACACACACACACACCTCCCAATCAACCAATCAATTAAAATCCTTTTAAACAACCTTTATTGTGATCGAATTTGGTTGTCAAATCTGTTATATGCTGAAACTCTTCGATCTCATAGAACTCAGCAAAGTTGGTCATGTAAACATCATCACAGTTTAATTCTAGAATGGACCCTAAACCGGAAACCACCAGGTGGGTCTTTCCCGAGTCCGCTTTATCTCCAGCCCCTGGCAACCATGACTTTCTGCCATTAGGCATTTGCCTGTTCCTGGTGCTTTACAGTAAGACTCATGCAACTGCAGCGTGGTCTTGGGTGGACTGACTTCTTTCAAGACATGCCTGAAGCTTTGTAAGGATGAGTCTTTTGAGCACATAGCTGGAGGTAAGCAGGCTAGCGGGGCAGTCATCAGGATGTGGAGGCCATAGGTGATGAGCTGCAGACAGCATGGCTCCTGCACTTCCCCCGGTCTGTACTGGGTCCCTATAACAGGAGGCAGCCAGGGTGGATGACAGTAAGAAAGGGTAGGTTGGAGAGTCTTGAGCTGCTAGCTTGGGTAACATAGGTGGTGTCTGCCAGTCCATGAGACTCTGCTATCCTTCTTGGGACCCTAGAACTGGAAGAGTCACCTGGCTCCTCCAGGCATGTGGAACTGAAGCGGCATTCCAATGGATTCTGATGGACGTTCCTGGGAGATCCCTGGAGGAAGGGCAGGGGTCAGGTTACTGGAATAATATGGGCCAGGTGGGGTCTCTGGGGGAACACGAAAATAGTACAAAGACACCCCTGGTCCATGGAGAAGAGCCAGTCTTTCCTCAACATCCTTTGTTCAGGATGTGAAGATCCTATATCTCCACCATGACCACTGGAGTCTAGGTGAGTCCTGGGGTGGAGTTTGACACTGCCAGAGGGGCTGACTTCAAGTTCCATGAGCTGTTCACTGGTCAGTCTGGATTTTTCTGGGCTGTGTCACAAGGGCGCTGGGAAGGAGTGGAGCTTTTAAAGGCCCCCAGTGGCCTCCTGAGTGGTAGTCTCAGCTCTCAGGGAATTTTGAGGAGCCCTAACCTCTAAGGGCCACAGACTCTTCTAGACCACCATCCCACTCTGAAAACAGGATAACAGCTGAAATCAGGCAAATGCTTGAAGGATGCTGAGAAACTGGTAAATACCAGGCAGAAACATGGCCAGACATACTACTTTTTCCTTAAATACATGGGTTTTCTTTTGTTTAATTTCTTAAATGATTTATTTATTCTTATTTTATGTACATTGGTGTTTTGCTTGCATGTATGTCTGTGTGAGAGTGTCAGATCCCCTGGAACTGGAGTTACAGACAGTTGTGAGCTGCCATGTGGATTCAGGAACTGAACCCAGGTCCCCTAGAAGAACAGCCAGTGCTCTTAACCACTGAGCATTCTTCCAGCATTGGTGTGTGTGTGTGTGTGTGTGTGTGTGTGTGTGTGTGTGTGTGTGTGTGTGTGTGTGTGTCAATATTTTAGTATATATCTTAAAATGTAAAAAATTATCTTTCCCCCACTAAACAGAGAAGACCATGAACCTTCTTCTATGCCCACAGTAGAGTGTTAGATCTCCTTGTTAAGTTCATTTCTTTATATTTATTTTTGTTTTCATAAAATTTTCATTGTGTGCCTTTAGGATATTGTGTTATACAAGGAAACTTTTTACAGCCCTTTATTTTTAACTCTCTCTCTGTCTGTCTCTGTGTGTGTGTGTGTGTGTGTGTGTTTGCTCATGTGAGTGCAGTGCCCACAGGAGCCAGAAGAAGGCATTGAATCCCCTGGCATTGGAGTCACAGGAGGTTGTGAGTCGCAGACCTAGGGAACTGAACTCAGAGCCTGAGGAAGAGTTTCACTTTCCTCTCCCAATTTTTGCTAGTTAAGACATGGTCTCTTTTTGTAGTAGGACATAAACAATAAGCTCCATGTGGTGGCACTTTGTGGGTACTAAGGTAGTTAACACTCTGTGGGTACTTCTCATGTTCCAAGAGAATGAAGCTTTTTTATGAAAATATGCATACACCTAAAGCCAGGCTCCCCCCAACTGTACAGCCTTCCTGAGGTACCAGATATCGTACACTCATTGTTTCCTCTTTGATGGCTTTACTTGCTGAAGTAAGGGAATTGCATCAATTTTACACGGTACAAAGTGGTTGTTTACTAGTTTAATAATTATCAATATATTTAAATACATAAATGTTTAGATATAGAACCATCTTTAAGTATTCGATATGTGTAAATTAATGTGTTTAAGTGTATCAACATTCAAATTATGAGTGTATTTTAATGTGCCACATGCTTAAATGTGTAAGAGAAAGTTTAGTGAGGACAAGGAGCCTGGTATGCTCTGTGATTTCTATGGACTCCTGGAGCTGCTCAGAGCTAGGCCTGTGGCTGTCCTGAAGCTGAAGGTGACAGGAAGCATCTTGCTAGTCCCAACTCCACTTATCCTAGGCAGGAATCTAGTGCTGGATGGATTCTCTATCTCCCAGCATCTCACTTCCGCCTGCTCTGGGAAGACCTGGGGCAAAGGGAGATTCCTGAGAATGATTTGCATGGTCGATGCCTACGCATGGCTGTGCCAAAGGCATTCCCATGGATGGAGACGAGTCTGCACTGTCAGGAAGGGACAGAGACCATACTGCCTTCACACAGACAGCCATCTTTAACGCCACACCAAACATGACCAAAACCTGTCCCTGGAGAGGTGGGAAAGGCAGCCACAGCAATGTATCCATCTGGAAAAGGGAAGGAAAAACATCAACAAAACACACTGAAATATAAAACCTGAAGTCTCCTGACATCTGTTCACATCCACCAGCCTCACTAGACTGACTGTGATTTCTCACATCTTTCCAGATATAGTATCCACCTGTAGAAGTTAGGTATATGTGTGTGTATGTGTGCAAGTGTATGTGTATATGTTTGTGTGTGTCTCTCTGTGTATCTCTCTGTGTGTATATATACGTATGTATGTTGTGTCTCAGTATGAGTGTATGTGTCTATGTATATATATATATATATATATATATGTGTGTGTGTGTGTGTGTGTGTGTGTGTGTTATATGCTTGTGTGTGTCTCTATGTATATGTGTCTTTCTGTATTTGGGTGTCTATGTGACTATATGTATCTATTTGTATATTTGTGTGTATGGTGTTGCTAAAAGAAACATCTGTATGATTTGTCACAAATCATGGAAGAAGGAAGTCTCCTGGGAGAAGAGACATCTGGAGATTTGTAGGCAGAAATGAGGCCTTTGACCTCAAGACTGAGTTTCTCTTAACAGTGTTGGGGCCAGAACCACAGGGGTGTAGGCAGCTCCCAGGGTCTGCTCTTGCCAGCCTCGTCCTGACCTGTGGCCTAGCTAATCTCAGGGCACCAGACCCCAGAAGACAGGGGTGGACTTGCAGTCCACAGGGACACAGAGCTTCAGGCAAACTTTCCCAGAGTAACATCCATCCCCCTGGGCTGCTGAGTCAGTCCTGTCCCTGTCCCCAGATCCACAAGGCTGCCCTATCCACCAGTTCTGAATTCCCACTTCCAGTCATGAAGGGTTGTGTGGAGTATGGTTCACAGTGGCTGTGATTCACCGATGTCCTTCCTCAGCGCTTTTTTTTTTTAATGGTTCTATTTGAGACAGGGTTTCTCTGTGTTTCTCTAGCCCTGGATGTCCTGAAACTCTCTCTCTAGATAAGGCTAGTGAGCTACTGCCACCAGCTCTCCAGCTCTCCCTCATCTTTTTAAAGAATGCAACAAAATACACGTAACATAAAACTTATCAGTGTGATCATTTTAATGAAATTTAATGGTATTATGTATACTCACAAACCTCCCATCATCCCAGCTCTTAGAATGAGGATTGGGAAGCCCAAAGTCATCCTCAGCTACACAACGAGTTTATTGCCAGCCTGGACGACATGTAACCTCATATCTCACACATGAAAATACATTAATATGCACCCATTCTCCAAAATTCATCTTATAAAGCTGAAAGTCATCACCCATTAAAAACAGCTCCTGCTGTCCCCAGCTCCCTATCTCATATTTCTAAGAGTCTGAATGCACCAGATACTTCATGTAAGTGGGTTTACATAATTTTTGTCTTCTGCTAGCTTCCCATAATTCCCACCTGCACTCAGGCTACATGCTGACTCATTTAGCATGTTATTCATACAGCAGCATGTCCACATTCCCTTCATCTGGGGTCTGAGTGGTACACTCAGGTACACTCAGGTTCTGTTTGCCCATCCTGTCTATAGCCACTTGGTTGTTAAGAATCCTGTCACTACAGGTCACTGTTTGAGATTAGTTCCAATGCTCAGCTTTCATCAGGGAAGTATCTTACTGAATTGAGCAGTGGTCAACACAAACATTACCATTGGTAAGAGCTGAGAATAAGTAGTAGGGAACTACTTGGCCATAAGTGGGATGACTCTATCATTTCCTCCAAGGCTCAAATGACATAAAAGGGGGAGGGGACTGCAGAAAGGATGTAAAAACCAAGTTAAGAGAGATGTACTGCAAAAAGATGTCTTCCGGACATGATTTGGCTATTGCACTCATGAACTCAACATAACTGTGTGTGACTAACTGAATAAGACTGGGCCCATCCACTTAACTACTTTGCATCATGGGTATGGAGGCACCCATGAGGCTGCACCCTTCCTGAGGGACTCTTGGCAATAAGCAGTGTGTATGGGGGGGGTGTCATTTTTTTTTTCCAGTGTTGTAGCCACTGCTAATCGCCTGTGCTCCCGTAATTCCCATCTGTGCTCAGGCAAAAATAAAAAAGAAGGGCATTAGCTAAGGATTCTATTGGAAGATGGAGGAAGGAGGGGGGGTTGGATATTAGCAAAATCGATATTATAACTATATGAAGCTATCAAAAACACAAAAATTAAAAACAAGCAATAAAAGCTGTCAGCACATCCTGGTTAATAATTGTCCTATGAGCTTGGGGGAGTCATGATTAGGCATACAGTATGTGACACAGCTTTGAGTCCTCTACTCTGTGGACACACTGTGAGATCTTAGGCACATAGTCACTATTCTGAAGAAGCAGTATCATCCTAATTATGGACATCATGGGGAGGGGGGTCCTCCTCAAAGGCATGGCGACTCTACTGTTGGGTCACCCCATTCTCATCAGCTCCGGTGCCCCATCTCATAGCTCAGTGCCCATCTCTGTCTCTGCCAGCCTCATGCTGAGACTCTTCCCTCCTGGTCCTCAGCACAGGGTGCATGCAGACCCACCATACTGAAGCTCCATGAGGCAAGCCACGTAGGACGTCCTTTGTCTCCAGAATGTTCCAAACTTCATCTAAAGGCATCAGGCTGAATAGTGACCTGCTCTCAAGCCCCAGAGCGCTATTTGGAAGAGCAAAGAAGGTTTTCCAGAGTGGCTGTCCTGCCTTCCTTCTACACATTCCTGGGTTCAGAGTCTTGGGCTGAAGCCAGTGCCCTGAGCCTTCCATCTTGCCTTGTTTATGAGCTCAGACAAGCCCCTGTCCTCTGCAGGCTTCGTTCCTTTCCTGTAAAACTGGGGGGGGGGAATGGGGAGGTTGATGTTGACTAATGCATTCCCACATTCCCCAGACTCTGACTTTTTCCCCCCTAACTCTTTATCTTTTTCCACAGGGTCTTATGTATCCCAGGTTAGTCTTTACTCTATTATCAGAGGATAATCTTACATTTCTTTTTCTTTTTACTGTATCTTGTTTTATTTTGTTTTTGTTTTGTTTGTTTGTAGACCAGGTTTCTCTGTGTAGCCCTATGTAATCCTGGAACTCACTCTGTAGACCAGGCTGACCTTCCATCCTGCCTGCCTTAGCCTCCAGAGTGCTGGGATTAAAGGCAGTGTGCCACTACCACCTGGATTAACCTTGAATTTCTGATCTTCCTGCTTCTACTCCCAGAGTGTTGGGATGACTGGTGAGTGCCACCACACCCAGCTCAACCTCTGCTCTGACTGTTTTGACGGGGGTCTCGATATGTAACCCTGACTTGTCTGGAACTCACTATGGAGACCAGGTTGGTCCCAGATTCATAGATTCACTTGTCTATGGCCCTGGCATAAAAGGAATGTGTCACCATACCCAGCTCAGGCCCTACTTCTTCATCTGGTTCCTTCAATCAGTGTCTTTTCTTCAATCAGCTCAGCTTTTCTGTCCTTCCCCAATACTTCGTCTTTATCAATGGCTCCTCTAATTTCAGCAAATCGTGCTTGCACACAGACCTAAGCAAAGTATCCCCTCCTAGAAGTATCCTTCAGAGCATTGGCTGCCTTGAATACCTGACTATGCCTGGAGACATTTTTGATTGACACAGCTAGGACAGGAGAGAGCAGCCCAGCTCTGCTACCTGGCCCTGTCACTATCAAATGACGTCTCCTGACAGGGAGCCTTGTGAGAACTGCGTCAAGGAGCAATCAATCTCTTTACTCCACAGACAGAGGCATGACCTTGCATGACAGCCACGTCACCAGAAGACGTAATCTCCTCTCGGTGATCTGATGATATGGACCGAAACGTGGTTGTGTGCCACATGATCACCTATGCTCCCAAACATGAAGTAAACATCCATGGAAATATATGGGGGCTGGGAAAGTAGTTCAATTGGTAGAGCATTCACCTGGTAAGCAGGCAGTCTTAGGTTCAGTTCCTAACACAGCAGGAACCCAGCGTGGGGTACATACCTGTAATCCCTGCATTCTATAGGTAGAGGGATGAAGAACAGAAGTTCAAGGTCATCCTGCCTACCTAGCAAGTTTGAAGTGAGTATGGCCATGTGAGACACTATCTCAAAAACAAAGCAGAGCCAAACAATCAAATAGGTACAGCTGGTTTTTCTTTCTTCGTGTAATAATACCATGGGTGACATTTGAAGCAGTTGCGCGGCCACCTACCCCCACCCACCCCAGGGTCAGGCTGCCTAAATTGGGATCCCAGAGACACTGATTTCTAGCTATGACCTAATGCTTTTACTTTTGTGTTTTTCAACAGCAAAGGGGAAGACACTAAGAGTCTCTTTTTCACCGTGCAGCTGAACATCCCGAGGCTGGACTCGAGGCAGAGACGCCATAAGCTGGCTGCCAAGCCCAGGACCCTCTGTGAGCCTCTAGTGTTAGTTTGCTGGCTTTATTCAGTTTGGCAAAGGCAGGAAGTGCGGGAGAGACAGAAGGACAGCAGGCCTGTGGACATGTGGCAGAGAAAGCTGTGGGCTGGCCCCAGGGCTGGGAGGCAGCACTCTGCAGGCGCCTGGACTACTCCAGCTCAGGCTTCTGTATGGCTGGCTTGGCCTGGCTCTCTTCCCCTGCCCTTATCTCCAGACGCCTGTTATCTGCACACCCATCTGTGGACAAATGGCCAGCCGGCTGGCTCCTGGTCACCCTGCCTGGGGAGGAGGGGGGGTCCTTCTCAAACTTGTGTCTGGCAATTTGGGCTGGAGCCCAAGGTGGGGGGTCTCCCCCATGGAGGAGGCCAGGCCCAGCATCACCCTTGGGGCTTTAAACCCAGAATCAAGTTGCATGATATTCCACTGACTCTGTTCAGGGCAAGGAATCCTGCCCCATCTTCTGTTCCCACAACCAGGAGTCAGGAAATGTGTTGTACAGAGAGGCAGGGCTGTAACTGTCATCCCACTGAGCCCATGGGGAGACTGAGGCAGCTATGAACTGCTGTAACCCATAGCCAGGCAAAGGCTTTGTCCCCGCTATGCAAGGTCCAGGCCTCACCTTTGATAGAGCATGCCTGGGCAGCTGCCTTCCCTGAGCCCTGGTGTCTTTGGAGGTAGAAGTTAGGAGTAGAGACCAGTCCACAGGATGCTGGACATTGGGGCACTCAGGTAGAACCTAGACAACACAGAACCTCTCTCTAGGCTGCTTCTACCTTCAAAGCCTACCTCCCGTGCATCTCAGCAGGACCCAGACAATCACCTGGTTTTTGCTTCCTGAATCTGAATTTCCCCACCTTAAAAAAAAAAAAAAATGGGAAAATAGGGGGCTCAGTGGTTAGGAGCATCAGCTGTTCTTCCAGAGGTCCAGAGTTCAATACCCAGCACCCACATGGTGGCTCACAACATCTATAGTGGGATCTGATGCCCTCTTCCATCATAAAGAGGTAAATTCAGATAGAGCATTCATATATATATATGTATATATTGTATATAATATATATATATATATATTTTTTTTTTAATGGGAAAATGAAAGCCTTACCTCACAGATGGTGTCTAATTAGGTAAAACACTTAGGACAAAATGTATGCTGCTTACCATTTTTTTGTGAGTGGTTTTTAAATTTAAATTTTTAATTTTTATTGTTGCTACATCTTAACTTTCATTTTTAAAGATTTACTCATTTACTTTGTCATTGTTGTTTGAGATGGGATCTTATCATACAGCGCTGGTTGTCCTAAAACTCACTCTGTAGACCAGACTGACCTTGAACTCACAGACATCTACCTGCCTCTGTCTCCTGAGTGTTAGGATTAAAGGTATGTACCATCATGCCTCACTCTGTTGTTTTTCTTATTTGTGAATATGTGTCTGTGTACACAACTACACACTTATGCATTCTCAAAGTCTGGATCTGAACTCTTCCTGACGATTTCAAAGCAAATACTCTTATATACTGAGCCATTTCTGTCTGTTAATTTTTGACACGAGGGCTCACTTTGTAGTCCTGGTTGGCTTGAATTTATGATCTCTCAGCCTCAACCTCCCAAGTGCTGAGTGTACCTCCACACCTAGCTTGAGATGGCTCTGTTTTTATTGGTTGGATAGTACAGTTGCTTGACTGGTAGCCTGGCTTTGTTGTGTGATCTTAGATGTCTCTCGGAGTCTCTGTACTCTCTCTGTGTGTTTGTGTGTATGTGTGTGTGTGTGTGTGTCTGTCTGTCTGTCTGTCCCCTTCCAGGTTTTTCTTCTGTAGCTTGGGCTATCCTGGAATTCACATTGTAGCCCAGGCTGTCCTCAACTTGCAACAATCCTCCTGCTTCAGCTTCCCAGAGATTGGGAGTACAGGTATACACTACCAAGCCCCGCTTGAATCTTTTTTTCTCTGTAAGCAAGGGCCATGTGTCCTAGAAACTCTACTGAAGGGCTCTGGTCCTGCATGGTCAACTGGGGACTGCCAGGTTCACAGGGAAAATGTCTGCATGGAAGAGCAGGAGACAGACTGTACCTTTGTTTATAGAGCCTCTGTCTCCCCTGATGAATGCTCAGCAGAAGTCTGTTTGCGTGTTTCTCCTGAAATCATGCTTCAAGTTGTGTTTGGAGTACACGTGCCTCTGTCAAACATTCCCTGGTGCTGGGGCCAGGGATTGAGGTGGGGTAGGGGAGGTGGGAGGCCAGAAGAGAGAGCAGAATGTGTCCCAGACTTTCTCCTGGGACAGAGGCTGGGCCTGGAGACACTGCACCCTATCCACCATTGGGTTTGGCCTGGGCTCTGCAACCTCTGAGACAGGCATCCTTCCTGGCCTCAAGGAGCTCTCTAGAAAGCAAGATAAGACCTAGGCTTGCCCAGAAAGTGGAGAAGGAGAGATAAGGACCCATCTGCTTCCACTCTTGCCCTCTGATCCTCCCCAGCCTGCCAGAACACTTTTAAAAATGTAAATCACAGCCACTTCCTTTGCAGGGGAATCAAGATCCGCACTCAAAAATGGCTGCAGAGCCCCGCTGGACTCCTTGCCCACTTTAGGAACCCCATATCCTGCCCTGCACATCCTTCTGTCAGCCTTCCAGTCTTTCCCAGAAGCCCTTGTGGGTGATGGGTCCCTGGTTCCTCACTGCTGGCGCTGCTTACTTAGGCCTAGGGAGTCTACTTACCACAAGCTTCAAACACATTCCCCTGTCTCAGTGCTCTGTCTCAACAAGCCCTAGAAATCTCTTACTGTATGTGGTTTTTGGTGCATCCGTTTTTAAACACCTAGCTGAGTGCCCCTGGGAGGCCAGTTTCTGCTTTGCACAGCAGGGTATGTGCAGCATAGCTGCATGAGGCTCTGAAAGCACTCCCCCCCCCCCATTCTTTGCACACATCAATGAGGGGATTGGATCTTATGCTTAGGAATGTAGAGGACAAATGGCAGAGAAGGAGTAAAGCTTGAGCATCAAAGCCTGGTCTTGGTGAAAAGGAGTATTTGATAAGCAGAGAGCACAAAATGAAAGTGTGGTGTATAGGCTGTGGGCAGAGAGACGGCATCACAGTGAGATACTGAGACCACAGGCCGCAATTTCGGCCACCTCATTTTGATCTATGCCTCTGGAGTTAAGGATGCTGGTACCTACTCTCCAGATCAAGCACTTGAAGAGAACATCCAGTTTCAACATGGGGCTCATGAGGACAGATTTTTATTTCATTGTAATTTCATTCTGAAGGAGGCATTGTCTATATTTTCCCCACTAATAAATGACTCACAAGTTTTATTTACTTACGGGACCATCAAGATGGCTCAGTGTGTAAAGGTGTTTGCTGCCAAGCCTGGAGATCTGAGTTCTGTCCCCTAAACTCAAATGGCAGAAGCAGAGAACTGACTCCTGAAAAGCTGGTCTCTCAACACCGCCCCAACATGTATGAACACTAACTAGGTTTAGTTTTATTTTTATGTGTCTAGTGCTTTGCTTGCAAGTATGCCACATGCATACCAGGTATCCTCAGAGGTCCCTCCCCAGAGAGATCCCCTGGAACGGGAGTTATAGACACTTGTGAGCCACCATGTGAGTTCTGGAGAGTCTGCTTCCTCTGTAAAAACAGTGTTCTTTACTGCTTTGCCATCTCTCCAGCCCTCATCCTAACTGACTACATAAAAATGTATTTATTTTTTGAGGTATTTTTTTTATGTAGTTTAGGCTATCCTGGAGCTCTTAATTCCCCAACCTCATTCTCTCGGTGCTGTAATAAGTATTGTCACTACCTGGCCTTGAAATGAGTCTCCCCATCACCACCCACGAAGGTGAGGAAATTTGACATTGGACATGCTAGGCAAGTGTACTGCCCCAAACTATTCCCACTTTGCTTATTTTTAGTCTACAGGCTTCTGAGATGTTAAAACTATTTTAAATTGACAGGCAACTTGTAAGTGCATTTCATCTTTCCTGCAATAATTTAGATGTACATTGATGAGATGTTCCATCTCA
Organism: Phyllotis vaccarum; assembly: GCA_033318265.1. Taxonomy (NCBI): domain Eukaryota; kingdom Metazoa; phylum Chordata; class Mammalia; order Rodentia; family Cricetidae; genus Phyllotis; species Phyllotis vaccarum. Next base: position 23,933,188 of record JARWLC010000003.1, on the reverse strand, counting down.
CCAAACAGCTTGTTTCAGTCCCTAGAAGTGAGGTCAGTCTCCTGCAGACCCTAACCCGTTACCTACCTGAAGTGAACTTCCTGGTATATCCAGCATGGAGGACCTTTGTGGTCTCTTTTGCTGGAAATCAATACACAGACTTTCTCTGACCTTTCTCTTGACCTTTTGAAGGGGTGTGTGTGTGTGTGTGTGTGTGTGTGTATGTGTGTGTGTGTGTAACATATATGTACAGGTGTGCATGGTCCTCATGGGGATGGAAAAACGACCTGATCTAGCCTGTTAGGCAATGGCTCAGATGTTGAGCCACACCCTATTTCCTATCTATCTGTGTATGTTTGTGCACATGTGTGACCTATGTGTGCGTGCCATTGTGAATGTGCACACACAAGATTTTGCAGAAGCCAGAGAAAGATACTGGGCTTCCTGCTCTATCACACGCCACCTTATTCCCTGGAGGAAGGGTCTTTCCTTGAACCTGAAACTAGACCATTTCAGCTAGCTGATCAGTCAGCGAGCCCTCCCAGATCTTGTGACTCTACTCTGTACAGTTATGGAGTTAACAAGTAGATGTTTTGGCAATGCCTGTTTTTGAAAAGTAGGTTCAGAGGATCCAAACTCAGGCCCTTGTATAGCACAGCAAGTACCTGTATCCACCGAGTCACACAACCCTCATCTACAGTTTTGTTTGGTTGTTATTGCAAAGAGGGTCTCACTATGTAGCCTTGGCTGGCCTGGAACTCACTATGTAGGTCACAGAGATCCACTTGCCTCTGCTTGCCTCTGGGATTGGGATTAAAGGTGTGCATCACTCCACCCAGCTCTTGTCTGTAATTTTAAAGAAAGGAAATAGAATGGAAACATAGTAAAGAGAGGGTGTAGAGAAAGCTCAGGAGGAGTGGAACGGGTCCGCTCTTCAGGGGACAAGGTTGCTGGGCCCCTAGTGTCCTCTAGGTGGCACCCAATTCCCTGGGGATACTGATGAGCAATTTCTCAGGCTAAGAGGGACGTTCTGGCGGGGGTAAGCCCCTCCTGTCCGATCTTTTAGAAAAGCAGCCCCCATCTCTCGCTGCTCTAAGTAATCAGCATTCATTCATTCATTCATTCATTCATTCATTCATTCATTCATTCACATGCTCACCATTTATTCTCCCATGCCTCCTGCATGCTCTCCACAGGACTCCTGTCCTTTGTAGGGAAAAAAGCCTACAGTTTAAAAAGAGAGAGAAAAGGTCAACTAGACCAGATCCAGTCTCTCTACCCCTTAGCATCATAGCTCCTCCCAGAACCACCCAGGATGACCGAAAGGTGAAAATGAAGGTCAGTTGGCCTGTGGCAACCCTTCAGAGGAATCTCTAGTCCAGCAGGGAGGAAGATGCGAGGGGGAGGCTGTTACCTGCCCATCCACCCATCCACCCTACCCACCCCGTCAGAGCCAAGGCCTATTTTAGGTCCCTCATCTGTAAGATGGAAGCTAATGACACTTCCTCATGGAACGTGGCAGCCAACATGATAATTAAACTCCTTCCTTGCACGGTTCTCCAAAGAGCCTGGACCCTGACAGCCTAATTGATTCACTGCTCCCCGGGAGAAGGAGGGACATGTAGGTGATCATCAAAGGTGTTTTCTAGGCCCCCTGTTCATAATTCTTCAGCCGCCGACAGTGTCTTGCTAGGCTTAGACTCCTGTGTCTGTGACCTGTGACTCTGATTTCTCACCTTAACTGAGGGGACCAAGGTTGGGGACAGAAGCCTTGGCCAGCAGCAGAAAGGAAGCGACCAGGCAGCTTCTGCAGGCCCAGGTTGAATGACACGCAGCAAATTGTTCAGTCTGGGAGCCTCTTCCTCTTCCATTTATCCAGGGGCAGTGAGACCTTGTTATGAGGGCTGGAATAAAACTTTGGGAAGCAGTGGAATGTAAGGGCCATCCAGTTTGGGTGATGGTTCATAGTGAGAACCGTACCTTTCTCATCTCTACGTGACCATCTTTGGGGTGGAGAGATGTGTTTCTCCTCCTCACGAAAGTAATTCCTTTGCCTCTGTCTCCCTCCCAATCATCTCCTCCGATAGTCTAACCCCCAGTGTCTGGCTGTAAGGAAAATAGACCCAAAGATGACTGGGCGGGAAATAGTCTGTTCAGCTGCTATCCCTGCAAACATCACTAGCCTCCTCAGAGTTACCATGGGGCTGCCACGTGCATAGTTCCCGGTGGTGGTCAGGCTTTCTCTGACTCCACTCTGGGAGTCTGACTGCTCCTTAAGAGACACTGCACTGTGTCCATCACATCCACCAGGAGCAGAGTTCAAGAGAGGACACAGCCAGCCAGAGGGCTTGAGAGGTCTAAGGCAAGGCAAAGATACACCCATATAGAAATTTGGGGGCCAGTGTTCAGAAGTAAGGCTGAGCCAGGACTCGATGCAGGTATGTATCCTGCTATACTATGGACCAGTGATGTTACCAGAGATGTTAAGGTGAGAGACAGGGCGCAATCCACCACCTATCCTCAATAGGTCATTTAAAGAGATAGGATAATGGTGAAAGCAGAGAATGAAGATTTCTTCAGTGTGGCCACATGAGGAAGTGTATTTAGGGTCCTGGCATGAGGATCAGTTTACATAACAGGGCAAGAGGCAAGTACAGCTAAAGCTGTCCTGTTCAAGATGTAGTCCCACCCTTCACAGACTGTCATTGTCTTGGCTCTAGTTTCTCCTGCAAAGTGACCTGAAAATTGTGTAAAATCTTGGGAAACAAGTTCCCCTCTAGGTTGTCAAGAGACTTCAGCCTTTTCCTATCTCTGCCAAATGACCTATTGAGGATAGGTGGTGGACCGTGCCTAGGCTCTCACCCTAACATCTAATTTGGTGGTGGGGGAGGGGGTTCCAGCTTCTTGGGACCCACTGTCTTAGCAGTCTGATAGTCAAAGGGAGGGGTGAATGTCTCTTTAGAATGTCTTCTCTTTCTCTTGACTGGGCCATGGCGTTGTATGCCTTTAATCTCATCATCTGGGAGACAGAGGCAGGGGAATCTCTGAGTTCGAGGCCAGCCTGGTCTATAGAGTGAGTTCCAGGAGAGCCAGGGCTACACAGAGAAATCCTCTCTCAAAACAAGTATCTCCTCTACAACAGTTGCAATGGCTTGTTAGAACATTGGCTGGCCGTTTGCCTCTATGGCAGCTGACACATAACTGTCACCTATTGTGTTGCGCTTCTGGCCCTGCTTGCAGCCCCACTGCTGCTTAGCACCAAATAATCACACAAAGGCTTATATTAATTTTATGCTGATCAGCCTATGGCTTTGGCCCAACATGGGTAAAATACACCCACACAAAGTCTTAGAGAGCTTGAAAACAGTCTAGGTAACAGAAATAGAGCCAAAGGCAGCTTCCGAGTTGTGTCTCTCAAGTGGGCCATGGTAAAGAGACTGAGTGGTGTATGGGATTAAATTTCAAAATGGTGTGTTTGTTGCATGCAATTTAAGCTGAACAAGGCCAGTTCCTGAGCCTCAATGTAAGCAAGGAGCTGTATATGGAGGACTTAAGGTTTCTGTTAATAAAGACAAAAAGGGAACTGAGTCAAAAATATCTTCTTAATAATAGCAGTGTTTTCTTGAGTCAGCTCTGTTTGTTGGAGCCAAACAGAGGTGCAGCTTTTTAAAGAGAAGCTTCCTGATTCAGCCTTAGAGGCAAAATACTAGTGAGTCTTTTAAAACTTAAATGGAGTTAATGAGCAGTAGACAGCATTGCATTACTTGGTGATTATATGGACCCTAAAATTCTCCAGAGTGGTAATTGTGGGAACCTGCTAAAAAGCTAAATTCTATGAAGCTAGACTAGGATCTGGGTGGAGCAGTCAGCCACCCTAGAGAACTCTATAATCCTTAGCCACACCTTGGCAGATTAAAGGTGTGGACAGAAACAGAAAGAAATAGAAGGAGTTGGGTGGAGTTGGCCACCCTAACCAAACAAAGATATGGTCAGAAACAGAATAAGATAAGAAATAAGAGATATACAGTAAAGACAGATTTAAAAAAGCAACTCTAAATGGTTTAGAGTGTGTTAATATATGTAGGCTTGAGAGAGAAAAGAAAAATGGTAGAGAAAGTCCTTAAAAAAGAAATAGAGTAAAAGAATAAGCCACCTAAAGATGGAAAATACAAAGAGTGTCTGGATATTGTATGTTATTGTCTTGTCTTTAAGGTTTTTTGTCTGAAAATTAGGTAGTAAAAGCTGCTAAAAGTCATGTGATTATAAATGCTGCTGGATTAATCCAACCTATATATTTTGTGGGTGAGTTGACTTTAAAATAGAAATCAAAAGATATGCTACTTTGGAGAAGAGGTTTTAATTTTATTTCCACAGAAAATAAGAGGCTGTGGATTTTTAAAGAAAATATAATTTGACAGAGGAAAAGATCCGAGAAGTCTCCAGTGGAAGCAGATGGCCCAGATGATTCATCAGAGCATCTCTGTTGCAGTTTCCTCTGAGCTCTGTATCCAGAACAACTTCTAGGAGACTGCTGAGATGACCCAGCCTTACAGACTACTCCACTAACGACTTGTCCATAATCCTAAAGTTTTCTTTGGGTCCGCATGGGATTGCCAATGCCCGCATTCAGCCCGAAGTAGCTTAAAGAACTACACCCATATTCCCCCCAAAATGGATTATGGATGTTTGTCTTTTTTCTTTTTTTACAGTGTTGGTTATAAATCATTATAGGTAATGGGAAAACAAGAATGTTAGGTCTGAGGTTCTTGTTTTAAAAAGAGAAAAGGGAAAATGTAATGAATTTATGTTGTTACATTGTATATAATTGTCCTGCCTACTGGTTTAATAAAAATGCTGATTGGATGAAGGCAGACAGGAAGTGTGGGCAGAGCTACCAGACTGGGAAAACTCTGGGAACAGAAAGAACAGAGCGGAGATGCCACAGAGACACCAGAGAAGCAGATGCAGAGGACACCTATGCTGCTCTGAGAAAAGGCACTGAGCCCCATGGCTGAACAGAATAAGAATCATGGGTTAGTTTAAGAGCAAAAACTAGCAAGTTCTATGCCTGGGCCCCAGGTCAATGTACAATTAATATAAGTGCCTGTGTGTTTCAGTGAGACTATGGACTGTGGGACTGTGGGTCTGCGGGTCTGGACCATGAGGCTAGGCCAGAAAGTCTGGGCCAGAAACTTCACAGAATAGTCACCAACTTTACATTGCCTTCATCCATATCCCACCAGCAGCCAATCCCTGAGGCTACCCCCACCAGGCAAGTGACTCCTGAGCAACATCCCTAACCTGTTGCTCAGATGCTGTCTGTCCCGTCAGTGACCAACTCCTTGGAATCATGGTGAGTCTCTTCCTGTGCTTTTCAACCCTGCTGTCCACAGATGGTCAGCTATGTAGCCCTGCTGCTGCCGCTGCTGGTGGCATGCAAAAGTTGCCAGGGTCTTTAGTTCTGTTGGAAGATGATGCTGTGCTCTCAGATTTCAGAGAGGGTCAACTACTTTGAGGGGAAAGAGGCACTACCCTTTTGTGTCCTGTGTCTGTGACAGCCTTCCATTTGAACACAGCTCTCATTTCCAGAACCTTCCTGAAGATTCCAGCTGAGTGCATGACTCAATCCTGGGGAAATAGCAAATCAGATGACCTCACTGGAAAGAACAGAGGCAGAGAGTCTGCAGAGTCTGGCTTTGGAAGCCCCAGTCTGGCCTCCTCAATGGATTTAATGCTGGGGACCTAGAGCCTTTTAATGGCTGCTTATGAGATAGACATGTACCCTTCGTGGGCTTGAAGAAAAGCCAAAGAAATTATATTAAGGGGCTGGAGGTGCTGCTTGGGTAGGAGAGTGCTTCCCTAGGAGGCTCCTTGAGCTCCATTCCAGCACTGCATAAAGCCAGTGTGAAGGTACATACCTGAAATCCCATCATGTGGGAGGTGGAAGCAGGAGGAGCCGCAGTTCAAGGCCATCCTCAGCTACGTAGCTGAATTGAAGCCAACTTGAGCTACTTAAGACCATGCCTCAAATTGAAAAAGAAAAAGAAATTGCACTGGAGCTGGGCATGATGGTACCCACTTGTAGTATCTCAGCTCTTCAGATGCTGAAGCAGGAGGATTCTTATGAGCTAAAGAGTGAGACCCTGTCTCAAGGAACAAAACAAACAAGCAAAAAATACTGTGTTGGGATTCTTGTGTCAAGGTTTATTTCTGACCAAAGGCAGCTGAGACCCTTAGACTCCATGCACCAAGGGGTACAAGATTCTGGCCAGGGAGTCACCAGGTAGATCTGCTCCCGAGCTCTGCAGCTGTGGTCCTCAGTTTTCCCTAGACAGCTGTATAACCTCTGTGCCCCGCCCTCACTGTGTGCTCCTCAAGGCAGAGATGCAGAGGTAGGAGGATGAGGAGAATAACTGGTAGACAGGAGCTGGCCAAGAGAAGAGCTGCAGGCTCAGGGCGGGAGTGAGACTGGGTTCAAGCCTCCTTCCCACAGTGGCTAAGAGCATTAGCTTCTGTATCCACTGAGCTCCTCACTGTGTGCCCCAAGGAAACTTACTCAACTTCTCTGAATATCAGGTTTCTCCACTCAAAAGTCATGAAAGGATCTGAGGACGATGGTGTGATTTAGGACAAATAAATCCACATCCTTTGATTTATAATTTGTGGAGTGACCCTGAGCAAGCCTTAGTTCAACTAGGGGTAGACCTGAGGCTTCAGAAACAGTTCATGAAATGGCAGGGGGACTCCAGCTCTTGTTGGCTCATAGCTATGAATGAAGAGCTGGGCGTAGTAGTGTATGGCTGTAAGTCCCAGCACGCAGGAGGCAGACACAGGTCGTTCTCCACGAGTTCAAGGCCGGCCTGGTCTACAGAGTGAGTGTTGAGACAGCCAGGGCTCCACAGAGAAATCCTATCAAAAACTAAAAGAGTGGCTTCCTTCTATAAACCTCTCTCCTCACCTCTGTTTTCTGGCAACGGGCTAAGCCACAACTCCCTTGCCAGCTGTGTGACCCTGGCAGACTTAGCCTCTCTGTGCCCTTCTTCATCTGTATGCAAAATGAGATGGTAGTAATGATAAATCGTATCCACCACACAGTTGCTAGAGGACAAGAACCGGACCCAAGAATACTTCAAATCCTTTACAGAAGCCAAGAGAGGCTGGAGGGAGTCCCCCATAAAATGCCCTGTTCCCTAAGCAATTGAAAAGACCATCATGGAGCCAGGTCCCTCCCTGGGTGGCTTGGTCACCAGCCAGAACTCCCTCTGGCCTGCTGCTTTTTCAGAGTATCTCAGAGATGGAGGCCCCTCCTTGATTTTTCTCACTCTGCAGGCTCATCTGTGAAAGAAAGCAGATCTTGGCCTGGTTATCTCATGACTGACCTCAGCTGGGGCCAAGCAGGAAGGGTGACAGTGGATCACCTTGTATACAGTCACTCAAACTCCCACTGGGGTAGATGCACAGATGCGTCTTAGAACATAGACATTTAGTCACACACATTGTCCCAGTTCCTCCCAGAAAGGACCCCTGATAGCCCAAGGAGACTTGGCTCAACCCTGGGCACTTAGTATTTAAAGAGACAATTGCCTGGAGGCCCTCCCCCAGACCCAAGAGCACAGGCTGGCCTAGCCCAGAAACAGGCTCCAGTGACACCTGGTGCATACTACTGGCTTGCTTACACGTTTACACATGCCCTAGTGTTCCTTGACAGTTGTGGTGATACAGGCCTGTAACTCCAGCACTCAAGAAGGATTGGAGAGAGATTGTGGCCACCCTGGCCTCACATCCCAAGGAAAGAAAGAAAGAAAGAAAGAAAGAAAGAAAGAAAGAAAGAAAGAAAGAGAGAGAGAGAGAGAGAGGGAAAGGGAGGGAGGGAGGGAGGGAGGGAGGGAGGGAGGGAGGGAGGGAGGGAGGGATGAAGGAAAGAAGCAAGGGACTGAGAGATGGGCCAATGATTAAGAACACTCAGGCTCTTCCAGGGATGCAGGTCCAGTTTCCAGCACCCACATGGTCATCTGTAACGTCAATTCCAGATGATTCTAACTTCCTCTTCCGATCTCCATGGGCATCAAGCACACACTTGTAGACATGCATGTAGGCAAAACCCATGCATATAAAATAAATAATTAGAAATGTCTCCTTGATTTGAAGTTTTTTTTCAAAAATAATAATTTCTTAAAGCCTTTTAAATAAAATTGATAAGAGGATGGGTATGTGACACACATCCTTAATCCCAGCACTTGGGGGCAGAAACAGGTTCAAGGTCAGCCTGCTCTACAAAGTAAGTTCCAGAACAGCCAGGGCTACAAGAGAAACCCGATCTTGAAACACCCCAAAGATAAGAAAACAGTAATAGTTTTAATACAGGTAGAATTCAATTTTGAGAAAGCCTGGATTCTTGAGACACAGTGAACATCTCACAGCACCCAATCAACAGGCAGATAGAGGCTCAGCTAGAGAAGGTTGTGGTGTGAACCCTGCTGTCCTGGAACCCTAGGGGAGCATTCTTGATGGCCCAGGATGTTCAATAGTAAAGTCAGAGAGAAAAACTGAGTATTGGCCAGAAAATTGAGAGACATGGCTCAATGGGAGCCAAGCAGAGTAGGTGGGGGGAGGGTGTGGGGGGGTGCGCTTCAGGCTTCTCCTGTGTGTTCTATGTACCCACATTCAGTGTTTCTTTCAAAGGTAACTATGGGGGACACACATTGGAATGGTAACAGAGCTGGAGGAAGCAGATGGCCCAGATATGAAACTGTCATTTCTGGAAGGGGATTGGCTCTGACCAGGGAGGTCAAAGGTCTTCCCCAGTCCAGGTAGAGGGGGAAGGAAAAGCAGATGAGGCGGAGGAAACAGCAGATGCAAAGGAGCAGGAGAAGGAATGTTTGTCCATGGGTCTGGAATGATGAACAGAGGCAGACCCATGAGCCACATGAGTAACCTAAAGGGGGATTCCCTGATACAGATCCTTGACATAGTCCACAGCACCATCCCTGGTGGCAGGTAATGGGATGCAAGAAGTGACCACTGAGGTGTTGATTGACTAAACTGGCATGCCCACAGGTGTTGGCAGGAAGTGTGGGAAGCTGCGGTGGGCAGGGGATGTGGAAGAGCCAAAACCAAGGAGAGCAAGGGCTGGGCATGACTAGCAGGGACCCTGCTGGCTAAGCCTGATGACTGCATTGGGTCCCATGTGGTAGGAGAGAACCAGCTTCCTCCAACAGTCCCCTGGCCTCCACACAAACCATGCCACAAGCCTTCTACCACCAGAATTAGTAAATACATTTTTAAAAAGTTTACATACATAAAAAATTGATTAATTAAATAATTTTTAAATAAGAAGAAATTTGGCAAGGATTGAAAGCAGTGCCTTCTGGTCACTTTCAGGCATGAATGTAGAAGAATATTTGTGTGTTTATTTATTGTTTATGTGTGTGTTGAAAGATATAGTAGAGCTGGCCAGATGGTTCAGTAGGTAGAGGCTCTTGCCCCTGAGAGCATCGTCTTGGATTTGATCCCTGAGTTCCACACAGTAGAAGGGAAATAGAAAGCTGCCAACTAAGAATCCTTAAAACTGACTCCCAGCAGCCTTCTCTGAACTTCATGTATGGGCGATACTACATGTACCTCCCACACAACCCAATCAATCAATCAATCAATCAATCAATAAAAATTTAAGACAGCTTCAAACCGGATAATAGATGGGTTACCGTATTGAGAAGGGGACAGGGTTGTGACAATTGATGACATAGTTCTAGGGAAAGAACATGGTGACTGAGAGCAGCCTGCATGAACCCCAAAGGCAGCAGTGGGTGTGAAGAGAAAGGGGTCCCTCTGAGAACTACTCAGCAAAGAGAGCCAGGGCAGGGAATGGCTTGTCAAGGAGAGAGGGGTATCAAGGTGACGCCTGGTGAGTGATCTTGAGTCCTCTGTGCCTGTCTGTGAAGTAGATGTGAAGATACATCCATTCCACAGTGTTGTGAGGATCCAACTGACCCCACATCCCATAGCCATCGACAGCAGCCCTTCTTTTAGGTGGGGTACACTGGCCTGGTTGTTGTGTGTTCCCTGTGACTACAAAGGCTGTATGTATGGGGGAGGGAGTGCTAGAAGGGAATGCTGGGCCTGAATGTGGGGCAGTTAGATCAAAATGGAGGGGAGAGGGTACAGGATCTGTAGGCAGTTCATATGACCTGCAATAGCTAATGAGGTAGGGCCTTCGCCCCAAGGACCTACATCTCAAGCTTCAGCCAGTCCATTAGTTCGAACCTTTGCAGTTCAGCTATTATGAGTCTGTTAGGCAAATGTGACCATCCATTGAAAAAAACCTGTACCTGGGAACTGAACACATTTGCGAGGGAGCAGGTGCTCTTAATCTCTGAGCTATCTCTTTAGTCCCATGAGCCAGATTTCTTTAAAAAGCCTTCAGGTGAGCCATGCAGAGGTGACACATACCTTTAATGCCAGTGCTCTGGAAGCAGAGGCAGAAGCAGAGGCAGAAGCAGGCGGGTCTCTGTGAGCTCAAGGCCAGCCTGCTCTACAGAGCAGCCAGGGCTATTACACAGAGCAACCCTGTCTTGAAAAGAAATAACAAAACCTCAGGTGGAGCCTGGGCATGGTAATGTCTTTAACTAGGGCACTTGGAAGGCAGAGGCAGGTAGACTTGAGTTGGAGACCAGCTTTGTCTATGTAGCAAGGGCCAGGCTAGCAAAAAGCTACATAGTGAGACCTGTCTATAAAAATAACAAAAACAGAAATGGTGATGAGCCTAGGGAAGTGGTCCTGCCAAGAAAACATGAAGACCTGAGTTTGAGTTCCCAACACTCACATAAAAAGTCATGGAGGCTGGAGATGATGGCTGGTAAAGGCAGCTGCTGCCAATCCTGAGGATCTGATACCTGGAACCACTTGGGGGAAGAGTAGAGTCCTACAAGATATCTTCTGACATCTACAATGAGCCCCCCCCCCCCCACACACAATCAAAATAAATAGCCAGGTATGGTGGATGGAACACACCTTTAATTCTGGCACTCAGGTGGGGCGAATCTCTTGAGTTTGAAGCCAACCTTGTCTTCAGGGCTAGTTCCAGGACAGCCTGAGCTACACAGAAAAACCTTGTCCTCCAACAACCAAAAATAAAGAATTAATACAACAGTCATGTTTTTTTATAGTGGTTTTGAAAGTGATGTGGTTGTGCAGGTTTCTAACCCTGGAGCTGGAGGAAGGTGGGGGTTAACACAGGAGGAGGACCTCAGGGTTTCTCTAGCCAGCCAGTCTAGCTGACTCTGTGAGCTCAGGGTTTACTGAAGGACCCTGAGCATCTGTAAAGATAATGTGAAGAACCATAGCAGAAGACACTGATGTCAACTACTGGCCTCCACATGTTCACGCGCGCACACACACACACACACACACACACACACATCCTACACCACACCACAGACACAAATGACCTCTAGGTGAAGCTGGATATGGTATTGCATTTCTGTAATTTCAGGCTGGAGGATCACAAAATTTGAGGCTAACGTGATCTACACAACCAAAGACCATTTCTAGAAAGACAGACCAAGACAGAGACAAAGACGCCAAACTGGGGTGTGGTGGCACATATTTGTAATCTCAGCACTTATGGGTATTGAGGCTGGAGGTGGAGGCAAGAGAATCAGATGTTCAAGGTCATCCTCAGCTACATCATGAACTTGAGACCACCTTGGAATACATGGAACCCTGTATATAATAAAATGAAGCGAAGTAAAACAGAAGCTTTCCAATGCCTACCAGATACAAGGCCAATACAAGCCCAGAGTAGACAGAGGACCATGGGAAGTCGACACAGGATGGAGGGAACATTTGTGTCCCCAGCTACTTAGGACTCAGTTAGAAGAACGGCATGCTTAGCACTTGCCTGGGCTACAGAGCCAATTCAAGGCTAGCCTGGGCAACATAGTGAGATCCTATGTCCAACTCAAAGCATACAATAGTCTAGGGGTGTAGCCTGGTGTTGGGGCATCTGCCTGGCATGTGGGAAGCCCTGGGTTCCATCACCATTTCAGGGGTGTGAAAAGAGTGACCCCAGAAAACTTATGTATGGAAGGCATGCCTTTTGGAGGGTGAGTGGAATGTGGACACAGACCTGGAAAGTTTGTTTTTTAAGAGGAAATTCTTCCCATTTGTAGAGGATCAACTGGAGTCGGTTTTCCTGTGGCTGAGTTCTGCTGTCGGGAAAGGGCCTGCTTTCCCTAGCTCCCCGAGGATTGATGCCAGCAGTCTGGCTTTGGACTGCATTGCCCCCACCCTGAGGGTTGGAGCAGCCTGAGGACTGGCCTGGAACTCTAAGAAATGTTCATCCATATCCATGTCCCTTGTCGTGGTAGCCTCTGCCCTCCAAATCATCACTAATGGAGAAAGGCTTTTCCCTTTTCCTTCCTTCCTTCCTTTCTTTTTTTGCTGGACTTTGGTTTTTTTGTTTATTTATTTAGGTTTTGAGAGAGCACCACCCTTCACTTAGTGGGTTCTCAAAAATGGAAAAACTTTGCTCTGCATGAAGAGGCACAACCAATCCTGCTGTTGAGGTTTACTTAATGAAAAGATGGACTTGGCCAATGAACTAAACACAATCCACGTTTTTATTTTCTGCCATTTCTAAGAACTCAGCAAACATTTTTCCAGAAACTTCACTTCCTGAATCTAGTCTTTTGATTTGTTTTGAGGTCTCAAGTAGACCAGGTTGGCCATGAACTCATTATCTAGCCAAAGATGACCTTAAATTTCTGATCCTTATTCATTTCCCAAGTTCTGAAATTACAGGCATTCAATATTGAGTTTTGTGTGTGTGTGTGTGTGTGTGTGTGTGTGTGTGTGTGTGTGTGTGTGTGTGTGTGTGTGTTGCTGGGAATAGAACCCTGGACCTTGCATATGACAGGCCAGGACTCTACCAATGAGCTATACTCCTACCCCTCATAAAGAGGGTTTTTGTTTTCAGCCAAGGCTTCACAAAGTTGCCCAGATGTCCATAAACTCACTTTATAGCTCAGACAGGCTTCAAACTCCGGATCCTCCTGCCTCAGCCTTTCAAGTAGCTGACATCACAGGCCTGTGCTTTAAGAGTTAGCTTTAGTCTTAGTTTTTGAGGCTTTTCTGTGATGATCTCCAGAATGCCTACATTTATGTATAACCCACCAATACAAGCATTCCCGGAGTTCCAGATTCTACTCAACACACACACACACACACACACACACACACACATACACACACACACACGCTCCTCTTTCTCTGTCTGTGTGTGTGTTATTCTGCGTTTGAGGTGAGGACACTGCAGTAAGCCATATCCCACGGCTTTCTTTCTTTCTTTTTCTTTTCTTTTCTTTTTTTTTTTTTTTGAGAAATGTCTATTCAGATTCTTTACCTATTTTTAAGATTTAAAAAAATGTGTGTGTGTGTGTGTGTGTGTGTGTGTGTGTGTGCATATAAGAGCAAGTATAGATAGAGGCAGTCAGATCACCTGGAGCTGGAGATACAGGAAGTCATAAGGAACCCAACATAGGTGCCAGGGACCAAACTCTGGTCCTCTTCATGAGCAGCAAGTGTTCTTAGGGAGCTGGAAGGATGGTTCAGTGGTTATAGAGATCTGGAGGACTTGTTCAGTGGTTACATGGGGCTGGAGAGATGGCTCATCCATTAAGAGCATGGGCTGCTCTTCCAGAGGATCTGGGTTCAGTTTACATCACCCACACGGCAGCTCACAACTGTCTGTAAATTCAGGGGATTCAACACTTCTCACAGACATAGTTGCAGCTAAAACACCAATACACATTAAAAAAAGAAAAATGAGGTTACTTGTGGGGTTTGTTGTTTGAATTCCTTATTTATTTCTGATGTTAACCAGTTATTAAAATGTGGCTTAAATGGCCTCACTTTGGAGTTTGAACAAGAGTGGTTCCCATAGGCTAATATATTTGCATGCTTAGTTCCCAAATTAAGGAACTGTTTGAAAAGGATTAGAAGGTGTGGTCTTGTTGGAGAAGATGTCACTAGATGTGGGAAATTGAATTTCAAAAGCCCCACCAGGCCCAGTCTCCCCTCCTCCACCCCTCTCTGCCTGCTGCCTTCAGATCAGGATGTAAAGCTCTTAGCTGCTACTCCAGTGCATGGCAGGCTGCTTCCTGCCATGATGAGAATGGACTAAGTGTCTGAAATTGTAAGCTAAACCCCAGGTAAATGCTTTCTCTTATGAGTTGCCTTTGTCATGGTGACTCTTCACAGTAACAGAACAGTGACTGAGACAGGTGCAGAATTTGACATGTTCAAGTTAATGGAGGCCCTGCGTGGATCCAGATAGCTGAGGATGTAAATGATGGATGGCTGCCTTCTGCTAGATCTGTGCCCAAGGCACTAGGCAGAACAGTGTCCTATGAAGCAGCTATGGAGATTTTATGAAACAGGGCTCTGAGTGGATGAGCAGAAAAGGACACAACACAAATGCTAGGCAACAAGGAGACATCTCATTCTTCTCTTCTCATCCCCTCCTTTCTCCTGGTCATTGGGTATCAGATTTTGTCTGGGTGCAGTGACACATACCTATAATCGCAGTATTAGAGACGCTAAAGCAGGAAGATTGCCATGAGTTAAGGCAGCCTGGTAGGATAGTAAGTTCCCAGGGCAGCCCGAGTTAGAGACAGACAGAGTAGGAAGTTAAATACCTACTAGCTCTGTTGTCCTGGTGGAGAAGCCATAGGACACAACCTTGATCTGGCTTCTCATGCCTAGTCTCTAAAAGTGAGACCGTGCAAGGAACCATCTCATAGGTGTTGACTCCCTGAAAATACCCAATAGGAGCTTCAGCGTGGTGTAGAGTGCTTAGTAAATGTTCAGTGGCTTGGCAGCTGTTCTTGCTAACCCATCTGCCCCCAATCTGCCCATGTGTTCCTGAAGGACTTTGGGGGGAAAGCCCCTCATCTATGGTCCTCAGTTCCCCAATTTATATTCTAAGTATATCTGACTCTGTCAGCAATTTCTAAGTGCGGTCTGCTGTTAGCTGGATGATTTTATGTAGACACTTACCTCCCCGCACCTCAGGTTGCTGATGTTGTTTGAAATAGGGTTTCTCTCTGTAGCCTAGGCTGGCCTTGGAATTCTGGAAATCCCCATGCCTTTGCCTTCCAAACACTGGAATAATGGGTATGAGTCTCCATGCCTGGGTTAATATTTATCAGGTTAAGTTATGAACACATTAAAAAAAATTAAATTGATTGATTGATTGGATTGGATTGTGTTAGCATAAATGTGGAAGTCAGAGGATTAATTTCAGGAGCTGGTTCTGTGGGTTCCGGGACTTGAACTCAAGACTTTAGGTTTAGCACAAAGTGCCTACCCTCCCACCATCTTATCAGCTCCTGTGAGCACATTTTAATGTACAAGAGAAAAACTAAAACACTGATGGCAGACAAGGTCTCCCAAACATTTCAGAATTAAGCTAAGTTTTTGTTTTCCCTTTAATTGTAGTTTAAAATGAAAAGCAGCAGCTGGGGACGTAGCTTCACAGTGAAGCACTTGCCTAGCATTGAAGAGGCCCTGGGCTCCATCCCCAGTATGGCAAAACAGACAGACAGACAGACACAATTATGCAGTAAATGGCAGATCAGGTGGCAGACGTGGGAGAATTGGTAAAGTGGCCCTTATGCAGCTGACTTGAAGTGTGCCCTGGATGGTCTGGTTTTGATTATCTGGCTAAGCAGAAAACTCTAACTCATGAGCAATTCTCTAAAAGACCCCCTTGTCCCCTTCCTTCCATATTTCTAAGTGATCAGGACCCTGGAAGCCTCCTTGCCAGGAGTTGGGGCTAATGCCCTTTCAATACACACTGTAAAAGTAATATAAATAACTCAGGATAGGACTTCAAACACGCCACCTCAGATGTATGGTGGGAGATTACAGGTTTCCAAGCTGAAGCCCCTCCATCATCTCTTGGCTTACAGGCTTGCTGCAGAGTCCAGATCAATACAGAGGTTTTATGGGCCGCTGGCCCACATGACCAGGCCCCAAATCCTTTGCTTTATGGGTGTTTACACATTCCTGGTGAGAAATGGTTTACATTCTGGACCCTGAGCATGCTCCTAAATCAGCTGCAGGGTTCCTACAGTTGGACTAAAAGAGATCTGTCAGGAGGCAGGGAGCACAGAGGGGCTGGGTAGGGCCCCCAGCCCTACCACCCCCTGCTCCACGTGCTTAGTTAGAGGTAGCACAGTAAGTTACGGCTGCGCCTGTAGGGGTGCTGCACAGGCCTGAGGTGAGAGGTGTGAACAGGTGTGCCCAGCCCCTGCTCCACATTGGCCCTTGCTACATGTGTGCTCTGTGGTCTCCTATCAATGAGTACTGGGAAGATGGAATAGTAATCCTCCTGTTTACATGAGGACCCAGATAAGGACTCAGGTGAGAACACAGGTGAGGACCCAATTGAAGACGCAAATGAGGAGCCAGATAGGAATCTAGATGATGAGGACCCAGGTGAGGATACAGCTCCTCTCTGTTTTGCCCCTGCCTGGGCTAAGTCACTATCTGAGAATCCCATGTCCCAGACTTGACCCCATGAAACTGATGCACAAAGTTCCCTGGAAGACCCAAATACTCTGGGGGACCCTGCCTATCCCCTTTCTTACCCCATCCTCCTGCCTCATCATTCCCCCTTCATTTTTCTTCTCTTGTCTCCCTCCCTCATGTCCCTCGTCTCAAGCATCCTCTCCGCCATTCCCTCTTTCTTGCATCCTGAGCCCCAGTCCTGCTGTAGCAGACACAGAAACATCTCCTAAGTAATGCTCGGGTGGCCCTCAGCCTCTCACACATGCTGACTTCAACTTGGGCGTCTAGCCCCTCCCTAGCACCAGCAACTGCCTCCCGGGGCAAGGCAAGAAGGCCACCCTTAGGTGGACGGCAGTTAGAAAGCTGTCAGTCTTCTTCCCAGAGATGGCAGCCAAGATGGCAGTGTGCAGACCGTTGGAATAGGCAGGCAGATGGGAGCCTCCACTAAGTTACTTCACTCCAATCTCTCTGAGCCTCATTTTCTCCTCTGTAAAACCAAAGTGATAACGATGAGAGACAGCCTGGGCTTTTGCTGTTAACCATCCCAATCATTTTCTGTGAAAGATGAACAATAACAAAAAATAGCCAGGATGAGGTGGCACATGCCTGTAATCCGATGCAGAAGATAGATAAGGAACTAGGATTACTGGAATGTAATGTGCCCCAAATGTGTCATTTAGTGATACACGAAATGTGTAATGCTTACCTAGAAGGACTGTTGTGATGTTTGAATGATATTGCAGCATCCCTGGCACACTTGGTGCTCAGCGAGTGATAGTCAATGTCATAGTTTTCCGTCCATCATCGTCACACCCTCATCAGAGGCAGTCTCTGTCAGTGTGTGGGGAAAACACAGACCCTGAACAGCGGGAGCTGTGGATGGGAGCCAGATATTCAGGAGGGAACCGAAGCAGAGGCAAGTTTCTCTTCTCTGTGAGATGAGCCCAATGTGTTCCCCGTGGAAATGAGATGTTCCTACCTTGATTGCACTGAACTGCTGCTTCAGAAGTCATTAACAGCAGAATTCTCTGCTTCTGAAGCTCCTCTGTTCTGGGGGGAGTCTGAATCCCCTAACCCAATCTTTGAGGCTTCATCTACCAGAACCTCAGCATTTGACTGTTTGGAGATGTGGCCTCTAAGGAGGAGATTCTGTTAAAAATGGAGCCATAATGAGACCATAATTCAGCATGGCTGGTAACTTTTTTTTTATCTATCTGTGTGGGGGGGGAAGGGTCTGGGGACTTAACTCATGCTGTGAGGCTTGCATGCCAAGAGCCTTTACTGCTAAGCCATCAACTGTTGTCCTTTGTGCTGGGTAGTTATGACAACTTGACACAAAGGGTCATCTAAGAGTAAGGACCCTCAATTAAGAAAATGCCTCCATAAGATCAGGCTGCAGGAAAGCCTGTAGGACATTTCCTTATTTGGTGATTGATGTGGGAGGTCCCAGCCCATTGTGGGTGGTTCCATCCCTGGGATGGTGGTCCTGGGTTCTATAAAAAAGTAGGTGGAGCAAGCCAGCAACACTTCTCCATGGCCTCTACACCAGCTCCCATCTGCTTGAGTTGGTGTTCCCACGACTTTCAGTAACGAACTGTTTTTGTTAAACTGTAAGTGAAATAAACCCTTTCCTCTCTAAATTGCTCTTGCCGATTGCATTTCAGCACAATAGACAATAATAACCCTCACTCAGACATTCTTTTTCTCACCCCCCTCTTTGTTTTTTGATTGGTTGGTTGGTTGGTTGGCGTGTGTGTGTGTGTGTGTGTGTGTGTGTGTGTGTGTGTGTTTTGATTTGTTTGTTTGTTTGTTTGTTTGTTTTTGACAAGGTTTCTCCGTGTAGCCCTGACTGTCCTGGAACTTGCTCTTAGACCAGACTAACTTCAGACTCACGGATCCAACTGCCTCTGCCTCCCAAGAACTTGGATTGGAGGCATGCACTACCTTGCCTAGCTAACTGTTGTCGTTTTTCAAAATTGAAGGTTAGTCCCACAAAGAGATAGAAAGGACATACAGAGAGAAGAGGTTGCATGAAGTCTCGGGGGGGGGGGGGGGGTGGTCTCTTGCAAGGTAGGGAGAGAGGCTTGGAAGAAAGCAGCCCTGTTGGGGCCGGTAACTTTGGCTTCCACCCTCAGGCATAATTTGAGTTAAAAAGCCATCTGCATAGTAGAGAGAAAATTCTGGAGTTAAGAGCACTGGCTGCTCTTCCTAAGGACCTGGGTTCTATTCCCATCACCGAGTTAATGGCTCACAACTGTCTATAACTCTAGCCTGCATGGGCACTAGGCACACAGAAAATACACACGTACATATATGCAGGCTAAACACCTGTACATGTAAAATAAAATAATAGTTTTTAATAAATTATGTACTAGGGCTTGGATGGAAAGATATCCTGGCAGTTGAGAGCCAAGGAATATCACAAAGTGACTGTAAAATAGCAGCTTACCGCCTGCTCCAGGGAAAGGTTTCCCCAATGCAAGTGTAACATCTGTTCTGGTAGGGGAGGGTTTCCCCAGGGAACTTGTTACAACTCTGCTCTGCTCTGAAATGTTACAGCTCTGTTCTGCTGGGGTAGAGTTTCCCCAGGGAAAACGTTATAGTTCCATTTCAAGGGAAAATGTTATAGTTCTGCTCTGGCTCAGGCTAAAATTGTTACAGTTGAACTCTGCTCCAGCAAAAGTGTCACACCACATAACAAACCTCACTCAAAAATTATTGGGAGAGAAAAAGTCAGGAGGC
This sequence comes from Phyllotis vaccarum, assembly GCA_033318265.1. NCBI lineage: Eukaryota > Metazoa > Chordata > Mammalia > Rodentia > Cricetidae > Phyllotis > Phyllotis vaccarum. The sequence continues at coordinate 23,913,895 of JARWLC010000003.1, read as the reverse complement.
TAGTGGCTGCCTCTAGAACGAGAAGTAGCAGCAAACTGAACAGAGTACAGAGTTTATATAGGGTTTCTTTGGGGGTAGGAGCTTCCCAGGGTGGCTTGGGATTGGTGGATTTTTGTAACCTGATTCTAGAGCAAACTTAGGGATTGGTAGGATTCTATGCTCAAGGATTGATGGAATTCTGTGGCCTGACTCTGGGGCAAGCTCAGGGATTGGAGGGATTTTAAACCCTGGTCCTAGGGTAAAGTCAGAGGCAGAGTATTCGTTCCTTGGCCCATTTTACCCTACAAATAATTTAAAATAAGGACAGTACCATCTGTACTGTGTTTTGGGGGCAGTGCTTACATCCCAGCAGTTTCCTAGCTGTTGGTCTCTGGGAAGTTAAGTCATGTTTCTAAACCTTACCTTCCTTGCTTGCAAAAGGAAGATTAAAAAGGGGAGATAGAGGCAGATGGATCACTGAGTCCATGACTAGCTAGCTAAGTCTACAGAGTAAGTTCAGGACAACCGGAGCTACACAGAGGAACCCTCTCCAAAAACCAAGAACACCAATAACCCCCCAGTAGCAACAGGGCGTGAGAAGGTACCTAAAAAATATACAGGCTAGCTTAGCACTCAGCTGTAGTTCAGAACAGCCCTTTAGAGCCTTGGGCTAGCCCCTCCCAGAGCTACCGGTTGGAAGAGAGCCTTCCACTGGGGCGTGGCCATCGCCCCCTTTTTTTTTCTGTGACCCCTCCCAGGTGTTAAAAGGGGAAAATGTAAGTCTGGAGTGAATGTTTACAGCTTACTTGAAACCCTTAAAAATAAAAATCCATCATAACCTGACAGGTCTTTAACTTTCCTGAGCTCACAGCGTGGCTATAACAGCTTCAATCCCGAGAACCGGCTTTCAATCAAAATCACGTGGGCTCTTACCTGGCTGCTTCTCCCACTGCTAGACTGGAGGGAATTGGCAGGGTACACATTTGGGTGGAAGGTGTGGAGTCCTCTTTCTCTGGGTCACCCTTTTCTCGGGGTGTAATTAGGCCAGGGAACCCAGAGAACCCAGTAATCCTGGGAGCACAGTGAGAGGGGACAGTGTGGCCCCAGACTGACTCACTTTGAGTTGAATCTTGGTTCTGCAATTGACACTTGATTGCTCTGTGCCTCAGTTTCCCCATCTGTAAATGAGGGATCCTGTGTATGATGACAACACTTTCTCCGTTTTATACTTTGGTATCCTTTTTTCTTATGGTGACTTGCTTCCCCCCCCCCCCCATACTTTACACAGTTTTTATTGGGTTGTATTCTAAATGCAAAAAAGTTCAAACTGTGAGTACATTGTTGAATGAAGCCTGTATATTGAGGTAACCGCTACCATATCATAGAAATTAAAGAAGGCTGACATATCATAGAAATTAAAGAGATAGCTGAGTGGTTAAGAATGTTTGCTGTTCTTGCAGAGGACCTGTGTTCAGCTTCCAGCACCCACATGTTGGCCCATCCCAACCATCTATAACTCCAGCTTCCAGGGGAATCCATTGCCTCTGGCCTTCATGAGCAAAAGCATATACTCCCGTACAGAAACACACACATACACATAATTAGAAACAAAAACTAAATCTTATTTTTTTTAAGGCCGGAAATGCTGCAGCTGTGGGCCTGTGGTTGTCATTTTTATGTTTGTGAAATTAATTTTGCTGCATATCTTAAGATAAAGATTGAGATCCTACTCTCCTTACAGATAGCTTGCTGTTGCAACATACTTTGATTAAACAAGATGGAGGGAGGTGCTAGGAGACATCGGGGTGGTCAAGACACTTTCTGCTCTTTTAGAGGATCCGAGTTTGGTTCCCAGCACCCATGTCAGGCAGCTCACAACTGCCTCTAACTCCAACGCCGGATGATTCAATACCCCATCATGGCTTCCATGAGCACCTACATGCCTGTGTATGCACACAATGAAGGACACACACATAAATAAAAATACAAAATAAATCTTTTTTTAGAAGCCTTTTGGTCCCCCACTGAAATTTGATCGACCCCGTTCTCTAATTCTGGACACCATTCTGTTTCATCTATCTATCATCCGTCCAGCCATCCTTCCTCAGACAGCCTCACTGGCTTGATGACTGTGGCTTTTAGCAAGTCTGGAAATCAGATAGATGTCTTTCACCTTTATTTTTCTTTTTCCAGACTCATTTGAATATTCTAGATTTTTTATGTATAAAACTTAGTATGTTCTTTAAAAGTCTTTCTAAATGGCTAGAGGGACAGCTCAGTGAGCAAGGTGCTTGGTGCTGGACAGCTATGCACTGACTGGGGGACAGAGAGACAGGTCTACAGTGTTCACTGGAATAAAGGTCATGAAATACTACCTTCATATAAAACAATTAATACTTTTCATGGTTAATCTTCATTATCATATAGACTAGATTTGGAGTCACCTAGGAGACACACTCCTGGACATGTGTAAGGACACTTCTAGAAATGTTTTGTGGGCGAGGAATATGGTGTAGTGATTTGAATGAGAGATGTTCCCACAGGCTCATGCGTTTGATCAGTTGGTCCGCAGTCGATGATGCTGTTTGGGGAGGTTATGGAATGTTTAGGACTTGAAGCCTTGCTTTCCCTCTGGAAATGTAAGCCAAAATAAACTTTCTCCCGCAAGTCACTTTTAGTCACGATGTTTTAGCAAGGCAACAGAAAGCACATACCAAGCCTGAGCGTGAGTAACACTATTCCACACACTGGGACCCAAGACTCCATTGAGGAGAATAAAAATGAGAAAGTGGAAGGAACAGCAGCCTTCCTGTCTCGGCCTCCTTCTGAGCCCAGACACAGTCTATCAGCCACCTCATCCTTCCATTGCCGTGATTTGCTTGCATGGACTGTATCCCCTCAAAGCCCAAACCAACCCTCCTTAGTTACACTCACCGGATGCTTGTCAAGGTGACAAGAAAAGATGCTGAGGTAACAATGACTTTGATTAGCCCTCCTTTTGTGCCTCACAGGAACTCTTGTAAATTATTCTCTCTCTCTCTCTCTCTCTCTCTCTCTCTCTCTCTCTCTCTCTCTCTCTCTCTCTCTCTTAGATTTTTTGTTTGTTTGTTCTTTTGTTTTAGTTTGGGGTTTGTTTTTGGGTTTTTTTGAGAAAGGGTTTCTCTGTAACAAATCCCTAGCTGTTCTGAAACTCGATTGGTAGACCAGGCTGGCCTTGAACTCACAGAGATTCACCTGCCCTCCGGAGTACTGGGAATAAAGACATGATTCACTAGGCCTGGCATTTGTTTGTTTGTTTGTTTTTAATTCAAAATTGGTGTGAGGGCAATGCTGGATCACAAAATAAGACTGAAAGTGACCCTTTGTTTTATGAAAGAAAATGATATTGCTATTTTTTATTTTGAATATATGGTAAAAAAATTAATTGGTAATTTCATCTATGTTCAGGATTGTCTAACTTTGTTGTTGTTTTGGTTTTTTTGAGACAAGCTCTCACTGTGTAGTCCTGGCTGAACATAGAGATCCGTTTGCCTCTGCCATCTTAGTGCTAGAATTAAAGGCACACACTACCACACCAAACCAAAATCGTCTTTATGAAACAGTTTTAACTGTGAGTTTAACTAACTATAGCTATTACAGTTCTACACTTCTTATTCTACCTTTGTTTTGTTTTGTCTATTTGTTGAATTGATCTGGCATATGGATATCTATCATGTTTTCAGTTTATCCTTTAAAATTTTATTTTATTTTATCTATGAATGTATATGTGTGCATGTGAATGAACTCACCCCATGTACAAGCATGCATGTGCATGTCTTTGGAGATCAGAAAAGGTATCAGATGCCCTGCTGTAGCCAAAAGTTTCTGGCCTCTCTGGGCCAAAGGTCCAGGGGAATCTTTCCCACCCATTGTCCCAAAGCTGCTTATAAAATAATTACTCAGAAGCTTATATTAATTATGAACTGTTTGACATATGACTCAGGCTCATTGCTTGCTAGCTCTTACAACTTAACCCATTTCTATTACTCTATGTATTGCCATGTGGCTCCATGGCTTTACCAGAATCCCATTACATTTTGCTTTCTCCAAAGCAGCCTTCAGTATCTCTGTTTGACTCGGCCTTTATTCTCCCTTTATCTCTGTTTGTATTTCCTGCCTGCCTCTAAGATGCCTTGCCACAGGCCAAAGGAGCCTCTTCATCAATGGATGGTATTGGCAGCATACAGAAAGACATCCCACATCACTCTGCAGCTGGAGTTATAGATGGTTGTTAATGGCCCAACAAGGGTGTTGGTAACCATGTTTGGATCCTTTGCAAAGTAGCAAGTGCCTATTAATCATCTCCCCAGCTATCTTCACTAATGCTGTTCTTTTTTTTTTTTTTTAAACTTTCTGTTACTAATATTGTGAACAAACACCATAACCAAGGCAGCTTATAAAATAAAGTATTCAATTAGTGGCTTGCTTACAGTTTCAGAGGGTTAGTCCAAGACCATCCTGGCAGGAAGCATGGCAGTAGGCAGGCATGGCACTGGAGCCAAGAGCTTATATCCTGATCTGTCATCTGCGGGAAGAGAGTAAACAAGACTGGGTCTGGAATGGGGTTTTGAAACCTCAAAACCCACACCCAGTGACATACCTCTTCCAACAAGACCACATTTCCCAATCCTTCCAAAATAATTCAACTAACTGGGGGTCAAATATTCTAATATATGAGTCTGTGGGATCATTCTTATTCAAACCACCTGATGAGGGATGTCTTTTGATATGTGTGATTTACCATTGGATAATAAAGGAACCATTTTTGCCTATGACAAACCAGCTTATAGGCAGGTGGGAATTCCAAGCATAGATAAAGGAGAAAGAGGGTGGAGTCAGACAGAGTCATTGTGAATTGTCACTGAGAGAATAAGATATAAAAGTACAGGTAAAGCCACGAGCCATGTGGCAAGACACAGATTAGTAGAAATAGATTAAGATGCAAAAGCCTAAGTCATCAAAAACTCCTGGCTACAACCGCCACAGTTTTTATTTTTAATTTAGTTTTATTATTTTATATGTATGAATGTTTTGCCTGCATCTGTGGTCGGTGTAGCACGTGTATACAGTTCCTACAGAGACCAAAAGAGCGGGATCGGATACCCTAGAACTAGAGTTACAGGTGGATGTGAGCTGCCATGTGAGTACTGGAAATTAAACCTAAGATAAGGCCTCTGGAAGAGCCACTAGTGCTCTTAACTACTGAATCACCTCTCCAGCTCTCACTATTAATGCTTTTTAATATCTGTAGGATCAGTACTGTTGCCTCCTTGTTCATGTCTAACATGAATTTATGATTTCTTTATCTGTTTAGCTATTAAATTTTATTCATCTTTTCTAGTTTTTGTTTTATTTTTATATTTGATTTCATATATAAATATTATATTTATATCATTCCCCATTTTCTTCCCTCAAGCTCCTCCCGTATTCCCACTCCCCCTCAAATTCATGGCCTTTTTTCTTTAATTATCATTACTACATGTGTGCTGAAGAGATGGGCTCAGAGGTTAAGAGCACTGGCTACTCTTCCAAAGGTCCTGAGTTCAATTCCCAGCACCCACATGATAGTTTACTGTAGTGGAATTATGTTGTTACATTGTAAATAATTGTCCCACCTGCTGGTTTAATAAAAATGCTGATTGGCCAACCAGACAGGAAATATGGGCAGGGCTACCAGACTAAGAAAACTCTGGGAACAGGAAGAACAGAGCAGAAATGCCACAGAGTTGCTAGACAAGCCAGAAGATGCAGAGGACAACTATGCTGCTCTGAGAAAAGGTACCGAGCCCCATGGCTGAACAGGATAAGAATCATGGGTTAGTTTAAGGATAAAGAGTTAGCAAGTTATATGCCTGGGCCCCAGGTCAATCAGGGTAAAATTACTGTAAGCATCTGTGTGTCTCTGTGGGACTGTGGGACTGTGGGTCTGCACTTTGCAGCTAGCCCAAAAAGTCCAGGCCATGAAGCAAGAATGGAAATTCCAGGCCAGAAACTTAATATAACAAATGTCAGTCTGACGTGGGTGATATATATCCACATAAATCTGGAGAAAGCTTAAAAACAGTCTAGAGTACAAAAATGGAGCCAAAAGTAGCTTGCTTCTGAGTTGTGTCTCTCAAGTGGGCCGTGGTAAAGAGAATGAGCAGTGTATTGGATTAAATTATAAAATGGTGTGTTTGCTGCATGCAAGTTAAGCTGAACAAGGCAAGTTCCTGAGCCTCAGTGTAAGCAAGGAGCTGTATATGGATGATTTAAGGTTTCTGTTAATAAGGACAAAAAGGAAACAGAGTCAAAGACTACTTTGTAGTGGTAGCAGCATTTTCTTGGACAAGATGTTTGCTGGAGGCAAGCAGAAGCACAGCTTTTTAAAGAGAAGCTTCATGATTCAGCCTTAGAGGCAAAATACTTGTGAGTCTTTTAAGAGGCTCTGCTGCCAGCTACTTAAATGGAGTTAACAAGCAGCAGACAGCAGCGCATTACTTGGTGATTATATGGACCCTAAAATTCCCCAGAGTGGTAATTGCGGGTTCTACCAATACCTGCGCTAAAAAGATAAATCAAATCCTATGAAGCTAAATTAGGAGCTGGGTAGAGCCAGCCAGCCATCCATCCAAGCCAGCCAAGCCTATAACCTTTAGCCATACCTTGGCCAATTAAAGGTGTGGACAGAAACAGAAAGAAATAGAGGAAGCTGAGTGGAGTTAGTCACCCTAACCAAGCAAAGGTGTGGTCAGAAACAGAATAAGATAAGAAATAAGAGATATACAGTGAAGACAGATTTAAAAGAAAAAAAAAACCTCTAAATGGTTTAGAGTGTGTTAAAAAATATATATATATAGCCAGGCTTGAGAGAGAAATGAAAAAACACAAAGAATAAAGTCCTTAAAAATAGAGTAAAAAAATAAGCCATGTAAAAATGTAAAATACAAAGAGTGTCAGGATACTGTGTGCTATTGTCTTGTCTTTGAGTTTTTTGACTGAAAACAAATCAGTAAAAGCTGCTAAAAACGTTTGATTATAAATGCTGATGGGTTAATCCAACTTTTATATTTTGTAAATGTGCTGACTTTAAAGTTGAAATCAAAAGATACGTTACTTTAGAGAAGAGGTTTTCTCTTATTTCCACAGAAAATGAGAGGCTGTGCATTTATTCCTGGTTACAGAAAATAAACTTTGCTCAAGGAAGACCCCCCCCCTCCAGGAGTCTCCAATGGAAACAGATGGCCCAGATGATTCAGCATTTCAGTAGTGTAATTATGTTGTTACATTGTAAATAACTGTCCTGCCAGCTGGTTTAATAAAAATGCTGATTGGCTGAAGGCAGACAATAAGTGTGGATGGGGCTACCAGACTAAGAAAACTTTGGGAACAGGAAGAACAGAGCAGAAATGCCACAGACGAGCCAGAAAATGCAGAGGACAACTGTGCTGCTCTGAGAAAAGGCACTGAGCCGCATGGCTGAACAGGATAAGAATCATGGGTTAGTTTAAGGGTAAAGAGTTAGCAAGTTATATGCCTGGGCCCTAGATTGATCAGGGTAAAATCAGGACTGTAGGACTGTGGGTCTTCGGGTCTGCACCACGAAGTTAGGAAAGTCCAAGCCATGAGGTAAGCTTACCTATAATGACATCTTCTGACATGCAAATATACATTCAGATAAAGCACTCATATACATAAAATACATAAATAAGTCTTTCTTATTGGTGTACACATATGGGGACAAATGTAGAAATACAGCTCCTTCTGAATCCACCTACTATTGCTCATACTCATATGTGTTTAGGGCTAACCCCTTGGATTTCGATACGCTCTCAGGGGTTCATCCCTGGGAAAGACTGATTCTTTCTCTAGTCATTAACCCCTTGTAGCTCTTCATCTAGAGGTAAGAGCCTTGTGAAATTTCCTCAGTCCGTGTAGGCGTGTTGTCATTGTTCCTATTTTATTTAGGCAACCATATCATTGATATTTCATGAGTGCAGCTTCCCTGTCATATAGAGGACACAACCTGAAAGCTTTCATTCTGTCTTTTCTTTGTTTGAGATAAGGTCTCATGTAGCCCAGGCTAGCCTCAAATTCAATATGTAATTGAGGATGCCCTTGAACCCCTAACCCTTGTGCCTCCACCTCCTGGATGCTGTGATTATAGGCATGTAACAGCACATGCAGCTTATGCTATGATAGAGGTCAAACCCAGACCTTCAAGTGTGCCAGGCAAGCACTCTACCCACTGAGCTATATCTTCACCTCAAAGTTTTAAGTATTTAACATTTGATATCAAACCTTGCATTCACCTGTAACTTCAACACTGTGACTGTGAATGTCATCTGTTTTGATACTTTTCACGGCTAAATGGTGCTGGTTGATTCTAATTTATTATCCATTTTTCTATTGGAAACAGCTATTTGTTTCCAATTAGGGAAATGTATTAGTTATTTTTCTCACTGCTATGACAAAATATATGATAGAAGCAACTTAAGGAAGGAAGGAAGGAGGGAAGGAAGGAGGGAGGGAAGGAAGGAGGGAGGGAGGGAGGGAAGGAAGGAGGGAGGGAAGGAAGGAAGGGAGAGAGGGAGGGAAGGAGGGAGGGACAGAGGGAGGGAGTAAGGAAGGAAGGGAGGGAGGGAGGAAGGAAGGGAGGGAGGGAGGGAGGAAGGACAGGAGGGACAGAGGGAGGGAGGGAAGAAGGGATGGAGGGAGGAAGGAAGGAGGGAGGGAGGAAGGAAGGAGGGAGGAAGCAGGGAGGGAAGGAAGGAGAGAGGGAGGGAGGGAAGGAAGGAAGGGAGGAAGGGAGGGAGGGAGGGAGGGAGGGAGGGAGGGAGGAAGGAAGGAAGAGCTCCTCTGGACTCAGAGTTCAAGAAAATATAGTCCATCATGATGGGAAAGCACAGTGGCTGGCTGGTCACATTGCATCTATAGTCAGGAAGCCCAGAGAGATGAATTCTGGAGCTCAATTCAGTCCATAGATGATGCCATCCATACTCAGGAGAGGTCTTCCCTCTTCCTCAGCTGTCTTAGTTAGGGTTTCTATTACTGTCAACTCTTATAAAGGAATCCATTTAATTGGGTCTAGCTTTTACTTCAGAAATTCAATCCATTGTCATGATGATGGGATGTGGCAGTTTGTAGGCGGACATGGTGTGGAGAAGGAGCTGAGAGTCCTATATCTTTGATCCAAACGCAACAGAGAGTGAACTGAGACACTGGTTGTGGCTTGTGTTGTTTTTGCACGTGAGATCAGACACACACTACCAGCGCCACACTAGAGTTTACTCAGGAAAGTTGCCAGGTGAGTACAAGGGCAGAGAAGCAGAAGAGAAAAAAGACAGACTTTCATGTGGTGTCTCCTTTTAAGAGAGTGGGTGGGCATAGATTTACATAGCCATGCCTAGGTGTGGTAGGATTCAGGTGTTAGCTGATAAGATTGGAAGGCACATATCTGGAGTCCCAGGTGACTGAAGCGGGTGTGGTCAGCTCCATTCAAAAAGGGCTGCTGGGATCTTGAGCACCCCATTTGTTCCTGCCTTCTTGAGAGATTGGATCAACATCCATCCCTTGGACCATCCCATTGCTCAAGTATCTTCCTATGGGTAACTTGTTATCATGAGTGTTAATTTACTTTCGAATAAATATTAATCCTGTATTTGGTATATTGCAAGTGAGATTTATGGCCATAATGGGAATTCCCACTCAGATTAAAACTGACACTTCTCCACCTTATGTTTCTCAAAAAATGAAGCTGATTGTTGGATATTATAATATAAAGCATATTACAGGGATACCACACAATCCTACAGGTCAGGCAGTGGTACAGAGATCTCACCGCACTTTGAAAGAGATGCTTTATAAAAAGAAGAGAGAAATGAGAAAACCCAGGGAGAGGTTGCACAGTGCCTTATTGACTGAATTTTCTTAATGCTGATGAAAAGGGAACATCAGCTGCTGAGAGACATTGGGTAATGAAGAAATCTGAGATAAACCAACCCATCTACTTCAAGAATATGTTGACTTCAGAATGGAAGCTGGAATATGTGCTTCAGTGGGGTAGGGGTTTTGCTTTTGTTTCCACAGGAAAAGAAAAGATATGGGTACCGACAAAATTAATAAAGATCTGCTTCGAAAAGGAGTCCCTTCTTGAGGAGGAGAAGTAATTGCTCATCCCTGATATAACAAATGGATACATGGTAGGTAAAGCACATTTAACAAGACCGGGTCAGGGTCTCAATTTTGTCTTTACAGAAGAATGGATACAACCGTCTTTAAGACATTGACTGGATATTGAACGGTTAGTCACCTACAATGGAAGGGAGATCGATGATGAAGGATATAAACAAAGGACTATGAGAACAACTGATACAAATATGCACTACTGGGTAATCTCTCAATTCTCACTGCTTTACATCTTACATCAATACTTCTTCAAAGAAAAATGTGGTCCTGGTTTGACTATAAATAACGCTGGATTTGGAGTGGAAGTAAGTGGCTTTCTCCCTCTCTAAACCCAAGCATATTGGTAAAGAAAATGTGAGAGATTCTGTCTCACATCAGAAAAGCCACCTGCTGTGGGACAGAAGACAGAATGTTTAGGGACCAATATTATTGTAACTTCAGCTTTAACTTTGTTTCTCTCTGTATCTACACGTCCCAACCATCCCCTCTGCATAGATCTTCTCCTGAAGTCATAAAGGATGTAAATATCTTCTTTGGGTATCAATAATGCTTAAGTTTTCCATTGTAAACAACATTTCCTCCTATCAGCTATCTACAAAGCATCTGGAACTGAGATGGGGCCCCCACCACAATAATTCCTACTGACAAAAAGGGAGTAAAAGAGAGAAAGAGACAGACAGATAGATAGACAGGCAGGCAGGCAGACAGAGGCAGAAATAGAGAAATCAAGAACCTCGTGTACACCAATCAATGATTCAATGATTGGTTTTAGAAAATAGACTATTCAAAATGGTTGCAAGATAGCTTTCTATGATTATCGTTCATGTCACATCTCTAATAAGGATTCCAGATGGATTTACCCAGTACTCTGAGAATGGTCATAGATGTTCATAGTAAGTCCATTAGGATCTAACCATTGTTTTAGCTTTTACAGGATCCCAAAGAGATGCCATTGCCCCTAAATCAGCAGGAAGCAACCCTATGAAAAACTACACCCCTTTCCCAATACGTTTTGTCCTCTGAGGGTTGTGGGTAATTATTATTCTGATAGAATAGTTATAAGTTAAAATTGGGTTGAGGATGGAACAATGATATAGTTTCAGGGATCTCTTTCAAAGAAGAGAAAGGGGAATAGATAGGATAGATAAAGGTAGATTGTTCTTATAAACAATTGTAACTATAAACAATTATTAGCCAAATATATGGGCTAAGCCAAAGACAATTTGCACTGGCATAGATATTTGTATATTGATACAAATGTAAAATCATTTTATATGTTTGATTGAGATAATTTGTATATTTGTACAAATTTAAATCTGAAATTGTTTTATATGTCCAAAGCAACTTGTACACTGATATAAAATTGAATCTGTAACTGCTATATTTTACATATGCTTCTACCTCTGTTTAAAATATTTGCACATTATTGTCATGTCCACTATACAATTGCTACCTCCATTCAACTATACTAGACATAATGTATGAATGCACTAGTTATGATATATGCACAAGATGTTTTATATACCTCTATTTGGAGGATATATATATATATATACATATACATATACATATATATATATGTCTAAAATACTGTTACCATTTTGCACGGCTAATGTTTGATAGTCATACTAAAAGTCATTGTCCAGAGATTGTACACCCCTTTATAGATAACCTAATTTTACAATACAGGTTTCAATCCTTAGGATGATAAAAACTGCAGTCAATATTACTTAAGTTGCCATGTCACAGTCATCCCAGATACAGATTAGAATACCATAGATAGACAGGAGTCTTCAACCATTTCGTAGACCCAGAGAATATGGCATTTAACATTTGTTATTCAGAATTCAGCTGTGAGAGACGTGACAACTCCTGGTGTCACTGTTCCTGTCCCGAGATGGTGCTGAGCATCAAGGACATTCCTTTGGAGTTTGTCCTTTTGGCAAAGAATGGCCAGTTGAGTAGAGAACTGCCCTTGCCTCGACTACTGACAGTACACACACGATGTCCAATCTGGATGAACAGGATGATGAATGGAGACTGACAAAATCTACCTGGACAGGATAAGACAGTCCCTCCAAAAATGCTCTGCTTCTGAAAAGATCTGTCAGATACCATAGGCCTGTAGCCAAAATGATGACTGCTCCAACGGCACAGAAAACCATAGGTGATTGTCAGGTAGCTGTGTTGCTGTCCTCTCCCAAATTTTGGAAGCTACTACTCCCATGTGCTTCTGACTTTCAGGTGATATATTTTCCTTCTCAGATCTTGAGAGGGTTGAACAATAGGTAGTTAAGGTTACTATCCTATCATCCCTTAGCAAGGAACATTCAGGTGTTGGATTTTCACTATACCAGATGGACAATTTTGAAGTAATTTATACACCCCACCATCTACCAATATTCTAGAAGTGTATGATGTACTTTATATGTGTTGGGTTTTAGTTGTAGTTTGTGCCTTTTCCTCTCCCAGATATTACCTCATAATAATTCCTATTGTATATAGTCTTAGTTAGAACCTTAGTTAGACAAAAGGGGGAGATGTGGTGGGATTCAGGTGTCAGCTGATAAGATTGGAAGGCACTTATCCCGAGGCCCCGGCGACTGAAGGGGTGTGGCCAGCCCCCTTCAAAAGGGGCTTCTGGGATCTTGAGCACCCCATTTGTTCCTGCCTTCTTGATAAATTGGATCAACATTCATCACTTGGGCCATCCGATCGCTCAAGTATCTTCCTAAGGGTAATTTGTTATCGAGAGTGTTAAGTTACTTTCCAATAATATTAATCCTGTATTTGATATATTGCAAGTGAGACTTATTGCGATACCTAGAAGCATGCCCTCCATATACAGCATGTTCTGTCAGCACCATGTTGGATTTACCAAGTGGCTGCTACATGCCAGGAATTCTTATCTCTCACCCAGCACCATGTTGGGTTATCGGATTAGCACGTTTACCACATGGTTGCTATATGCCAGGAATCCTTACAGTTTGCCCATCTATGAAACCTCAAAGGCAGTCTCCCTGGTGACACACTTCCTCCAGCAAGGCCATACCTACTCCAACAAAGCTACATCCCCCAGCAGCACCATTTCCTATAAGCTTACAGGAGCAATTGCATTCCAACTACCATGTCAGTTAAACCTCCTGCTCTTTGGAAACCCCTCACATGGATGTCCAAAGGTACATCTCCTAAGTGATTCCAAATCCAGCCAAGGTCACAATGGAGTCACATCACCGAGGGTCTATACCTACCAAACCACTTTAAACATCCTGAGACCTGTCCCATAAGAAGCTTCCAAAGCAAGGTGTTTCAGCCACCAGGTATGGGCATGAGCTCTGGTTATGACCAGGAAGAGGAAAGGCCATCTGCAGTGGGAGTGGGGAATGTGAGCTAAGTCTTATTTATATTATTATAACAGGTTCCAAGGGCTTTCCAAGTCACGGCTCTTCAAACATACTGTGAAGGACTTGTGCAAATGAATCGGAGACATATGGATTTCATTTGCTTCAAATTACATCCGATTTTGAGCGGGCACAGTTGCCCCCAGGGCCCAGAACATGAGCGGTCTGTGGCTGGTGGTATGCAGTTCCCCACACTCACCAAGCTACTGAGAGAGAAAGCACTTATTGCTAGGCTCGTACACAGTCTCTAGGGAAAGCCTGCCCGTGCCCCACCACCCGTGGTACTGCCTGCAGAACCTCAATGGGGACATCTAGGCAAACGAGTCCTAGTTAACACTGCTTTGCTTTGTGCCCTCAGACTAGGCACCCTGCTTCTCTGTTCCTCAGTTTCCCTTCCTGTGCAATGAGCTGCCTGAAAGGTAGCATAACAGAGTGGTTAAGAAGCAGGATCTGAGCTAGGCAGTGGTAGCCCGTGCCTTTAATCCCAGCACTCTGGAGGCAGAGGCAGGGGGATCTCTGTGAGTATGAAGTCAGATTGGTTTGCAGAAAATGTTTCAAAACAGCTAGGACTATCCAGAGAAACTCTCAGTCTCAAAAAACAAACAAACAAAATCCAACCGGGACTGGAAAGATGGCTCAGTGGGGACAGGTGCTGGCCACCAGGCCTAATGGCCTGAGTTCCCCCATCCAGGATCACTCTCAGCATACACACTATAGCACATATACACACCCCTTCTCACTAAATAAATACAATGTTTTTAAAAAGACAACAGAGTGACTGGTGTATTCCTAAAGAAAGTCTGGCTCCTGGAGAGTATTCAAGAGCCCTCACTGGCTTTATTGCCCTATCAGAAGTGGACTAAAGTCTGAAGCCCTCCACTCACTCTCAGAAAGACTGATGAGGTGATCCTAAGAGAGGGCTGTGCAGTAGCTTCCCTTCCTGGACCCGCCACACCTCAGTTCCATGTCCCTGTCAGTACCTCCAAAAGTGCAAATGTCTTCTCATCTAGTCTTTCAGTGAACCCTGGAGTTATAAAGAGTGTTTTACTCTCCTGTACTGCAGGCATACTGTGCTGCTGTTAGTACCCACCCCACCCAGCGTTGTACATACCTGAACATGCCTTGTAAGCCAACTTCAGGGCCTCACCATGCACCAGTATCTTTCATGTGTGTCCTAATTTACAACTCAGAACAATAAAGTGGATTTGGGACTTAGAGCAATAGCTGGAGGTTAAGAGCACTTGCTGCTCTTGCAAAGGATCGGGGTTCCGTTCTCAGCCCCCACGCGGTGACTCCCACTTATCACAACTCCAGTTCCAAGGGATCCAGCACTCTCTTCTGGCCCTTGTTGGGTGCCAGACACCCATAAAGTGCATATGCAGGCAACAAAATATTCATACACATAAAATAAAAAATAATAGATCTTTAAAAGGTAAGTGGATGGATGCTATGTTATTTTTAAATGGTTATGTATGTGTCTGTCATTTGTGCCTGTAGGAAGATATGGCGTTTGAACACATCACTTAGGGTTCCAGCGATCTGCTCTCCTTTGAGTTTCCTTATATGCATCCTCAAAGCCTCTGACATCCCAGCTTTCAACTGGAAAAAACTCCAGATCCGTGCAGCTCTCCAGCTGCCTTCAGGATGGTGGTGACATCATCAAGTACTCTGGGCCTCTGTTCACAAGCCCTTGGGTGTCTTTCTGGTGCCTCACCTCTACCAGCAGGGCTGTGGGAAGACTTTTGCCTCCAAGACTGCTATAGGGACAAGTTCCTGAAAAAGACGGCCCAGCACTGGGGATTTCCTCCAGGAGCTGAGGAGACTAGGAGGCACCCAGCTCAAACTCTTGGAGGCTGGGTGAGAGAGAGATGCAGGACATCAAGTATACGGCTGCACTAGAGAGCCAGGCCCCAGTTTGACCACTGGGCACATTGCTGCAAGTCATTGGAGACCCGTGTGACCCATATGCTGACTCTCTCCAGCCTTTCCAAAAGCCGTAGAAATATAGAGTGTCCCTTCCTGGTTTTGTTAAGAATTCTCTCTCTCTCTCTCTCTCTCTCTCTCTCTCTCTCTCTCTCTCTCTCTCTCTCTCTCTCTCTCTCTCTCTCTCTCCTCCCTCCCTCCCTCCCTCCCTCCCTCCCTCCTTGTTTTCAGGAAAGATAAATATATGGCTATTTTTTTCAAATTTTTCAAAAATATACAAGTAATGGATGTGGTGGCATATGTCTTTAATCTCAACACTCAGGAGACAGACGCAGTTATGTCTCGGTGAGTTCAAGGCCAGCCTAGTCTACGTAGTGAGTTCCAGGAAAGCAATGGTTACATAGTAAGACCCTGTCTCAAAAAAAAAAAAAAAAGAAAGAAAGAAAGAAAGAAAAGAAAAGAAAAGAAATAAAATAACACAGAGAGAAGAATCTCAAAATTACCTTTTCAGTAGGTTGCTTTCCACATTGCCAAACTGTGCTCACGGCTGAGCTGGCATTGGTTACCACAAGGACTGGTTGCAGAAGATCAGATGGAACTGGATGCCTCTATCACTAAGGGTGAGACTGGTGTCTCTGGCTAGCTCTGGTCTTTGTGAAAGGGGGAGCTGAGATACAGGATCCTGACTGTAAATCCCTGGATACTCTTCCAGAGACTTCAAAGTAGCAAATGATCTATTTAAAAAAAAAAAAAAAAGGACTCCAGTGACACCCAAGGAAGAGAGGGGACAGCCTCAGGCCAGGGAGATCAGTGAGGGAGGGCTCTGAGGACAGTTGGAGGGGTGAGATGAGGTACCACCTAGACCCTTTGTCTGCACATGTTCTCTCAGAAACCCTTCACTAGGACTGTGTACAGCAGGACCAGGAAACTCCACACAAGAAGGAAAGGCTCACAGAGTGTGGCCGTGAGTCTGAAGTCACCCAGCAGGTAGCTGCTGTTCAGAGTGGAGAAGTTACCCCTCTGACATCTACAAAAAGAAGTAGGATTTTTGCCAGAATTGTGTTCAAACAATGCTTCCCTTTCCACCAAACTAAAACCAGTATCATGTGAAAACAAATCCACTGGCCACGGACGGCAGTGCCATTAAAATCTAGCTAGAGTTCAGCAAGAGCCCTGGGCACTTGAGCTCTGCGCAGAGGGGAGGCAATCATGCACTCCAGAGCGTGAGAAACTAACTCCATGCTGAGGCTTCAGGCAGGACAAAATCCAGAAGACTGGAAGAAAACGGAAGAGCTTACCTTTCGTTTCGACCTGCATCCCTCTGACCTCTCTCCATCTCCAAGGCATAACATCCGCACTGACCAGTCTACCTTCTGGCCCTGTCACAATGCCTGAGCTATAAGGCTTCCTGATTTTGATGTGGTTTGGTTTTATTTATTTATTTATTTATTTTGTCTGGTTTCTTGTTTACATGTTTATATACTTATTGTGACAAAGTATACTGTCCCAACATTTTTGTCATGTTAACTATTTAAAAACCTTGTAGTAAAATGTGAAACATACCATCTTGGGACATTGGAAAGGTGGCTTAGTGAGTGAAGTACATGACTCCCCAGTATAACTTGAGTTTGGCTCCTCAGAACCCAGGAGGAAAAGCTGGAGTTCCATAGCTGGACAGTCTAACAATAGATGAGCTCTGGATTCAGTGCAAAACCTTACCTCAAAAAGCCAGATGAAGCCAGGCAGTGGTGGCCTTAATCCCAACACTCGGGAAAGAGAGGCAGGCAGATCTCTGTAAGTTTGAGGCTAGCCTGGTCTACACGGTGAGTTCCAGGACAGACAGGGCTACACAGTGAAACCCTGTCTCAAAGAAAACAAAGCAAGCAAACAAAACCAGTATAGATATAGAACAAGTAAGCACGCAAAGCCGGGTAGGTAAGAAGGGAGGGAGGACCTAGGAGATGTTGGAGTGGGTAACATCAAAATATTTTGTAAAAAATTCTCAAAGAATTAATAAAAACACTATAAAAATTAGCAACAAAAGAGGAGGGGAGGGAAAGAAGGTGGAGAATGATAAAAGGCAATGCCAATGTCAGCCTCTGACCTCCACATACCCACTTGTACATACATGTGCACAAAACACACACAAATACACCACACATATACAATTTTAAACTATTTTGTCTGGATACGGTAGTTTACTCTTTTTGGTGTTTTGAGACAGGGTCTCTCTACATAGCCCTTGCTGTCCTAGAACTCACTATGTAGACCAGGATGACCTTGAACTCACAGAGATCCGCCTGCCTTTGCCTCACCAAGTGCTGGGATTAAAGGCATGCATCACCATACCTGGCCCAGTGGCACACTCTTGTCATGCCAGCACTCAGATGGTAGAGGAAGGAGCATCAGAAGTCCAAGATCTTCATCAGCTACATAATAAAATCAGGGGTAACTTGGGCTCCATGAGACATTTGACAAAGCAGATTAAGGTTGACAAGTTGGCCTATACCTGTAATTTCAAGGCTCGGGAGACAGAGGAAGGAGGAACCACATGGCTTCAATCCATCTTAGCCTTCATATTGAGCCTGCCCTGGGCCATGTAGCAAGACTTTGTCTCAAAAGAAATATATAAGCTGAGAAGTGATGGTGCATGCCTTTAATCCCAGCATTGGAGGGGAGGGGGCAGAGGCAGGAGGATCTCTGTGAGTTCGAGGTCAGCCTCGTCTACAGAGCAAGTTCCAGAACAGTCAAGGCTACACAGAAAAGCTCCATCTCAAAAAGCAATCAACAACAATAGGATATATGTGTGTGTGTTTATATTTAGTACATATAAGTATTGCATAATATATCTGTATATACAAACTCTGTGTGTATGTATGTGCTTATACACATAGAATTTTAAGTGTAAGTGTGGTATTAAATATCACATACTTGTACAGACGTTTCTACTACTTAGTTCCAGAACTTTCTTATTACCCCAAATAGAAATTGTACTCAAACACCAATTCTCCATTTCTTCTTTCCCCGACGTGATAGCTCATATTTCACTTCTGTTGTTCTTTACTGTTGCTATGTGGGGCTTTTGTTGTTGTTTTTAATTGTGGTGATTTTGGCTTTGTTAGGCTTTTTGTTGTTCTGGGTGTTTGAAACAGAGTCTTAACACTGTAGCTCGGCTGGCCAGGAAAGGCTAGCCTTGAACTCATGACAATCCTCCTGCTTCAGCCTGTGGCATCCCAGCTCAGGAAGAACACAGTCTACATTTCAGTGGGAGCCTGGACATCAACAGGCTGCCTGTAGCCAGGACAACTGCACCTCCCCCTCCCCCCCCCCCCCCTGGAAAAAAGATGACCTACATATAGTTCTAACACGAGCACTTTGGAAAAGTGCGTTCTTAGCCCTCACAAAACAGCTTCAAAGTGATTCCCGTCTAGACTATGCCAGG
This sequence comes from Phyllotis vaccarum, assembly GCA_033318265.1. Classification (NCBI taxonomy): domain Eukaryota; kingdom Metazoa; phylum Chordata; class Mammalia; order Rodentia; family Cricetidae; genus Phyllotis; species Phyllotis vaccarum. The sequence goes on along the minus strand of JARWLC010000003.1, from coordinate 23,894,944 downwards.
ATTGATTATAAGACCCCAGAGCTGATCGAAGCCACAGAGGGACACAGCCATTTGCTTTAATGCAATTAGAATATAATAACATATCCAAGCCAGCAACAAGAGCAAGAAGCTCAAGGTGTAAGGGAAACCAGCCCAGATACTATCTCCTCAGCACCAAGGTGGCCAGTTAGATGTGACCTTGGGCTCTGCTGCAGACCACCAGGTAAGAATCCTGGAAGGTGGGGGGCCAGGAAGACACAGCCTCGGGACTGGAGTCTGGAAAGGATGGGGTTGCAGAGCATAGCCCTTGAGAGAGAGATGTTTAGAGCCACCCTGCTGACTCCCAGGTCCTTTGACATACCCCAGCCTCAGTGACTCAACGGTGGGCTTCCCAGAGGATGCAGTAGGCCTCACCAACAGGGAAGACACCCCAGCTGACCTCTCCCAGCAAGACTATAGCTTCCTACTTCACAGCACAGGGTTAGACTTCCTGTCTAGACCTGCTTCACCCATGAGGTGGCCTCTGGCCCAGCATATCTGGGTTCTGGAGAAGAACCAGAACTTCCTCACTTCACACCCTGGCCTCTCCCTCAGGGCTAGGCAGGAAGGAGCTAGCCTCAGGAAATCCCAGGGCTCTCTAAGGCACTGTGCTATGCTCTGCTCCTGGGTGGGTGGGGAGTCGGGGGAGCTCCAGGGCCATATTCATGAGGTGACTGGGGCTGCTGTCACAGGATGACATAGGCTGCCTGACTTAAACAAGAAATGATTCCACAGTTCGGGAGGTTAAAAGTCAGAGACCAAAGCAAAACAGGCTTCTCCCAAGAGCTTTGAAAGATGCCTCCTTTCTCTCCTGACTTCCCCTATTTCCCTAGTCTTTTGGGGGGTGTGTGTGTGTTTACACAAGTGTGTGGTTGTATATTGAGGTCAGAAAACAATCTTAAATGTCATCCATCCCTCAAGTGCCATCCAAGATTTTAAAAAATATTATTTTCTTTGAGAATTTCAAACATGCACACAATGTATTCTGATAATATATACCCCCTTAATCCGTCCTGGGTCCTCCCCATCCCATGCCACCTCCAAACTTTATGGGTATTTTTTTTTAACCCAGAGTCTATCTTTTGCCCTGGGGCCATCCGCTGGAACACAGTCAACCTACCAGGGGCCAAAGCCTTAAAGAAAATGGGTATCCTCCTCTGACAATCATCAATTATTAATAACTATGGGTGGACTTTTTTCAAGGTTTATTTTTATGTGTATGAGAGTGTCTTCATGTATGTCTGTATGTCAGTACACCACGTGTGTGACTGGTGACCATGGAGGCCAGAAGCGGATGGTGGATCCCCTGGAACTGAGTTACAGATGGTTGTGAACTGCCATGTCGGTGCTGAGAATCAAATCTAGGTTCTCTGCAAGAGCAGAAAATACTTTTAACCACTCAATTATCTCTCCAGCCCCAGATTTTTTTTTTTTTTTAAAGATAGGGTCTCTCACTGACCTAGAGATCTCTCCTCCAACTAGCCTAGGCTGGTTGGCCAGCCTCAGGGATCAGTGACTGGACTCCCAGGTGCTGTGATTACGTGTGTTCTGAGGTTTGAACTTCTCATACTTACTGGGTGAGCACTTAACCTGTGACACCATCATCTCAATCCCTGTTCTGTGTCTCTACATCACCCTCTTCGTTAGTGTATCTGTATCCAGATATTCCCTTCCTGGAAGGATACTTCCTGTGTGGCATCAGGCTCCATTTTAATGACCTCATTATAACTTAATTACCTCTTCAATGATCCTGTTTGAAAGTAAGGCATCATTCTGAAGCACTGTCGTCCAAACTTTGTGCTCCTTGGTTCTTCTGGTCTTTGATATGATAGTGCTAGGAGGTGGGGATCAGGGCAAGAACAGAGGGTCTTACAAGAGAAATCCCAAAGAACTTTGCACCCTTCCCACAATGTGGACAAGAGCAGATAGTCAACCATTAATCAGGAAGTAGTCATCTCCAGAGCACAGATCTACCACTGACTTTGAGCTACTAAGTATCCAGAATTGTAACAAATGACATTTTCACATAAACCACAAGTTTAGGATGGGGATATGAGTTAGCAGTTAAGTGGGCTGCTGTTTTAGAGGACCTTGTTTCCATTCCCTGCACCCAAATGAGAGCTGACCACCTCAGTCCCAGGGGATCTTTTGCCCTCTTCTGGTACACAAATACAGGCAGGCAAAGTACCTATACACATAAAATAAAAAATAAAGTTGTGGCCAGCACTGTTGGCATATACCTTTAATCCTAGCACTTGGAAGGCAGAAGCAGATAGATCTCTGCATTTAAGGCCAGCCTGGTCTATGGAGCAAGTTCCAGGAGCACCAGGGCTACACAAAACAGCTCTGTCTTGAAAAATCAAAATAAATAAATAAATAAAAATAATAAATAAAGTTGTGCATGTGAGTTTTTTTTTAAAGCAATTCAGCATATTGGCAATTTGAGGGTGTGGGGTACAGTGTCGGGTAGCCCCAACTAACATGGAACTTTATAACTTTTAATCTTTTGGACTCGACTGACCTAGTACTAGAATTACAGGTACGTATGAGCTTGACCAGTTTAAGAGGTGGTGGGGATAGAACCACACAGCTTCGTGCAGGCTAGGAATTCTGAGACATTTTTAGGAATTTTGACAGCTGAGGTGAGGACTTTATGAAATTTGGGGATAGAGGGTTCAACTCGTAAGACCAACCCAGGGCATTTCCTCTGCAGCCTTGAAGTGGAGGTTTCCCAGAGAAAGTAGAGCCAGGTCTCCCTGTCCTGTGGCCTGAGGCAGATCAGTTAGAACCAGGTCGTGTCCATTCATGTATGGAGACCAGACAATGTCCATACCAGAACCAGGAAGGAAAGAGAAGCTGCCACTTCTCATCTGTCGCTTCCTTTTTGTGTTTCCTTGAATTGAAAAGCTGGGAAGCATTCTTGGAAGTCTTACCATACTCCAGTTACCTGGAAACCATGTCTGGGGGACACTCTTCCCTCACCTTATAACTTTTTTTTTTTTTTTTTTTTTTTTTTTTTTTTTGAGACAGGGTGTTTCTCTGTGAAACAGTTCTGACTGTCCTGGAACTCACTCTTTATCCCACGCTAGCCTTGAACTCTAACTCCAAAGTACTGGGATTAAAGGCATGTGCCACCATTGTTTATATCATTCATATTATTAGAGTTATTGCTTCTCTCTGTCATTTTTTGTTTGTTTATTTGGTTTGGTTTGGGTTTATTTGGTTTTTTTGTTTTGGTTTGGTTTTTGGTTTTGGGGGGTTTTTTTGTTTGTTTGTTTGGTTGGGTTTTTTTTTTGTCCAAAACAGGGTTACTCTGTGTAGCCCTGACTCTCCTGGAACTTGCACTGTAGACCAGCCGCCTAGCATTGAACTCACAGAGATCCTCCTGCCTCTGCCCCTTGAGTGCTGAGATTAAAGCATGGGCCACCACCATTACCTGGCTCAGTCTATTTCACTTTACCCTTACAATAGCCTTACACAGTATGAGTTTCTAATATTTTTACTTTAGGACTGGGGGTGTCATTCAGTTAGTAGAGTGACTGCCTAAGCAATAGAGGACCTAGGTTGTTCGTCCAAGGTGGAATAAACTGGGCGTGGTAGTGAACGCTTATAATCTCAACACTCAGAAATGGAGATAGGGGGACCAAGAGCTGACATTATCCTTTGACTACTTGGTAAATTGGAGGCTAGGCTGGGGCATATGACGTCTTGTCTTTAAAGAAAAAAAAAAGGATGACCTCACTATACAGATGGATAAACTGAGACACCAAGAATAGGAAGAAGGCTTAGGTACAGAGCTACAGCCATTATCCAAGTGAAAGAAAGACGTTCCTCATGGGGTCCCAGAGAGGGAGCCAGACCCTCTGGTATTAAAGCAGAGATGGGAAGAACTGAGGTTGAGGTTAGGAAGGTTCCTATGCAGGGTTAGGGAGACACCAAGTTGGATGATTTCCCAAACCCTTTTATCAGGACTCTTGGGGCCTTCACCCCAAAGTCATGAGCAAGAAGAGATCTGTGAGAAAAGAAAGACCTTCTTTAAACCCTCTCACATCAACCCAGTAGTTCTTGTAGCAAAGGCCAGCACACAGTAGGAACTCAATAGATCGTATATAAATAAACTCGCAGACATCAGTCAACTGCGGATCCCAAAATAGTCGCTTTCACTGTAAGATGACCATTGGCTAAGTGTGGGCTCAGTGTCTAACCTGTAAGATTTTTTTCTTATTTGTTTTCTGCCCTGTGAGTAGAAGCCATTGCCACCCCCACTCCACAGCTACAAAGACTGAGATGCACCCCATCTGATGTCAATGCTCTCATTTCTTAGTTTGGCAAACATCAGTCTTTCCATATTCTTTGACCCACTCCAGCAACATCTCCGGACCCCAAAAGCCCTCAGCACAATAGTGGGTTCTTGACCACTGAGTGAATCAATGGACTGATTCTGTGTCAAGCTCAGCAAATGAGGATTCTGCCACTAACTACCAAGAGCTCAGCAAATCCTTGAGACCCCCTAACACAGTGCCTGGCATCCTGTAGGTGCGGGATACATATACGTAGGGTGAACAGCTCTCTGGCCCCTGCTACAAGCGCTTCAGCACATAAATTTCAGTTGCAGGCACTTTGAAGTTTCCCCAGGGGACAGCTGCTGTCTTGTTATCGATCCCTCAGCCCCTGAGCTCCTCCTGGCCCCCTGGGCCCATCCAGGCCAGGGACCTGCAGCCGCCAGAGCCAAGAGATAAGAATGATGGATGGCCAGTTGCCTGGCTCCACTGAAGCCTGGAGTTCCCTGGGAGTGAGAGCCAGTCAATGAGTCCAAAGCTCCTCGGAATTTGAGCAGAGAGCACTGGGGAAGGATTGAGGCAATGTCTGATCTGCTTACCCCTATCTCCCCAGAGATGTCAGTCCTGGCACAAGGTTTCAGCACCCTGTGGATACCTTGATCTCTTTCCATGTTGACAAGGCATCTTTTCAGCAATTACTAGATACCAGGGCCTCCCAGAATCCAGTGAGAGACGGGAGGAGGGCACCTTCACTCTAATCTATAGTCTCAAAGCAAGCTTGATTCTCGGTAATTCGGTCTCTACCATGATGTAAGTACTAGACAAATGAAGATATCACAATGTCATAGCCTCAGTTTCCCCCATTTGTAAAAAGTCAGAGAGAGCTGTTCCCTCCAACCTCTGATGGAATGGCATTTGGGGTGTCTGAAAGAAAACAGACTACAGCCACACAGAGAGTACAGAGACTAGACAGGGGCAGGCTCCTTCCTTGGCTCAGGCGCAACTACGCATCATTTTCCTTGTTCACTTCATTTAAGCTGATTGAGACAGCAGCATCTCAGGTAGCCCTGACTGATCTCAAGTTGTCTAGTGGCTGAGGCCAGCCTTGAACTCTTGATCGACTTGCCTCTTCCCCGCAAGTGCTGAGTTACAAGCATGTACCACCACACCTGGCTTTTTCATTTCAAATCTCTGAACCAAAGATCAAAACTACGCACTCATCTATTGATCCCTGGCTAGTTCCATTTTCTGTTCTTGTAAGAGAAAGCAATGGACATGGATGTGTCTCTGTGCAGCAATATGAAGTTCTCCAGGCAAGTATCCAGGAATGATATAACTGGGTTATGTGGTTGTAACAGTGAGGTTTCTGGCCTGGACTAGCCCACAGTTTGGACCTGTCATTGCTTATCTGGACCAGCAATCCCAAAGTCCCAAAAAAACCACACAGATGCTTACATCAATCTCATACTGTTTGGCCTATGGCTTAAGCACATTACTAGCTAGCTCTTTCATTTTTATTCAACTCATTTTTATTAATCTATCTTGCCATGTGGCCTGTGGCTCACCTGTGCTCCTTACATGTTGCTTCCTCGGTCTTTGGATGGATCTCTGTCTGACTCTGCCCTTCTTCTCCTACCTATGTTCCTGCCTATGGCTACAGTGTTCACCAAGGGCCAAAACAGCTCCTTTATTTAAAGAATGATATTCACAACATACAGAAAAACACATCCACATCACCTCCCCATTTCTGGGAAATCAAAAAGGAAGGTTTCATTTTTAACATAGCAAAATTACATATAACAAAACAGCTATCAAACAAGAATTACCATTACAATATCTAGTCTATTTGTATTTAACAAAATTTAAGAAAATATTCTATCATCTATCTTATCCTTGTGAGTCTAAAGTTTCATATCTAATACCTTAATAACTAAAAACCTAATAACTATGACTATCTAATCTTCAACTACATCAAAAACTACAGAAAGATATAATACTATCCAAGTAAACAGGAAGTGCAAACAACTTCGAAATCTAGACATGACAGAGATGTCACCTGTCTGCCTGGATAGTCACCCAAAGTTCCTTTATAAAGTTGGGGCATCCATCCTCAGCCTACAGGCCCAGCGTCTCTGGCATACCTTTCAGTGAAGCAGTAAATCTGAAGGACTGTACTGCCCATTCTGGTATAGTTCATCAGTTGCTTCTCCTTGTGTCCTGAAGAATGTCTGGCAGTTTTCTCTGCAAAGCAGGAACCTGAAGGATCATCTTGGTTTGTTCTGCCAAAGTTCAGAGGTCATCTTCCTATGGAACCTACATGTCCAATTTAAACAGCATACTGTCAAGCAGTCAACACAAGAACAGGTTCTTCTCCAGTAGCTAATTGTTGCCACAAGGAAAATAAACTCCATATGGAGTTTCTTTGATGCCAATTTTTCTCTTGAAGTAGATTGGTGCTTCCAGGAGCAGACAAACCTGTCTCACTGTCCAGAAAAGTTTAAGTTCTTAAAATATTTTAAATGCCATATTCTGTATGTCTTAGAAGTGTTTGAAGATTACCTATCTAAATAAAATATATCTTTGTATACCTTAAAAATCCTAACTAACATAACTATAAGTTTGGTTATCATAGGTGACTATTAATCTGCATTTCTTAATTACACATTACAATTTTAAATGAATTACATAAACATCATACCTTAAACAAGAATAGAAAAATACATACAACATAACAAAATTGACCTTAAATTTGTATCAATAAGCCAAAATCCATACCATTGTAAAATATTTTGAGATTAACAGCTGATTTTTAGATTAAAGTAAATTCAATAATCTATTTTTTAAAATTATTCATTACTGTATTCCCATTTTCTTCTTAGAAAGAGAATAACTATGACCATTAACTATTCATAATGAAAACAAACATTTATAAGTAATATTTTGGGAATTGGGATGAAGCATTTCATTACTACTTCCTGCTGATTGAGGAGTGCTGGTTATCTTTTGAGGGTCCTGAGGCTGGATCATCTTAGTCTGTAGCCTTCAAGCTGATGTGATCATCTCTTCCCATCAGAGAATTTTCAGGTGGTCTTGGTTGATGAAATCATATTTGCCTGGGAGCAATCTACAGGTTCTCATCTTCTGTGGAAGCAAAAACAGAACTCTTTTCCAAAGTAGTAAATCCTTAGACACAAAATTTCAAAGTCAAGATACCTTTAAGATAGATATTCTTGTTTAACTTAGCAGCCTTAGCAACCATCTTTCTGCAGTTAGCTCATTAATAGTTAAAAAAAATTAAAAGAAAGCACAATAGTAACCATAATCTAGACTGTGTATTTTCCATCTTTACATAGTTTATATTTTTTTTATTTTATTTCTTTTTAAAGAAATTTCTCTACCCTTTTTATTTTCTCTCCCAGCATACATATTCTGTTTTACACACTTTGTAACCCACTTGTAGAGGTTTTTTCCATCTGAATCTGTTTTATTGTGAATCTTAATCATTTTCTAACCAGAAGAGCTTTTAAAATGCTTACATTCTCTTAAAGAGCCACACAGTTTTTGCCAAAGAAGCTGAATCAGGAAGTTTCTCTTAAAGGGGCCACATCTCTGTTCACTGCCAGAAAACAGAGCAGACCCAAGAAATGCTACTACCAACAAGATACTTTTGAGTCTATTCCCCTTTTCTTCAATATAAACAGAAACCTTAAAACAATCACATGCTACCGAGTCTTCTGTGAGTCTTTGGGAACCAGCCTGGTTGCAGCTTACACTGCCTGCCACAAGTCCGCTACCATTTTTTCCATGGTCCAGATGCCACCCTATCTCTGTACCATGGCCCACTTCAGAGACACAATTTGAGAGCTGCTTTTGGCTCTATTTCTGTGCTCTAGAACACTTTGTAAGCTCTCTTAGGCTTTATGTAGGTGTTTGGCCCACATTAGGATGCCATCTGTAGCATCTTGCACAGTACGAGTACCTTGGGCTAATATTTGTATGACTGTCATAGCAGAAGTCATCATTCAGAGACTGTACACCCATTTTAGGTAGCCTAATTTTACAATGTAAGCTTCAGTCCCTAGGATGATAAGAACCGCAGTCAATATTACTTAGGTTTGCCGTGTAACAGTCATGCTGTCTAGGCTTCCCAGATACACCCTAAAATATATCAGATAGACAGGAGTCTTCAACCACTTCATAGACCCAGAGAACATGGCATTTAATGTTTTGTTATTCAGAATCTGGCCGTGAGAGACCGGACAACTACTGGCATCACTGTTCCTTTCCCGAGTTGGTGTTGAGCATCAAGGACACTCCTTATGGAGTCTGTCATGTTGGCATAGAATGGCCATTTGGCCAAAGAACTGACCTTGCCTCGACTGCTGACAGTACAGATGAACAGGATAAAGGATGGAGACTGCCGAAACCTGCCTGGAAAGGATAAGATAGTTTCTCCAAAAATGCCCTGCTTCTGAGGAGATCTGCCAGATATCATAGGCCTGTAGCCAAAATGATGGATGCTCCAACGGAGCACAAAAACTGTAGGTGACTGTCCTGGTAGCTGAATGTTGCTGTCCTCTCCTAAATCTTGGAAGCTATTCTCTTGTGCTTCCAATTTTCAGGTGATATATTTTCCTTCTCGGGTCTGGATGGGGTTGAAGAATAGGTAGTTAAGGTTACTAACCTATCATCTCTTAGCAAGGAACATTCAGGTGTTGGATTTTTACTATTCAAGATAAACAGCTTTGAAGCAATTTACATACCTCACCATTTACCAATACCCTAGACATGTAAGATGCACCTTGTATGTGTTGGGTTTTTAGTGGTAGTTTGATCATGCTTGTTTTGCCTTTTCTTCCCCCAGACATTACCTTATAATAATTCCTATTGCATATAGTCTTAGTTTAGAACTTTCTTAGACAAAAAGGGGAGAAGTGATGGAATTCAGATGTTAGCTGACAAGGCTTGGAGGTGTGTCTCTGGAGCTTTGGGAGCCTGAACGGGGCATGGCCAGACCCGTTGAACAAGCCCCTCCCTCCCCAACCCTGAGCTGGCCCTGTTTGTTCCTGCATTCTCGGGGAGCCGAGCAGACCATCCATCATGGAACAATTCCACTCTGCAAGAATTGTCTTAAGGTTCAATTTGTATCAGTGAGTGTTTACAGACCCCTTAATAAATATTAATCCTTTGTATGATATATTGCAAGTGAGTATTACTGCAACATATGGTAGATGTCTTTATTTTGTTTTATTTTTATTTATTTACTGTTTTTTAAGACAGGGTTTCTCTGTGTAGCCCTGGCTGTCCTGTGACTCACTCTGTAGACCAGGCTGGCCTCAAACTCACAGAGATCCATCTGCCTCTGCCTCTCAAGTGCTGAGATGAAAGGTGTGTGCCGCCACTGCCTGGCTCTATTTTTTATTTTTTATAGACCTTCTACATGGATTTCCATAATGGCTACACTGATTTGCACCCTTAACCAGCAGTAAGGAGGGTTCCTATATCCCACCCACCCCCCATATTCATTGTCAGATTTCTTGATGGTAGCCATTCTGATGAATGAATGGTGAAGATATGATACAAATGTGACATAGAATGTTATTGAGCCATAAAGAAAAATTAAATAGAGGTACAGAAGATGGCTTGATGTTTTAAAAATACAGGCTGCTCTTGCCAAGGACCCAGGTTTGGTTCCCAGCACCAACACAGAGATTCACACCTGTCTGTTACCAAAATTCCAAGAAATCAATGCCTTCTTCTGGCCTTACAATACCAGACGTAAACACGGCGCACTTGAATGCAGCCAGGCAAAACACTCATACACATTAAATAAATAAATAAACAAATAAAATCTGAAGAGAAAAATAAAGGTCTGGAGGGATGGCTCAGTGGCTAAGAGCATTGGCTCAATTCCAGGGGACCTGATTTAATTCCTAGCACCCACAGGGCCGCTCACATCTGTCTGGAAATCTCGGCCTCCATGGGCATCAGGCAAGCACATGGTACACAGATATACATGCAGGCAAAACACCCATACATGTAAAATAAAAATAATCTTTTAAAAAAGAAAGAAAGATTTAACATGCTGGAAAAAGAGGTTAATCTGAAAAGTATAATATTAAGTGAGATAAGCCAACTCAGAAAGGAAAAATGAAAACATGCTCTCTCTTATATGTAGACCCTACAATATAATAAATATGTGTAAGTGAGGAGACCCGGAGAGGGGAATAGTAGACGGTGAGGAGAGAATGCAGGCAAAAGGACACGTGAGTCATAAAAGAGGACACAGAGCTTCTGCTTTTTTTTTTTTTTTTTTTTTTTTTTTTTTCTGGTTTCAACTCTGTCACAGTTTTTTTCTTTCCTTACAGTGATCTGTGCTCTTGGAATCGACGTTACATGAAACATTTTTGCATCAAGAAAACATCCATGTGTATTGTTCCTCTGAGGCCTTGGCTGTGAAAGGTGACCTTTCTTTTTAATTCTGTTGAGCATCAGCACAATAGGAATTAGATACGATGGCTCACTGAAGCCCTTTCCCATCAACCTACTTAGAAAAAGCAAAGTTTTATGTTTGTTCTGGTGGAAGGATTGCAATACAAAGATTTTCCTTCTTTTCTTCTGTTTAACGCTGTATCAAATCATTCTATCAGAGCATTATTTAATTTTACAATATTTGAAATAAAGTATGCTGCGGGAGGGGTTTGGTTTTCGTTCTGTTTTTAAGTAAATACAAAAATTAAAAGGCAAAGCACACAACATTCTCCGGCTTTGGATAGACCATGAAAACTGGCTACGATTGGTTCTGCAGGACCCTGAAACATTAAACTTTGGAAATTTATTTCTATCTTCTCTCTGGATTTAAGTTTATTTGAAATGCAAAATAAACTTCTAACTGTAAATGATACTCGAATATGTCTTTCTTGTTTTAAAAAAATATCTGGCAAAGTTACAGCACTGCAGGACTCAACCTGGGCTCCACCCCCTGGTGTCTGGGATCTGAAATAGAGTCTTATATAAATCCAGCTGGTCTCATGTCCTTGACTTCTGTTCCTCTTGCCTCTGCCTCGACGCTAGGATTACAGGCTTGGACCACCCACCCGGTTTATGTGGTGCTGGGGATCAAACCCAGGCAAGCAACAACAGAGCCACATCCCCAGCCCTGTTACTCCTCACTTGAGAATCAGCTCCATTGTCTGGGGATCTCCATTTGCTCCAGCGGTGCTTAGCATTTTCCCACAACCTTTTCCGCCCAGACACACAGACATGTTACAGTTTCTATCAGAGGAGATGCCCTTTCTCCCCCTGCTCTGACTTCTGGCTGTTCATTCATGGAGGAGGATGGCGATACATAAGGATTCAGAGTGCAGCAGGGACTTGGTAACCTAGCCTTCCAGGGGAGCTACACCAACATGGAGTCTGTCCTGTCCCTACTGATTTCAGAGTCTCTCATAAGACTTGCCAACAGCTACTCAGTAGCAGGAGGTTGGTGAATCTGCCCCCTCTGCATCCAACTTGTCCTCAGGACAAGCCAAATGGACATTCCTGGCTACTTCTCCCACTTTGAAACATAACTGAGAGGCTCCCTTTGGGGCCCCAAAGAGTACTATTTGAAACCACTTGGCCAGGGTAACACGGGTGAGTCAGGATGGACAGTTCTCCGGGGTCATCAAGACCCTTTGGGGACAGTTTGAATATCTTTCCTTCACTGACCCTTTACACACTTTCTCTAGTCTAGGAGTTCTGATTTATTACCAAAGAGGTCTTGGTTCTTTTTTATTTTTAATTTATTTTTCTTTCTAAATTTTAACTGTAATTTATTTGCACTGGTGTTTTGCTGCATGTATGTATGTATATATGTATGCAGGTTCCAGAGTCCCCTGGAACTGGAGTTACACAGAGCTGTGCTCTTAACCTCTGAGTCATCTCTGGGATCTCCAAGACTATGTTTTGTTGTTGTTTTTGTTTGTGGGGTTTTTTTGTTTTTGTTTTTGTTTTTTTTTTTTTTAGACATCCTTCTGAAACTGAGAATGAGCTTGGAACTCAACCTTGAACTCCTGATGCTCTTGCGTCCACATCCCAAGTGCAGACATGAGCCACAGCCTGGCTAGTACTAATATGAAAAACAGAAGTGGATCCTAATTCTCCCCTAAACCTCTGTGTCTCTGTGAGACCAATCTCATGATTCTTACCCAAATCCCAGACATAAGAATGAGTTTGGCCCGGTGGTGATGGTGAACGCCTTTAATCCCAGTATTCAGGAGGCAGAGGCAGGTGGATCTCTGTGAGTTTAAGGCCAGCCTGGTCTACAAGGTGCATTCCAAGACAGCCAGGGCCACACAGAGAAAGCCTGTCTCACAAAACATCACATCATCATGATCATAATATAAAATAAAGTCCCTCACCACAGGTGTGGGAGAGCTAACTCCACCCCTCACCTGAGGAGGGTGTTCCCAGCAGACCAGTCAGAACAGCCCAGCTCCCACCCAGACACACATTCAGGGCTCTGAGTGAGAACTCCCCAACATCTACCCCATCTATGACCTGCTAGAGCACCTGAAGGAACTGGTCCGACATAATGTAACCATAGTCACGGGATCTCCCATGATGTGGGGCACTGCAGCATATCTGAGAGGAATTACAGTGATTGTGTACCCAAGGTCAGAGGTCTTGAGCCTGACCAACAACACGTTATACAGTGAATGTTTGCAAGTCAAGCTGTGTGGACAAAGGGTCTGCCGTGTGATACACAGCAGCCTCCAGTGCCACCGAGACAGAGGAAGAGGTGACGGAGAGGAGCAAGAGATGGAGTGAAGTGCTTTTGTTTATTTGATTTTGTTTTAGTTGGGTTTGACTTTTTTTATTTTTATCTTATTTTTATTATTTCTTTTTCATTTTCCTTTGTGGAGGGACAGATACGGAGGAGCTGGGAAATGAGGGGGGGGGGGCGTGATGTGAAATTCCCAAAGAATCGATAAAAAATTATGTTAAGGAAACAAAAAAAAATAAAAGTTACAAACTAAAGAAAAGACCAAAGACTGTTAAGAAGCAACAGCAGCGGCAAAAATCGTGAAGAATCCGTTCTTGAAACTACAAACAGCCACATGGAAAAGGAGAGATCGGATCAATAGCAAACTAACACAATCGACTTTTCTTCTCTTAACCATGGAACCCTCAGCAGTGACATTAAGCCAAAGCCCAAAGGCATCGCTCTTGGCGGGGGAGGAAAATGGCAGAGGGATTAGCATGAAGGTGGGGACATGTATTCGGTGAACAGTGATGACAAGTCCATCCTGCCCTGTGCCCTTGCTCTGATAGAGACATCCCCAGCCAAGCCAGGATGACAGGCTCAGTCTCTGCTTGACTATTCCTTTCCGCAGCCTGCCTGGAAGTCTGACAGCCACTGTCCCCCTCACCAGACACCCTCTACCCTCATCAGATCTAAAAACCACTTTTGATGAAAGAGTCCTGGAGCCTGTGACAGAAACAGAAAATATTGGTAAGGTGTCTAGTGCATGGGGACTGTCCCCAGACCTAAAAGAATTTCTGGGCTCAGACTTGAGAACCCTGTTGTGGGATCAGAGGTCATCTTATCAGCCCCAGCCTCTAGCAAAACTCTTCCCAAAGTATTTATTTTAGTAGAGTCTTGTGCAATGCAATAACTACACTGGGAAAATCCATTAACAGTCATATCTGGATCAATAACTTTATTTGATATAATTGGAAACTGAGGCACGGAAGGATTGAGGGAAAGCCTGGTCACATGACCAATTAGATAGCCCTATAAGCAAGGTCTCTTGACTCAGAGACGAGGGCTTTTCTGTTCAGTCACTGTGACCACACTTCCTGTGGATCAGACTTGTATCTTTCATCCCTGTAATCTACCAGACCTCATTACCTCCCTGGGAATGGCCAGTGGCCACACTTGTCCCCTTGAGGAAGGAAGTGGCCCTGTGGTTTTTTGGTTTTTTGGTTTTTGTTTTTAACAATGTACACATAGAACATTTAAAAAGAGAAAACAATAGTCCAGGTGTCTGGAGATGTAGATCAATTGGTAGATGGTTTGTCTAACATGCATAAAGCCCTGGCTTTGATCCTCAATACCCCATAAACTGGGCATGGTGGTACATGCCAGCAACTTCCACATTCAGGACAAAGAGGCAAGCAGATCAGAAGTCAAGGTCATCCTCAGCTACATTAAGACTTTGGGACCAACGTTGCCTATATGAGACTGTCTTGAAAGAAAAAAAAAAAAAAAAAACAGGAGGGGTAAGCAACATATCTAATAAGTAATAGTAAAAGAAGTATTAATATATAGCATATTAATACACAGTAAACACCAGTTAGTATATAAATAATAAGTAACAGAGTTAAAAAACATTCTGGGAGCTAGGATAGTTAATTTGACAGAAAAAAGCTCTTGCTGTTCATGGGTTCAAATCCCCAGCACCCACAAAAAACCCAGGAGTGGCCAGGCACCTGTTAACCTCAGACCTATCTATGGGTACAGTAAGAGGCCCTGCCTCGACAGAGTAAGACACAGGCTGATAGAGGAAGACAGTGCACACCTCCTCTGGCTTCAAACACCCAAGCACATATTATTCTATTAATTTACTATAATACTTTAAAAATAAAATGATAAAAGCCTTGTGATTCTTTTGAATACAATGCAAGTGTAAGGGGTTTTTCTTGTTTTATGCTGAGCAATCCCATTGACCTGTTCTGAGAGGAGGTTAGGACTCAACTCACACCTACATCCGGCCTAAGCATATATCTAAGCATAGTGTTAAGCAGACACTCTTGAATTCCCCACTAAGGCTGTGAAGAGGAGGGCTTCTCATGCAAACAGGCCTTGTGAGTCACACAGTGCATACGCAGTGACTCAGCTCCATCTCCATGGCTAAAAAGCACCTATAAGCAAGCCACAAACAAAGGAACATCCCTGGTTCATACCATTTCGCTCTCAGAAATAGGCCAGTAATAGGATTATCACCTTCCCCGCCCCCTCCTCACTTCCCCTTCACCTCCATACTGCATTTTGCCAAACCCTGTCCTGATTAGGAGTCAGGCTTCCTGGAATCCCAGCACCCTGCTTCCGCACCTGAACAGCCTGAACAACAGATGGCATTATTTGAGCCTAATCTAGAAGGAAGGTGATAATCACACCTGGCCAGCTAGCAGCTGCTCCATGGGTTACCTGTGGCAAGTGCTCCATGCCTAGGATACTGCATCTGACTTAGATGACCCTACGACCAAACAGGTGACCTTAGGTAGTGGGCTCACTTTCACCCTCCATGTAACAGGGGAAAGGAAATTAATGTTTATTAAGAAATGTTTACACATCACTTCAACTCTCAAAACAGCTTTGGGATCCTTGGTGTCCCATATTGAGAAAGAGGAAGCTGAGTGAGGGATAGAAGGTTGGAGGACCACTGAGCGTAGGAGAAACCAGATATTTAAGCAAAGACTGGACTGGGAACATATCTCGTTAGTTCAAGTACTTGTCTAGCATGCACGAGGCCCTGGGTTCAATCCTCAGAACCACATAAGCTGACGTGATGTCCTAAGGAACACACCTGCAATGCCAGCGCTCTGGAGACAAGCAGAAGGATCAATAGTTTGAGGTCATCCTTCGCTACAAAGTGACTTTGAGGCCACCTTGGGATACAAGAGGCCTTGTCTTGAAAGTAAATAAACAGAGTGGCGGCCTTCAAAGCTTGGTTTTGTTTTGTTTGATTTTCCAAAGTATTTTTCCCCCATTCAAGTACATCTTGGGCAGAGAAAGTGAGCTGGGGTTTCTGTGTTTACATTAACCCCACATCCTGCTTGGTCTCGGGTCTCCTCTCTTATCTCTGCTCTGTCCGTGGGAAGATAGTCAAACATCCAGAGGGTGTTGAGTTAAGGGGACCTCCACCTGTCACTCCTGCCCTAGAGTTTGAACGCTGTCCATGAAGACTCTCCGCAAAAAACAAAAAACAAAAAAAAACACAGTCCACATCATTTTTCTTCCCCTGAATGTGCTCCCAACATTTAGTGACAGTCTTTGCACCGAGTGCCTAACCCCTCGTGCACAAAAGCACACACCTCTCCCCAGGGAACGTGATGTGGAGGTCCCTGCCTTCCTGCAGCCCTGCCCTGGGACAGCTGTGGTATGTCCCTGCCCCAGGAAAACTTTGGCTCTCAGACCACTTTCCTGCCCAGCAAGGTGAGATGTCAAGCCGATGAGTCAGTTCATGCCCGAGATAACATCTGCTCACCTCCAGCCAGGGGCGTAGGTGCGTCTTATACTGGAGTGAAGGGTTTGAGACCCAGCAGAGCCTTCTCTCTAAGGCTGGAAGGGGGGAGACAGGAGAATGTCAACAAGAAAAGCCCCTCAACTCTCTGAAAGTCATCTTTTGAGAAAGGAGTGGCTGGGTGTGTCTGCTTCAGAGACTGGCTGGCTCTTCAGGTCCAGGGTAGAGAGGTGATGGGCAGAGCCAACAGAAGGGGAAGGACATCCTGCCCATGGCAAAGAGCCTCCTTGGTTTCTGAAATTGGGAACAAGAAGGACCTGGGGATGCCTTGGGATCACTCTGGGGGTACTGGGAATGGTGGAGCCCTAAACTGGAAGCCCTGCACACTTGTGCCCTACTCTGCTCTCTGCTACGACATTCTTGGACTGTGGGGACAAGTTCCTCCCCATCCTGCCCTCAGATTTTGTTTGTCCCTGACAGGATAGTTCGACTCAAATAATCCTTTCCATAAACCCAGCTCTGTTTCTTCCTCGGTGTTCAAGTCCCCGTTTCTCCTCTAAAGATGAAAAAAAGTGTGTCTGTCCCAGGCCTGGCGCTCAATAAACACTGGTGTGGTCTCTCCCAGGGCACTCCTCCAATGTACACACCACTTGAGGTGTGATTGGGCTTGAGGTGTAAAGAGGGATTGGAGCAGTGGAGTACATGGGTAGATCTGGCCACTTGAGTTCCCTGATGCCCTTTCCCCTCAGGTGTCCCCAGGCAGGAAGCCTCGGCTGTTCCATCCGCTCAGGCAGGCCTGTACGTGTTCCAAGGCTCTGCTGGATTGACAGTTACTGACTTCTCCTCTCTCTTACGGTGCAGCCTCTTTCTGAAATGCAGGTTTGGTAGCCACCGTGTTCTGTTGTTTTAAGTTTTCTTAGTGTATATTAATCAAATATTATAATAAGCCTCATTATGATGTTTTCATACATGTTTGTAATGTGTTTTGGCGTCCTTAGCCTCAGAAAGCACCCTCCTCTAGCCTCTATGAACACACAGGTACACACACACTCATGCACATGCACATTAATTAATTGATTGATTAGTTAATTAAAGTTTTAAGAAACATGTATGAGGAGGTTGGGGAGATGGCTCAGTGGGTACAGTATTTGCTGAGTGAGTATGAGGACCTGAGTTTGGATATCCAGAACCCATGGAAGAGCCAAGCACAGCTATGCACACCTCTAATTCCATCACTGAAGCAGGGAGACTGGAGTTTGAGGGGGTGAGGAGCTTGCTGGTGAGACATCTGAGCTGAACCGCTGGGCTCCAGGTTCAGTGAGAAGCCCTGTCTCAAAACAAATAAATAATAAGAGGAAGAAGCAGGCATGGGCATGGTAGTGAACCCTTTAGTCCCAGCTCAGCAGCCAGAGGCAGGTGGACCTCTGAGTTTGAGGCCAGCCTGTCTACAGGATGAATCAGAACAGCCAGTACTATATAAAGAGACCTTGTCTCAAAGATAGATAGATGGATGGATGGATGGATGGACGGACGGACGGACGGACAGACAGACAGACAGACAGACAGACAGATAGATAGATAGATAGATAGATAGATAGTTGGAAGTACATTAGAAAAAGACACTGTCAACCTCTACCTTTGTGTAAATGGGCACACATGAATATGCACCCCCCCACACACACACACATACTAACGCCTAAGTGGTCTGAAAATAAAGGTCAGCCTATTGCCTAGCATGAATCTCTGAGTTCCACCCACAGCAGCTCATAAACTGGGTGTGGTGGCACATGACTATAATCACAGTGCTCAAATGTCCAAGACAAGAGAATGAGAGGTTCAAGGTCACCCTCAGCTACATAGAGAATTAGAAAGAAGGGCAGAGGAGGAAGGGAGGGGAAGGGAGGGGAGAAGAGAAGTAAGCTGATATACTGCATACTTAACAAAAATACTCTGGAATATCAGAGGACAAACCACACAGAGCCAAGCCCTGAAAGTCAGGGAGTGGTGACCAGAGCCTTTAATCCTATCACTCAGGAGACAGAGATCCATCTGGATCTCTGTGAGGTCAAGGCCTAACAGTCAGGCAGTGGTAGCTCATACCTTTAATAGTAGCTCTGGGAGAGTTGAATCAGCAAGTAAAATATCTGGACAGGAGAAGAAGTTTAGCTTTCTATCTAAGTGATCTGAGGGCCCGTGAAGATAGGACTTACCTGTCCAGCCTGAGGAGTTGGCTGGGTGAGAATTGGCTGTGGTTTGTTTCCTGATGGTCTAGCTTTTCCCATACTAAATAGAATTCATGCAATAGAGAAGATTGGAGGGCAGGGGAGGAGAGAGGGGCTGGACAGATAGCCCTGTGGGCAAGAGCTTGTACTTTGTTCGCAGACATCCTGACCCCAGCACCCACATCAGAAGGCTCAAAACTGCTTGTAACCCCAGATCCAGGGAATTCAACACCTTCTTCTGGACTCCAAGGACAGCTGCACTCCCATGTGCACACCTACAGACAAATGAAACAGAAACACATAGTTAAAAATAAACCAGGAGTGATAGCGCACATCTTTAATCTCAGCTAGGGTGACAGAAGCAGGAAGGTCTCACTTAAAGCCTTGCATCACCACCGCCTGGTTGAAATGTGCACTTTCTTAAGACACTGACTGCAAAGAACCCAATGTCCCTAGGGATAGGGAGGAGCCCACCCACTGTCCAATAAGCTTGTCCCAGATGAGAGAATTGAGGCTCAGTACAAGGAAATGAGTTGCAAGTCTGTGCAAGCAGGCAAAGGCAAAGGCAGATCTCTTCAGTTCTTAGCATTTCACCTGAAGTACCTCTCCCCATCACTCACTGGCAGGGTGCGGCTCGAGAGATGTCCACACCGTGGAGACGATGGTCTCAGATGCCAAGAATCCTCCCTCCAAACCTTGCACAACATCTGTATTCCCACACGCACATGTGGACACATACACACTCATAACTTTTCTCAGCCCACCCCAGTCAGGATTCAGCCATGGAGGCCTGGCGCTGAGTCTGCCTGTGAAGTGAGATAACCTCTTCCAGGGGCAAATAAACATCCAGTGGATGCTGGGTCAGAAGAATGCAGCCTTGGATTCCTTCCCTCCTGAGTCTTGGATGTCTGCCAGACCATGTCAAAGCTGCAGAGGCTCCAGGCCCTGTAAGTCCCACAGGGCACACTCCTTGTTTGCTCACTGAAGGGGCATCTCTGCCCTCAACAAAAATACACCTCCAGCTGAGCAGTGGTGGCATATGCCTTTAAAACCAGAACTCAGGAAACAGAGACAGGTGGATCTCTGAGTTCAAGGCCAGCCCAGTCTACAGAGCAAGTTCTAAACTGAGAAACCCTGTCTCGAGAAACAAAAGCAAACAAACAAAAACATGTCGCCAACAGTGACCTTTTCATGGGCTCTGGGCACAAGTCTCCTGAGTCCACAGCATCTTTCTGTGGCTCAGAGCCTGCAGCAGGGGTGGCCAGCTATAATTGGCTCCTACTTCAACATGTCAGCAAGGATGCTGCAAAGCATTCTGTAGAAAGAGAAGTGGTTTGGATTCCATAGGAGGAAGTGGGAGACTCATTAGACACCCTGCTTGTGATAAGTAAATATTTGTTTTGTTCTGCTTTCCCTGGAGCTAAATATAAGAAAAACAGCACAGAGCCTAAGAGTAAGTGACACTTTCTCCTTAGTAAGTTTCTTTAGTGTTAGAACCCAGGACTTTTGTTCAGCTGAAACAATACTACCCCTGAGACACAGTATCAGCTGCCCGGTTCATTCTTGGTTTCTGTTTTTGTTTGGTTTTTAAGGATGTGGGTTTGGTTTTGTTTTAGCATTATTTACTTACTTACTTATCTTGAGTCAGGGTTTTACTATGTAACTCTAGCTAGCCTGGAACTCACTATGTAGACCAGGCTGGCCTCAAGCTTGAGAGACCTACACTCTTCTTCTGTCTCTCAAATGCTGGAATTAAGGGCACGTGTCACCATGCCTGTCTTTTTAAAATTTTTTAATTGTTAATGTATATATTTCTATGTGAATATTAGTGCAGACACCCAAGGAGTCCAGAAGAGGATGTCGGATCCCCTGGAGCTGAAGATGAAGGCAGTTGTGAGCCTCTTGACTTGGGTCCTGGATAAGAACAGAAAGCACTCTTAACTGCTAAGGCATCTCTACAGTTTTTTTTTTTTTTTTTAATCTGATTGTTTGAGACAGGATCTCATGTAGTCCAGGCTGCCCTGGAACCCCTCAATTTCCCATCTCCATTTCTCAAGTCCTGAGATTACGTGCGTACATCCTTGTGTTCTCCTATGTTTGGAGATTTAATGTTGTTATTGTTTGTCAAGACAGGGTTTCTCTGTGTAGCTCAGGCTGGCCTGGAACTAGAGACCCTCCTGCCTCTCCCTCCCAAGTACTGGGGCTAAAGGCATGTATCACCACAGGGAGCTTTTGATGGGTAGCTTTTGATGGGTAACTTGTGAGGTTGTTTCTGGTACTATTTTTAACATTTTATTTATCTATTTATTTATTTGTGTATTGTATGACATATGTGTGTGGAGATGAGAATGTACCAAGGCATGCACATTCTAGGGCATGTATCAGAGGAATTCTGGGAGGCCATTCTTTCCTTTCACTGAGTTCTGAGGATCAGACTCAGATGGTCAGTCCTGTACCGCAAGTGTTTTGACCCACTGAGCCGTCTCTCTGGCCTTAAGCTCTAGAGGTTTTTTGGAGACAGCGTTTTCTCCTATCTCACACTAACCTGAATTCACACTACTTCAGCTGCCTCAGCCTTCCTGCTGCTGGAATTACAGGTGTGAGCCATCACAACCAGCTTGCTTGTTTCTTGTTTTCCTTTCATTTTTAATTTCAAACACACGGCCAAAAATATCAGAGTGGCTGGAGTGATGGCTCCGTGCTTAAGAGCCTTTACTGCCCTTGAAGAGGACCAGTATCCATGTTGAGAGACTCAAAGCTGCTTGTAACTCTAGTTCCAGGGGATCCAACATCCTTTTATAGCATCCCAGAAGTACTCAAACACCCAGACACACACCTGCACACACAAAAATAAAATAGCCTTTAAAAAGAAAGCAGCAGGCCAGGCAGTGATGGTGCACACCTTTAATCCCAGCAGAGGTAGAAGGATCTCTGTGAGTTCAAGACCAGCCTGGTCTTACAAGACAGTCAGGGTTACACAAAGAAACTCTGTCTTGAAAAACCAGAAAAAAGAAAGAAAGAAGGAAAGAAGCAAGGAAGGAAGGAGGAAGGAAAGGAGGGCAGGAAGAGAGCACGAAGTTCTGTTCACACCTAAAGCTAAGAGCAAGTAGCTACGATACTCAGGACGCCTGCCTGCAGTTGTGGGTTCAGCCCAAGGAGGCAGAAGAGAACCATCGCTTGCCTCGAAGTACTACAAGATGCTGCCAATGTCTGGAAAGAGAAAGGCGAGCCCCACCTGCCATCTTTATTCAATTCTCCCTGCCATTTGCCAGTTTCACTTCGTCTTAGGACAAGTACCAGAATCACTTTGGGATGTGGAAGCCGTGGCCTGGAATCCATTTCTGGAAACAGAGACTGTGTCATTGAATTACATGATACCCTTGCATGGCCAGTGAGCACACGACTGTGCAATCGCACACGCATTCAGTTCTGCCTCCCCACACTCCACAGCCTCCAGACATACTAAGGCAGGTCCCTCTTGGCAGGATGCAATTACACTGACTTTACCTCAGAATTACATGTGCAATGAAAACCCACCACAATCACCAAGAGAATTCAAAGGTCCCTCCACACTGAACAGAACAGAACACAAGCTCCTTGGAGCAGGCTCTCTCACAGGACCTCCTTACAGTGGGGCTTTGAGAGTCAGAGTTGAGCATTGAAGCACCCTGAACACAGGCTGTACTTAGTAAATGCTTAATTAAATTTATCACAGCGGGGGTGGGGGGGGGATGCCAGAGGTAGCTGGCTGTGGTTTAGAAAAGTGGTCCCAAAGCCTTGTGTTGATGAGACAGGTCCCAGGGAGACACTATCGGGAGGTGGGGGGACCTTTAAGTGGACCTTCAAGGGAGATATTTAGATCTCAGGTCCCTTAAAAGGAACTCTTCACATTCTCTAGGTTTTTCCGTCATAAGGTGAGAGGCTTTATCCCACATAAGCTCCCACCCATTCAGAGCCCACCAGGAACCCTAGAAATGAGAGCTGACGGGCTCACTGACCAATAATAAATAGATGAGGACAGTGGAAGGTCACGCTCTCAATCTTAGCATTAGATTCTAAGCCACAAAGCTTTGGAGTCCTTGACTGGAGACAAACACCTCAGGAGTTTGTCTTCCCAATTGGCTCAGTATCTCCCTGAAAGATAGCCGTCTACCCTCCCTCAGGCTTCCGCCACAGTGAGGAGTGAGAGGGAACATCCAGAGTTGGATGAAGCCTGTCCTCTTCACATGCCCTCCCATGGTGACCCAGGTGACCTATATGTGCAGACAGGGGCAGCAGCTGAGTTCTGTAAAAACACCTTTCCTGACCAATATCGCCAACTCCACATCCACTCAGGACCTAGTGGAAAACCACAGAGTAGGGACAACCAATTCTCCTTTATTGTGGTACAAATAAACCCCCAGAAAGTGGAGATGTCTGTGTTTTCATCTGGCAAGAAGTTATCCCAAGTTGTTGCCAAATTTTCAGCCTGTAGCTGGTGGGAGGGGTACCATGTTTCCCAAAGCAGATGCAAACTCATTCATTCTTCATTCGTTTGGGTTTTTTTACTTACTTATTTACTTTTTATTTATTTATTATATTTTAAAGGAGAGGGTCACAGTGGAGTGATGTCTAAGAACATCTACTCTGCTTGCAGAGGCCCAAATCAATGTTTCCCAGCAATGTCAGGCAGCTCACAAACAGCTTCTAACTCCAACTCCAGAAGACTCCAGCTCCTTCTTCTGGCCTCTCTGGGTACTGCATTCACATCTTCACACAGACACATACCTATATACCCATACACATAATTAAAATGTAAACTATATAATATAAATTAGTGGGATGTCTCCGAAGTTAAAAGATTCTCTTAGACAGGACCCAAGTTCAGTTCCCAGCATCCACGTTAGGTGGTTCACAGTCAACTGTTACTGCAGCTTGTGGAAATTGGATGATACAGGCTTCCTCAGGCACTTGCATTCACAGGCACATACCTACTTACAAACTTTGAAAATCAATCTTAGGCAAGGCATGGTTGTACACACTTTAAGCGCCAACACTTGGGAGGAAGAGGCAGTCATATTTCTGTATGTTCCCAGCCAGCCTGGTCTAGATAGAGAGCTTCCGAACACCCAGCTCTGTCTACATAATAGAAAGACCCTATCTCAAACAGAACAAAATCCAAAACACCAAACCATCAAAGTTATTTTAAGCCTCATTGCATATTCTTGTGCACGGTGTTACATAGGGGTACTTCACACAGTTACATAGGTCTGTTGAGAATAGTCTTCCCTGGATGGGGAAGTCCCACCTTCTTCCCGGTTCTATCAAGACAATATCCATGTGAAAAAAAAAAATCTCCATTTCCAAGAGAGAAAGGTCAATAATGCAAACTCTGGGGTCAGAACAACTGGAACAAAGGATTCCCAAGCACCTCACCCTGAAAGGGAGGCTGTCTCTTCAATGCTTGCCAGACAACTCCCCTTCACACTGCTGCCATCAAAGCCCTTGATTTAATCTTGCCGATCTGTTTCCACTGAAGACAGGAACCTATCTTCCTCTCCAGTGTGCTGATATGTTGTGTATCAAATAAATATTGCTGAAGATCAGAGGACAGAGTTCCAGGCCAGCCTGGTCTACAGGTGAGTTCCAGGACAGCCAGAGCTACACAATGAAACTCTGTCTTGAAAAACCAAAAGAGAGAGAGAGAGAAAAAAAAGACATTTGGGATCACCAATTTTGTTCTTTTTCAAGTCTGTATTGACTTTTGAAATCCCATAGGAGCTGAGATATAGCCCTCTTGGCAGAGTGCTTACCCAGAATGTAACCAGGTGTGACGGCCCACATCTAACTCTAGCACAGAATTCCAAAGAGGCCAGGGGATCAGAAACTCAAGGTCATCCTTGGCTGCATAAGTTTGAGCTCAGCTAAGTTACATAAGAGCCTGTCTTAATTAATATAATTAATTAATATAACATTATTATTAATAATAATATAATATAATTAATATTAATAATAATGGAGTCAATAAGATTGCCCATTGGGTAATGGTGCCTGTCACCAAGCCTGATGACCTGAGTTGGATCCTCAGGCCCAACATGGTAGAAGGAAAAAACTGAGCCTAGTAAGTTGTCCTCTGACTTTTACATGTGCACAATCACACACACACACACACACACACACACACACACACACACACACACAAGGGGACAGAGAGAGAATAAATAAATGGAAAATAGTAACAAAATTTCATATAAACTTTAGGGTGACTTTTTTTACGTTAAGAAATGCTTTCCGATGGTGTCTAATTTTCGTTTCTATTGCTGTGACAAAAACAAATTAGGAAAAAATGGCTTTATTTGGGTTACAATATCAGGTTATAATCTATCATTGAGGGATGTTGAGGCAGCTGTAGCCACATCCATAGTAAAGAGCTGAGAGAGTCAGTGCATGCACACCTGCCGGTCAGTACCACTCTTAGAAAGAACGTAGTTGTATACATGGAGGAACCGAGGCTGGGAAATACACACAATGAATCAGACTTGGGTTAGAATTCAAATACAGGACACCCCAGGACAGGTCCTCACTAGAGAACAGCAGGCCGGGCTTTGATCTCTGTGTGCAAGCCCACAGCTCAAGAAGTATCTAGCTCAAGGGGTCCTGGAGTCAGTAACGTAAAGAATGTGAAGCAGCAAAAGGAACAGAGAGGGACCAGCAATCCCAGCAACACTCAAGGAGAAGGTCACACCATGTCCATGTCTTCAGGTGAAAGACTTAAAATCCAGCTGGGCTCTTCTCACCTTGTTTACAGATTAGACATCTGTATCCACATCTAAATCACCGGGGTGACTTCCAGAGAAGCCCCACAAAGTCCAGAGGCCCAAGGGAGTGGCAAGTGACACAGACCATATCTATCCTGCTATGCCCCCCAGGAGGGAGAGACTCTATAGTCACACCTGACCCTGACATCCTTCCTGCAAGCTTGTAGCACAGTTTAATGACTGTGCAGACAAAAGTTGGGGCACTATTAGGGGCACTATCAATCTTCAGTGAAAGCAGAAAAAAAAACTAACATGTGGAAATGACTCGCTTGATAAAGTGAATTTCTTGCAAGCACAAGGGCCTGGGATCAGTCTCCGGAGAACTTGTGTGTGTGTGTGTGTGTGTGTGTGTGTGTGTGTGTGTGTGTGTGTGTGTGTGTGTGTGTGTGTGTGTGTGTGTGTGTGTGTGTGGTGTGTGTGTGTGTGTGTGTGTGTGTGTGTGTGTGTGTGTGTGTGTGTGTGTGTGTGTAGCATTTGTTTTGCTTTTTGAGGCAGGGTCTCTCTATGCAGCCTTTGCCTCCTGAATGCTGGGGTTAAAAGCATGCACCACCCCCCAGCCTCTGTGTGTGTATGTTGCTGGGGATGTTATACATATTAAGGACAGACTTACCATTTAGCTACACCCAAAGCCTAAGGCTGTCATCTTGGTTCAACTGAATGTATAGCTGGCCTCTATGGGCTGCTGGTTGTGGGCCTAGCAACAATCTACCTTTTGTTACACAAATAATCCTTAATCTTCACAGCACACTTATGAAATGGGTAAGGTGGTCATGCCCATTTTACAGACCAGACCATGGGAACTCAAAGCTGAAACTGAATCTATCAAGGCCAAGCTATAACATTTAAAAAAATCCCAGCAATGAAGATGATATTCAAATTCTGATATCTCGACACCAGGGCCATGAAATCATGGCCTTGATCATTCCTGTACAGTCTTTCTTCTCTCTATTTGGCTTCTCATAGATATGAAAACACACAACACCTGAGAGGAGAGGCCCAAAGCAGGAAGTCTCAAGGGGCATCTTTGCCATTTAAAGGCCAGGACACAAATCTCTGTTCTGGTGCCCAGTAGCTGCTTCAGCGCTCGGGGTCTCAGTGTTCTTTCTCATCTGTGAAATATGAGTAACTGAGCTGATAAAGACCAAAATTACAAAACCTGAATCCTGGTAGTGAAGGGGGCACCTCTTTGGTGGGACAACAGGTCCTCTTCTGGGTATTTTGAGACAATGTGTGTGCGAAGCCCAACACCAAGCATGCGGCTAAGCATCCATCCCATCGGTGGTATCTAGTGTTTTACACTGTTCTTAAGGAGCTTGGGAGCTGTGAAGATGCAGGTGCAACACAGCACACAGAACTCCAAGCAAGATGGAGCTTAGGGGCTTGGGAAGGTGGCTCTGTAAGTAAGAGTGCCTGCTCTGCAAGTATGAGGACCTGAGTTCAAATCCCCAACAACCACAAAAAGCCAGACACGCATGCATGCACGCACACAAACAAACAAAAAGATGAGGTGAAGAATGGGAGTTGAAGCTACAAGGGGAAGTGAATTCTCTTTTTCTTCCTTTCAAAATTATTCTTAAGAGCCAGGCTTGGTGGTGCACACCTTTAATCCCAACACTCTGGAGGCAGAGGCAGGCAGTTCCCTATGAATTCAAGGCCAGGCTGGTCTACAAAGCAGGTTCTAGGACAGCCAGGGCTATTACACTGAGAAACCCCACCTCAATAAACAACAAAATAATAATAATAGCAATATAACAAAATTATTTTGTATTTTATTTATTTTTTATCAGAATACACTTATATACAATAAATGGTTTATTGTGCATTTCATACATGTATAGAATGTATTTCCATCATATGCTCCAGTTACTCTCCTGTCTTCTTCCCCTCCCACGGCTACCTTTTTTTCCCCATGACCCACTGAATTTCACCAGCCCAGCTTACAGGATCTTGGACAAGGGGTTATTTACAGGAGCACAAACACCGTTACTGCATAAGATGTCTCTTCCACCCATAGCAACCATAACTCTATAACCCCAGGGCAGGGAGGAACCTCATCCTAACTCTTCTGTAACAGGACATTGATGGGCTCGGTCTTCTGTAGCCAGTTGTGGCTTTGGTGTGAGTCCATAATGAAACAACCATTCAGGCCCACACAAGGCCCCTTCCTCCAGCTCTTACACTCTTCTTTCCCACTCTTCCTGCATGTTTCTTGAACCATGGAGGGAATGATCCGATGTCCTACTTAGGGCCGAGGACTCAACAGCACTTAGAGTGTTATCAGCACTAGCCATTCTGCCCAAAGCTGACAGGAGCACAATCTGTGGACATAAGCGTACATACACATTCAGGGGATTTGACAGGCATACCATGTCCATCCAATAAAACAATAATTTCCCTCTTAGGACCTATCACCTCC
This sequence comes from Phyllotis vaccarum, assembly GCA_033318265.1. Taxonomy (NCBI): domain Eukaryota; kingdom Metazoa; phylum Chordata; class Mammalia; order Rodentia; family Cricetidae; genus Phyllotis; species Phyllotis vaccarum. The sequence goes on along the minus strand of JARWLC010000003.1, from coordinate 23,866,981 downwards.
CCAGCCATAGACTTTTGACCAAGTTTACAGTAGTAAGCATGAATTCTGTCCCGTGAGAGGATGGGAATTGTGGTGGTATATTGTATATCTAATAAAGTTGGCCTGGAAAAATCAGAGGACAGAGCCACCCACATTTAGGTCAGGGAGTGGTGAGCCGCCCCTTAAATCCCAGCACTCTGTCAGGTCAAGGCCGAAGAGAGCCAGGTGATGGTAGCACACACTTTAATCGAGGCTCTAAGAAAGTGAGAAAGCTGGGCATGAGGAGACGTGACCTCAGCCCTTCTGCTAGAACCCCATTCCTTTGCAGCCTAGGACTCGAGGGATGAGGAGTGGCTGAGAGGTAGCTGTGGCTAGTTTCTCTGTCTCCACTCTTTCAGCTCAGGTTCTTCCCTAATATCTGATCCCAGGTTTTTATTATAAAACCAAGGAGAGTTCATACAATAGCAAATCCAGTGAGAAAGCCGCCGGTAACAATCCAAACAGTCGTGCCAACATCGCACCAATTGGCAATCTTCCCTGGCAGGTTGGTACTGTGTGGCACAGATTCCACAGCTGACTACCGGCCAGCTGCGTAGCATTCTTCCAACACCGTGAAAGCTAGCCGGTAGAGAAGCTTCTAAGTCGCAGCTTGACTTTTCAATATCATGTGGCGACTCCAGCAACAAGGTGGTGATTTTGTTCTTTCTTTCTTCCCCAAGACAGAGTTTCTCTGTGTAGCCCTGGCCTGGTCCCAAAATCAGAAATCCACCTGCCTCCACTTCCTGAGTGCCAGGTTTAAAAGCGTACTCCACCACTGCCCAGCGGCCCGGGGGGGGGGGGGGGGGTGATTTCTTGACATCTAGCTGTAGTGGGCAACCAGAAGTGGTGATAGCCTGTGTTGTTCTGGAGCCTCAGAGGCTTCCCTGATCAACAACTTGTAAGTAGGTAGCCTACCCATGGCATTAGGGTGGGTGTTCATTTAATAATCTGTGGTGGCTGAGAGCATCTTTCCCAGCAAAGAGACTTGGTGAGTGGCAGGCTACACTATTGCTTACCATTCTGTATGTACTCCATCACCTACACCTGACCACCTTTCAAGCTGCCTGATCTGGCCACTATCTCTTCAAGGCATCACCAGTGCCCCTCATGACTAGATTATGGCAGGCCCCCAGAACATGTTTAATGAGTTAATGTGTTGATGAGTAGATATATGATGCATGGATAAGAGAGTGGACAGAATAAATAGATGAGTAGTCGGATGGGTGTGTGGGTGGGTGGGTGGCTGGATGGACACATGAGTACAATTACGTTTGGGGGCCAGGCTTGATGATATATGACTTTGATGCACGAATGAATGCCACCTGCCTGGTGAGTTTCCAGGCCAGGGCTTTTGCTTGTGTTGGTTCTTGTACTTAGCTTATTCTCTGAGATACACCCTTGGCTTCTCTCTTTTATTTTATTTAAGGCTCCAGTGACCTGCCACTTCCTCAGAAATTTTCCATGACCATCAAAGCTGACACAGTGATCCTGTGTCTTTCATATAGTGTTCGCCACTCCTTACCTAGCACATTCCAGCTTGCTTGTCCACTATCTCCCATCAGAAGCTAGCTAGCTTCCTGGTGGCAGATGCTGCCTCTGTTCTTTCTCTTTTCTGTCACAGCACCGTGGACAGGACCTGGCACACAGTAGGCTTTAGTAAGCATGTGTTGAATATGTTAAAGGAGATAGCAAGCAGCTAGGAAGAAAGGAAGCAGTCACTCTTGCAAATCCCTGGAGAATCTTTGAGGAAGCTCAGAGCATTCTCTATTATAAATGACAACACTGACCCTTTGTCTCTCCAGCCCTTTATGTTGGCTGTTTCATTTTTATCTACATGCATCGTGGCATACATGTGCCCACCCCCCAAGCATAATAAAAATTTTAAGATTAAAATAAAATGTTAGAAAGGAAGCTGAGCACAGGGGCCCATGCTTGCGAACGCGGCGGCACTCTCGGGGTGGGGAAAGGAGGATGATGACAAGTTCAAGGTTTTTGTTCTCAGCTACACAGAAAGTTTGGGGCTAAGCTGGGATCCATGAAATGCTGCCTCAAAACCAAAGACACAGACAAGCAAACAAACAAACAAAAAAAAAAACCACATAAATAATTCTTATCTCCTGAGGAGTGGAATAATATGTAAAATTCTTAGTGTGCAGAGATTTGCACATTGTGAATGACAGTTAGTAAGAGTTGTGTTCATAGAGTTCCCAACACTGCTATATGACCTTTAAGTGCAACTTAACTTCTGGTCCCATTTTGTGGCACCTGCGTGCAATATAAAAATACAGCAACAGGGGCTGGAGAGATGGTTCCCAGGTAAGAATTCATTCTGCTGTTTATTGCAGGAGCCAGAGTTCCTTCCCAGCATCCACATGGAGCGACACACAACCACCTGTAACTCCCGCTCCAGCAACATCTGACATCTCTGCTCTCTGAGCACACCTCTGTACTCAGGTGCACACATCCACACACAGATGCATAATTAAAAATAAAGATATTTTTTAAGAAGATTCTTTAATGTAGCAACAATGAATGAATGTTTATCATCAATAAGTATTAAATGAAGTAAAATACACAGCACCCTAAAAGGGGGGGCAGCTCACAGTATAAAACAGCCATTCTTATAATGGATTTTTATTATTATCCCTCTAGGGCTTTGGGCTGGCCAGCAGATCCCTGCAACTCTGAAGCCATCTGCTGCTCCCTGCAGAGGGCGGGTCCCACCAGAGCCTCTTCCCACCCCCACCCCTGGCTCCTTTGAAGTCCCCTGAGGCCCAGGCTGTGATAAATGTCCCAGCCCTATAGGTTATGACGCGCTGCCAGATTTGACGTTAACCATCACGCTCTGGCCGGGTGTTTGAAGAAAGTGGCTAAATGCTTTGGCCTGATGGGGAGATAGCAGGCAGGGAACCCAGCTTTGAAAGGCCCCCAGCCTGCCGGCCGCCCTGGTGAAAGGCAGCCGTGAGGAGGAGGCCGGCTCCGCTCAGCTGTTTAGTCTACCAATCACAGTGGTGACACCGAGTCTGCCCTGGCACCCGGGCTGGGTGCCTGCAGCCACCAACGGGCCCCTGAGCTTTCCCTCCCTTCCTGGGATGTGCCTGCGGCTTCACACCTTTGCCAGCAGCAGAGAAAGGATGGTAGAGAAACAGCCTTGGATAGGCATCAAACTAAGGCTAAGCCTCTGGAAGTGACTGTCTCTTGTGGAAGGGAGAGCATAAAGAGGTTCATATTCCAGATGGTACCCAGGTCCCCTCAAATCCTGACTCTGTCTCTTCTCTCAGAGAACAGGAGAAAAGATCCTTCATGCTCTGAGCCTCACATCCCCTCTCAGGGCCCAGTGAAGATATATATATGCAAGTGTCCTGTGTCCATCCTGCTCCCCAGCCCCCCCATCATAAACTGCCAGGTAAAATGTGACCTGTGCCATCAGCATGGACTTCTGGCACCCAGCACGTAACCAGTCATCAATTCTTCCAAACAGTTTGCCTCTGAGGCTGAGGAACAACAGAAGGAGAATTCTAGGCAGGCGTTGCCACAGCGCTGGCCCATCAAAGCTGCCTGGGATTTGAGCATCGTTCTATTATTATTTTTTTAATTATGTTTATTTACCTACTTGGGTGGGGAGACTACAGAATTAAAGTTAGGTTTTCAGGCCTGACAGTGAGTTCCCTTACCCACTGAGCCTAAGCATCTTTATCAAAACAATTTCCAGGGTAAAACAGAAATTTATATAGCCCAGGCTACCTCAAACTTATTATGTAACTTGTGCTGACCTTGTATTCTGGTCTCTCTGTATCCACTAGAGTGTTGGGATTGCAAGGGCATGTGGTACTGGGTATCAAACTCACGGCTTTGTGCGTGCAAGGCAAGCCTTCTACCAGCTGACCTATGCTCCCAGGCCCCTGAAACTTCAAAACCTTACGTGGAAGTGAGAACTGTAAACTTCCCCCCCCCCCCAAAAAAAAGTCATTCATAGGCTACTGGATGGTCTCAATGTCTCTCCCACCTGGGAATTTGTGTAAAATGCATTTGGGAGGGGGCTGCTTTTGATTTTGGGTTTTTGAGACTGGGTTTCACGGTGTAGCCTTAGCTGTCCTAGAACTAGCTCTGTAGACCAGGCTGGCCTCAAATTCGTAGAGATCTGCCTGCCTGTGCTACCAGAGTGCTGGAATTAAAGGTGTGGGTCACCAACGTCCGGCTTGTTACATGCATCTAAGCAGGGCATGCTAAAGTCATCCACTGTAGACATGCCCAAAGTGCAGTACCAGCCAAGCAAAGAGGTTCCTACCTACAGTCTCATCATCTGGGAAGTGAGTAGCAGGAGAGTCAAAAGTTCAAGACCAACCTGGACTGCGGGAGATCCTGTCTCAAAGATAAAATAAAAAGAAAATACACAGGGGTTGTGATATATTTCCTTAATTCGGGGGGGGGGGTGGCAGGGGGAGATGGACACGGGAGACTCGGGGAGTTCCAGGCCAGCCAGAGCTACCTAATAAGCCCTGTCTAATGAAAAAATGAAGGCAGGGAGGGAGGGAAGCATAAAAGCCCAGGCCCGTCCTAACAAATTGTGTTATGGTCTACAGGGTGGTTTAAGGTAGTCTGCATTTTAGCCAGGCTTCGAGACTGGCCCAAGCCAGCAGCCTATGCAGGGGACACAGGGAAAGTGGAGTGGAGATACTCACCCCTCTTTGCCCAACTGTACAAGCCCACTCACTCAAGGTCGGGTAAAGCAGAAGGCTGACAAACCAGCCTACAATGTCTCTGGAAGAGCAGAGCCCTGTGTTCAAAGTCCATCAGGGTGGTGGGTAAGTTCCTAAAATAGACCAGACCCAGGCTGGTAACCCCAACAGTCTTTGCAAGAAGTGAGACCAGAAGACCTGGGAGCACCATCCTAATACTAGAGACCAGACTCAGGCAGGGCCTACATCAGTTCCCAAGCCCTGGGCCTTGTCCCATGTTTCCCAGAGCCTACTATGCTGTAAATATGGGTCCTAAGTCCCTGCCACTGCTTCCTCAGGTCATCAGACATACAGTCTCTTGTGCTAGGAAGAAAGGAGCCCTCAAACTGCCGGATTCCTGTCATGACTATGCTCTGAGGAACTGGTGAGTGTGATTGTCCAGATGCCTGGGTTGGAAGGCTAGTGAAGGTTCCATGCATCTGAACTGGGGTCCCATATCTGCATTTTAACAAATTCTAGGGAAATTCTAGACTCAGCCAGATCCTGAGGCTCCACAATGTTCCCATTTGCAGTATATGATTGACAGATGGCATCCTGACACCAGGACCCTATCCCAGTAGTGACTCTACCCCAAGAGGAGTCCTTGCCCTTCCTGATTCACCCTGCTTCCAAGGTTCAATGACTCCCACTGAGCCTGACCTGGGCCCCAGGGGCCTGAACCAGGTGTGTGGAAAGGCTGAGTGGATCAGAAGGCTGAGGCAGAGGCACCTCTGCTCAATGAACCTCGAAACCTTTGCCTCCCACTCTGGGAACTCACTGCCTTGTCGGCCACTGGGGTTTCTCTCAGATGGACGAACAAAGCCAAAGTTTAGCAAACCGGTGGTCTAGCCTCAGTCCCTGGCCTACTCACAGCCCCTCTGTAACCCTGTTCCTCTTTTTAAAATAAAGCTCCATAAAAAATCCACACTGCAAGAGGACAGGTTAAATTGTCAAGTTGTCACCCATAAACCCACTGCCACCTTAGGAGGGTGTAGGCGCCCTCAGGCTTTGACTCTCTCACTTTCCCTCTCTCCCCTAGACACCCCCTCCCCCAACCCTCTGCTGGTGGGGAGCTTATCAGCAAGGAGTGGCCCCTGCTAATCGCCCAGGCTCTAGGCCCTGGATTAACCTTGTAGACCTGGGGCCAGGGTCAGCAGCCTGGCTACCAGTCAAGCCCCAGGATCTTAGCTGTAAGAGGGGGGTGGTCGCGAGGGGGATCAGCTACAGACTGGAGCCAAAAGGGAGCCTCCCAGTCTCCACTTAGAGCCCTGCAGGAGTTTCCCCTCATCTGGAATAGAATCCAGATCCTGCCTGCCCCAGGCCTCTCAACAGTCCCTAGCTCTGGGGTGCCCCTCCCCCTCTCACTCTACTCTTGTTCTGGGACTTGGGCCCTGACTTCCCCTGACTCTAAACCCCTCTTCCCAGACCTTCTAAGATGCCCTCCGATGAACCTTCTCTAGCTTTGAACCCCAGGGAAACCCCCTACAGCCACCTCCACTCCCATCTGTCACCCCATTTCCCCGGTTGGTTTCTATCTGTTCTTCTGCCTTTTACAGTGAGGAAATCACTGCACTCAAAGCTGGGGTGGAGCTCAGAGTGGGATTCCATAGTGGTCTGTGGAGTTTAAGGATAGGGGTACTCCCTCTGGAGCAACCCTGGGCTCCAGGCTGGGCTCGGTGTACCAAGAAAGTATTGAGCCATCACCCACTAGGATACAAGTGGGATATTTGGAGCTAATGTGAGCCCCAGAGTTAGCCTGGAGGTTAAGCTCTGTCCCTGGTCTTCTGTGAGAACCCACAGAGAGTTTGCTACAGGGCACAGGCTTCCCCTCTGGTTGAAGCTGAGGTGGGGAAAAGTACAGCTGTGGGAATGGGGAAGAGACAGGAGTCACAGGGTCACAGGGAGGAACAAGCCTGGAACTGCTGAGCTTCCAGGTCATCCTTGCTCATGGCTGCCATGTCCAAGATCGCAGCATACACTGAATTACAGAAGGGCTTGAGAAAACACCCCTCCCACAAGGCCTTTCCACCTCAGGCCTCGTGGGTAGGTCTGGCCCTAGGCTCACAGCAGAGACCCCACAGGTGGCCAGCCTGAAGCCCAGATCCTGCCAGGCCCAGGTCAAATCTTACCTTTTTGCCCTTCTAACTAAATGGGCTGAGACAATAGCCCTGCCACACACAAACTGGGGAGCACAGGAGAGCTACTTAGAAATCCTCTCATAGCCGAAAAGGGTGGTCTGTCTCAAGACAGATACTCACCTCTCTGAGCCTCAGTTTCCCCACCTATATAGTGTGGTGAAGAAGATAATGGGAAGACTGAGCAAGTAGATAGATGCAAAGGGCCTCTGCACACTGGCTCCTTCTGTCCTCAGACCCCAAGTCCTGGTCTGCCTAACCCTGGCCTCTAGCACCATCTGTTGGTCGTGCTTAGAATGACACCTGCTGGGCCTGGGTCAGCCTTCAGATCTGCGCTATACCAATGTTTTGCTCTGCATCCAGCAGGGCTTTCAGGAAGTCCCGGGGCAGGGGATGCATGGTATCAAAGGAGACCTGCTTGGCTGCTGCCCTAGGCCTCCTTCGGAAGAGTGTCCTGCAGAGAGCAGACCACACCCTGTTCCCAAGTGTGAGTGGTTAGCAGTGTACCACTAGGGTACCCGATTAGGATGGGCTCAGTTCTGAACCTTATTCTTCCCACACCAGATGCCAATGGAGCCCAGACAGTGGAAACAGGTGTGTCACACCCACACAGAGACACACACGCACGCATGCATTCCTGCACCTCTGCACCCAGACCGTGGGTTTCTCTCTCTTTACCATTTCTCCATTCTTCTGTGTCAGCCCCTGGAGAAAGGACACGGTCCCCTACTGTATTGGCCATGCTGAGTCCCCAAAAGCCAGCTGACTACTGTTGAGTTTTTTGTTTGTTTGTTTATCTGTTTTTATTTATTTTGTATGTGCATAATATGCATGTGGGGACACATATACACACACACACACACCTGCTGCATACAGAGGTCATGGGATAGCTTGAGGGGTTTGGTTCTCTCCTTCCATTATGTAAATCCCAGGGATCAAGCACAGGTCATCACCAGGGTTGGCAGCAATCACTTTTACCTACTGAGCCATCTGGTGGTCCCTCAATTACTGAATTAATAAACATGCAACAAACACTCAGCTTTCACCTGTGCTGGCTGGCACAGACTGCCTATCTACAGGCTCAGGACTGCCCTCCTGCCACACGCAGCACCCACTGGGGCCAATCATTTTCGTTCAGGTGGACATTTTCTTCTGGATGACTTCCTCGGATGCACAGGTGTGCCCTCTGCTAACTTCCCTGCTGTGTTCTATGATCCTTGTCACGGGAGGAGCCTTAGGTACCCAGTGACAACGAGATAGAGAAGTTAATGCTAGGATTCTAAGATTGGTTGCTTACTTGCTTGTAATGGATCCCAAGCTGACCTTGAACTTCTGTTGTTTATTTTGGTGAGGATTGAACCTTGAGCCTCACTCAGTGTCAACCTAGGATCCACACACACACATGCTCCATACCCCCACTGTTTGACTCCAAGCAGGAAGCATAACACAAGTGCCTTGGTGCCTCTGGGTCTCCCTCTTAGAAATGTGGGTGATAATAGTACTTAATGCCCATGGGGAGATGACAAACTAGAAGATACAAAGCAAGCCAAGCTCTGTGATGCCTGAGCCCTGAGAGCCTTGGGGAAGGAGCCAGAGGCTCCTCCTGTGAGTATTTGAAGATGATGTTTACACTGAACATTACCAAGCTAGGAAGGTTAGAAACCACCCCCGCCTCACCCTCACACCCCCACCCTACTTTGCCCCACACCCCCAGCCACCCATCACCATCAATCTGCATTTGTTCCAGCTTGGGGAATCTTATCCAGGCTTTCATCCATGCTAGAGAAGCAATCTACCAACTGAGACCCAGTTTGTTTCTTTGTTTTTTGAGGTAGTATCTCACTAGCCTAGAACTCATGGAGATTCATTTGCCTCTGCCTCCTAAGTGCTGGAATTAGCACCTTGAGTGAGGCCTGTGGTGTTCTGACTTCAGGTATATGCTGCTGCAAGCTAGTGAAGAGACCACACACACTTTGAGCCTCCCCACTGGGTCTCTCTCCTATCTCTCCACCCCCACACTCTTCCCTCAGGTTCCAGGGCAGATGCCCTCAGACTCCAGTGTATCCCAAGAGCCCCACTGGCCCCAGGCTAGATTCTGATGCCCTGGGCTTCTGGCCTCTGGTCTGGCTTCTTTATGTAAGTGTCAAGACAGACTCTCTGGAGGGGCCTAGCCAGGTACAACTCACCCCCAGAATGTCTTCTCACCTGGTTCCCACCTTTTCTGACACTAGTTCATTCCGTGTCCTGGTGAAGAGACACGGCAAAGCTTTTCTCCTTTTCCTCTCAGAAAGGCAACCATCCTTCAATAAACATGAGATGTGCCTGCTTGAAATTATGAAGCCAAACGGGGCGGAGATGTTCTTGAATCAAGACACCAGAACCTTGCTTTTGACCTCTGTGCCTTACTCCCTGCCCAGATCCTCTCAGCCTGGCCCTGAGAAGAGGGTCCTACTTGCCCATCTGTGAAATCCTTCCCCATCCATAATCCTTCCACACCTCTGGCTCACTCAGCCAGCCTAGGTTCCTGTGTAAACAAGGTTGGTGGCTCTGGTAAAGTTGGGGCATGAGCAACAGCTTTAGCCAATTAACATTCCTTCAGGGTTTGGGGCTGCCCTCCTCAGCAGCACATCATAAATGTCAGGAAGTGGTTGGGAGGGACCCCAGCTCTTGTAGCTTGTCTGAGGTGGGCACCTGAGCTTCCAGGGCCTGACAGGACTCCAGTGAGAATATTTAGACCAAGCGTTCTATGGATTCCAGGAAAGGCTGGCAGTGTTCACTGAAGGCTGGGCAGCTTCCCAGAGTGCACTGTGCCTTTCCTCCCTAGTAAGGAAGGCCCATCCTAGTGTGTGAACAGACATGGCAAAGCTTTGCTCTCTTTCTCACAAGGTCCAACTGCACTGTGTGGGTGGAATCTGTGTTGGCCTGGCAGCCTCTTAGTGACCAGTTAAACGTCATTTCTGCTGAGACTGTGAGGAGACTAATGTTTGAATTGGTGGCTAAAAAAAGCAGCTGCCTCCCTCTGTGATGGGCTCATCCAGCCCAGGGAAGTCTGAGTAGAACCTAAGATGAGTCAAAAAGTTGTTCTGCTGAACTCTTTTCCTGCTGACATCACTCACTCACTCACACACACACACACAGTGTAGGTTGGAACTTTGGCTATCAGAGCTCCTGGTTCTTGGACCCACATACTCAGACTTGAGCCACACCAGGGCCTCATCTGTTCCTCAGATGCCAGCTACAAGCCATGGGTGCTCTGCCTCCACCATCTTCTGGGACAGTTCTTCATGAGAAGTCTCTTATAGGCCCTCCAAATATGCATGGAGATTGAAACCCCAAAGCCTTACTTCAAGGATGTCTGCAGTTGAGACCTCTGGGAGGTGACTAGATTCACAAATGGGCTCCTTCTTGGGTTGATAGGGATTGTGAAAGGGGTTCTCTCAGATAGGAAGGCTTGCTTTGTCTACCCTTTAACACGGGCCAGGCCTCATCACATGCTTGACAGATGTTGGCACTGTGCTCTGGGACTTCCCAAAACCAAGAGCCAAATAAAATTTTGTTTGTTTTAATAAATCCCCCAGGCTAACAAAAAATTTCTAAAAAAAAAAAAAAAGCCCACACCTGTAATCCCAAAACTCAAGAAGCTGAGGCAAGTGGATTTCTATACATCCAAGGCCAGCCTGGGCTACATAGTGAATTCCAGGCTAGCCATAGTGAGATTCTCTGTCTCAAAAGATAGATGAGGGCCATTGAAAGACCCTTGCTGCCAAGCCTGGTGTCCGAGTTTGATTCCCAGGACCCACGTGGTAGGAGAGAATCAACTCATGATAGATGTGATCATTGTCATGGAAACTAACTGACACGGATAGATGGTAGTCATTCTTCAGCATCCATCCATGCATGCTGTAGCTCACGTGTGAGATGATATATTTTTATATTTAATAAAATCAGCCTGGAATATCAGAGGACAGAGCCAACTCTCCAGCCTGGTTTTTGTTGTTGTTGTTTGGTTGGTTTTGATGTATTTTGCTTTTGAGAAGGGTTTTCTGTGTAACACTCCTGGCTGTCCTGGAACTTGCTTTGTAGGCCAGGCTGGCCTTGAACTCACAGAGATCCTCTTGTCTCTGCCTCCCAAGTGCTGGGACAAATGGCATGCTCCACCTCTGCCTGACTGTTGTTGCTTCTACCAAATACCTCACCATCCACCTATGCCTCTTCCTTGAAGTATCTTCTTTGCCCAGTTGTTTCACTTCCGGGTTCAACTCTGCCCCATAATTCTAGAGTTAGGATTAAAGGTGTGAGCTACTGCTGTTTGGTGGTTGTTAGGCCTTAAACTCACAGAAACACAGAATGTCTCTGGAGTTATGGCATTAAAGGTGTAGGTCACCACCCTCTGGCTTGACTGTGGGTGGATCTGTTCTCTGATATTCCAGACTGGTTTTATTAAATATAAAATATATCACCACACATATGTTCCTACACACATACACAAATAAGTAAATAATTTTAAATAAGAACTGTAAAACACTATCTATTCCACCTCTTCTTGCCTCTGAATTTCCAATCCACACACCAGAAGCTCCTGGAAAACTCACCTCAATTCCTCTTCCTCCTCTGAATTACTGTTTCAGTGCTGTGAGAAAATCCCTGACAAAAAGCAACTTTAAAAGGGGAGAGTTTTTAAAGCAGTGGTAGGTAGCACATGCCACTTCATGAATTCAGGGCCAGCCTGATCTACAGAGCATGTTCCAGGACAGCCAGGACTACACAGAGAAACCCTGCCCCCATCCCCCACCCCCCAAAAAGAGAGGGGGCACTATTTTGGCTCACAATCCTAGGGACTGAAATAGCTAAGGTGACTTCATCTTGTCCTAACTGTTGTGTGTAAGCCTTACCCCTCCCAATAGCTACATCCTCTTGGCAGAGTGCTTTAGGGGCCGTCCATGACCCTGACCATGTCTGTCACAGCAGGGACAGTGCTATGATCTGAGGTCACATTGCATCTACAGTCAAGAAGCAGAGAGAGAGATGGATGCGAGTGCCCTGCTCTATTCCTTCTGTATATTCCATTGAGAACCAACCTCAATTAGCTAAAAGTCGAAGCTCCCTCCCAGACACACCCAGAGGTTTGTCTCTCAGGTCATTCTAGATCTTCTCTCACGAGCTCTATAGTGGGAGTTCAGGACCCCTAAGGGGTGTGGCTAGATTCAACTGGAACCCAGAAAACATGGAGTTTGGCCCCTGTTTCATTGTTCCTGTGTTCTAAGGAATGAATCAGAGCAGACACGGGACCATTCTTCTCTTCAAGAATCATACTAAGGTTTAGTTTGTATTGTGAGTGTAATTTACCCCTAAGTAAATATTAATCCTTTATATGATATATTGCAAGAAAATTTTATTGCAATATCTGGCACCCCATGTTGGATGCCATCTGTAATAAGAGGTTTCTGGCCCGTCTAGCTGGTGGTCCAGACCCACAGACCTGCATTCTTACACTGACTAGCCCCAAGTAATCAAAGGCTTATATTAATTTCGTGCTGTTTGGCCTATGGCTCAGGCATATTTTTAGCTAGCTCTTGCATCTTAATTCAACCCATTTCCATTAATCTGTCTTGCCATGTGGCCTGTGGCTTAACTGTGTACTTTTACATGCTGATTCTTGGGCAGCTGGGTGGTGTCTCTCCAGGACTCTGTCCTCCTTCCCCTATCTATGCTCTGATTTCCCTGCCTGCTTCTAAGATGCCTGCCATAGGCCCAGACAGTTCCTTTATTAAAGAATGATCCCACATCAGATCTCAGCCTACACAGCACTACATGTGGAATCTGGAAACTTCCATGGTCCTGGTTCTCTCCCTCCTCTCTGTGCATGTCTTCCTAATACCTCCTGGGCTGCTGGAGGATGACTTCCTGTCTCCCTGGAGATGGTAAGCCAAAAGCATGGCACAGCTCACTGCCGAGACATAAGTGAGTATCTCCTCTACCCAAAGGCTCCTGAATGCCCGGTGCCCTGTCTGATCCTTTATGAAGCCCCACATCACAGGCCAGAGGACCCTAAGCCTGTCAGCTTACCAGCATCCTCAGGGACTAACATGACATCCTCCTGTCCCATGGCAGAGGTCTTGAGATTCAGAAGTTCCATATCTACATTGAATAAAATTCCCACACCTAAGAAGAAAAAAATGGCTCCTAGAGGATAGAGAGAGAACATTCTAGAATGTTCTCTGCAAAACTACAATGATGTGTTCCCTGACCTATAAAATGGACAGGTATTCCTGAACTATCTGGAACTGGGAAAGGACAGGGCTAATAGTCGCTGTAACATCCAGGGGGAAAGGGAACAAGGTAGACACATTGTCCTCCGGCTGTTGGAACTGCCTGACTCACTGCAAACAACTTCATCTGTCCATGCCTCAGTTTCTCTGTTTGTACAACAGGAAAAGTGGCCCAGATCCTGTCTTTGCACAGGAGTCATTGGGATGTTTTTATCAGAGCACAGGTCATATGTAGTATGCTCTTTTTGTCACCATTGTCACCATGGGAACAGACGTGACTTTGGATGCCAGGATGAAGGATACGAACTTACATCAAAGGCTGCTGTGTTGTTGATTTTTTCCATTGCTCTCATAAGACACAGAAAGAACAAGCATATTAAGGAGGAGGCAGAGCCAGGCAGTGGTGGTGCATGTCTTGAATCCCAGCACCAGGAGGTGGAGACAGGCCTGTACTTGTTTATCTTTGCTCTTTTGGGAGGCCTGCCACCCAGCTCCCAAATAAATCACACAGAGGCCTATTATAAATGTGTGGTCTTAGCTTAGCTTATTTCTAGCCAGATTTCCTTAATTTAAATTCTCCTGTTTGTGTTTTGCCGGCCTCTGGCTTTACCTTGCTGTCACTCTTACTCATGGCTAGCTGGGTGGCTGTCCCATGTCCCCCTCCTCCTCTGGCTTCTTCTTTCAGGTGTTTTAAACAGGCCAGTAACACAGCTTCACAGAGCTAAACAAACGCACCATAAACAGTAGTAACACACCTGAAAAGAATATTCTATAAAAAAGGCCAGCCTGGTCTACAGAACGAGTTCCTGGACACCCAAGGCTACACAGAGAAACCCGTCTCAAAAACACAGGAAGGAGGAGGAGAAGGAAGGGAAGAAAGGAAAGGAACAGAAAAGGAGGAAGCAGAGGGTGTAGTACATCAAGGGATCGAAGCCCCCTTCTGGCCTGAGTGGGCAATTAACTTCCACATACACAGAGAGAGGGGGAGGGGAAGGAGAGAGAGCCCAAGAGACAGCTCAGTGGTTAAGAGTACTTGAGTACTTGCTGGTTTTGCAAATGACCTGGATTCAGTGTCTAGCACGCACATGGCATCTCACAACTGTCTGTATCCAGTTCCAAGGGACCTGACACCCTCTTCTGGCCTCCCGGGACACAGGTGATACATATACATACTGTGCAAGCAAGGCATTCATAAACATAAAATAATCTGTTTGGTGAGCGTTTCAAGACAGCATTTCTCTTTGTAGCCCTGGCTGTCCTGGAACTCACCCTGTAGACTGGGCTAGCCTCGAACTCAGATACTCAGCTGCCTCCTTCTCCCAAGTGCTAGGATTAAAGGCCTGCACCACCACCACCCAGCTAAATAATCTTTTTTACAAATTCCTTTTTTATTTTTAAAGGAGGAAGGTTCTATTTTGGCTGGCAGGCTCAGAAGGCTCAGCCCTTCGCTGTGATGAGAAAAGTTTGCAATGTGACTTCTTAAATCTTTTCTGACCAGAATGCTTTGGTCAAAGTTGGTGAGTCTTGAACCTGTAAGGATACAGTGACTCACTTCCTCCCAAGAGGCTCTCAACCTTCCCAAACAGCACCAACAGCTGGGTACCCACTGAGTGTCCAAATACATGATCACCAAAGGACATCACAGTGGTCTGGAATACGGAATGTTAGTCTGCTGAGCTGATGTCTCTTCATCCCAGACCCTAGGAAGACTCAGCCTTAAGATGCTCACAGACAGAGCCATGGGCCAAAGCAGAGGCTAGCCCCAACCCCCACCCCACCACCCCTTCTACCCACCTACAGCTGCCCTGGAAGAAGCCCAGGCCAAAGGTGGGCAGCATTTCCTGGAAATGTCTACATGACTAGCTGATTTGGGGGGTTCTGTTTGGTTTTTTGTTGTTGTTTGGGGAATGGGGTCTTTTGAGACTGGGTCTCTTGGTGTAGGCCAAGCTGTTCTCCAACTCACATGCATTCTCCTGTCTCTGCTTCCCCTGTGCTAAGATTGCAGTTCTGCACTACTGTGTCCAGCTTGGTTTTGGTGGGTTGTTTAATTTTTCTTCTTTTTAATCTCCTTTCTTTCTTTATTTTTAATTGTGTGTGCGTGCGTGCGTATGTGTGTGTGTCTGTGTCTGTGTGTGTGTATGTGTGTGTTGTGTGTGTGTTGTGTGTGTCTGTGTGTGCGTGCGTGTGTCTGTGTGTGTATCTGTGTGTGCATGCGTGTGTGTCTGTGTGTGCGTGTGTGTGTCTGTGTGTGTGTTGTGTGTGTATCTGTGTGTGCACGCGTGTGTGTGTCTGTGTGTGCGTGTGTGTCTGTGTGTGCGTGCGTGTTGTGTGTATGTGTTTTGTGTGTGTCTGTGCGTGCGTGTGTCTGTGTGTGTCTGTGTGTGTGTATGTGTGTGTGTGTGTGTGTGTGTGTGTGTTGTATGTGTGTTGTGTGTGGTTTTGGTTTGATTTGGTTGGGTTGGTTTGGTTTGGTTTTTCAAGACAGGTCTCTCTGTAGCCCTGGCTGTCCTGGAGAGCACTCTCTATTCCAGGCTGACCTCCAACTCAAAGATCCACCTGTCTCTGCCTCCCAGTTCTGGGACACCACCCCCTGGCTTTGTTTTTAGCTTTTGATGTATGATCTTACTACTTAAGCTACAGTGAGTTCCAGAACAGTTAGAGCTGTTAGTTTGGAACTGGTAAATTCCAAATCAGGCTGCTTTTCTTTAAGACCATTCTCCTGCCTCTGCCTCTCAGGTGCTGAGATTATAAGCATAAGCCACCAACCAACCACCCTGGCTGGGTCCTGATTTTTTATTTTTCATTTTTATGTTTCCAAAGAAGACTTGGCATTTAATAAAATGTTTAGTTTTTTAGTTTCTTATTGAAGGTGTGGAATGGCCAGTTTATTTATTTGGTTTTTTTTTTTTTTTTTTTTTTTGTTGCTTGTCAACTTCACACAAGTTAGAATCACTTTGGAAGGAAAGATTGAAAAAAAATGCCTCTGTAAGCTTGGTTTGTAGACAAATCTGCCATTTTCTTGATTAATGATTGATGTAGAAGGGACCCACCCCTGCTCAGAGATCCTGTGCCAACCCTGGGCAAGTGTTCCTGGGTTATATAAACAAGCAGATAAGCAAGCCAAAGGTGAGAAAGCCAGTAAGCAGCACTCTTCCCTGGCTTCTGCGCCGGCTCCCGCCTCCAGGTTCCTGCCCTCAGTTCCTGTCCTTGCTTCCCTCTGGGATAGAATGTGAACTAAGAGTTGGAAACTGAAATACATCCTTTCCTCCCCGAATTGCATTTTATCAACAATAAAAAGCTAACCTGGTGGGGTGGGGAGTATAAATGCACAGTACTTGAGTTTAAGTGTGTAAGCAAAATCAGAAGTTCCAGGTCAGCTGGGTGTAATGGTTCAGGCTTTAGTCCCAGAACTCAGGAGTCAGAGGATTTCTGTATCCTAGGCCAGCCTGGTCTATACAAAGGACTCAAGGAAACCAGGACTACATAGAGAGACCCTGTTTGAAAAAGAAAGAATAATACTTTTTTATTTCAAAGGAGTGGACAGTGCTAAAAACATGAACTGCTCTTGGGGAAGACCCGAGTTCATTTTCTAGTACCTAAGTAGGGCAGTTCACAACCTGTAACTCTAGGGGATCTAACACTCTTTTCTGGCCTCCTCGGGCACCTGTACACATCGCACGAGTGTGCACACACATACACACTTGCACACTCACACGCACACATACGCATAGGTTTGCAGTGACCTACAGCCCCCAGGGCTTAGCACTATTTAGTGGCCTGTGGTGTTTACCAGAACCAGTTGATCGTTTCCATTAACAGAACATTGCCCAAGCAGGTGCTGAGATTAGGGAATCAGGAAGTTAGCAGAGAACAAAAAAGTTGACCCAGGTCAGGTGTTGCATGTGAGCTGCTAAGGTAACTCAAGGTGAATAAGACAACCCCAGTATATAAGGCTTCCCCTGAGCTTCAATAAACGCCATTTTCTCTGTGTCTCTTAATCTCCAGGCCCTTGCTCATTATGAGGCTTGCTCGGGTGATGCAGATGTCACACACACACATCAAAGAAAATCATTAAAAAATGTAAGCAAGCAAAGCCATCATGGTGCCACACGCCTTTAGTCCCAGCACTCAGGAAGTAGAGGCAAGCAGATATCTGTGACACCAAGGCTAGCCTGAGCTACACTGAGTTCCAGAACAGTTAGGGCCGCAAAGTGAAACCTTGACACATGGGCTTTATCATGTATGACCAATAGGTGGCAGCAAAGACAAGCAGACGAGTCAGCCTTTTCAACTCCTAAATTCGGTTTTGGTTAGGTGAAAATTTATTCCTGCCCTATTTCCCTAAGCATTCAAGGGATGGTTGTTAAGAAGCAAAAAATTGACGAGATACAGTTATGTATCTCGTGTCCATGAGCGTGTCATTGCTAATTTAAAAGGGGAAGAACAGGCTAGAAGTTGTCACTTCTCAAGGTGACAAAGCTATAAACTATATATAGCAGATGAGTTAAGCATTCGGTGTGACTGAGTTGGGTCTCCCTGTGTGGCCCATACTGGTCTCACACCTGTGACAATCCTCCTGCCTCAACTTCCTCAGATCTAAGTTTTACAGCCCTGTGTCACCATACCCTACAGAAATCCTGTGCTTGGCTTTTGCTCTGGGCTGGAGAAGAAAGTGGAGAAAATGCCAGGTAAACCAAAAAGCAGACACCTGACTCCCTGACTGAGCAGCTCAGTGGGATGTGAGGTGTGAAGCCCTCCGGAGCAGCTGACTTAAAACATAGTGCGAACTTCCACCCATGGAGCCAGGCACACACAAATTCCTCACCCGCAAGGGTTCGGGCTGACTCATCTCTATAACTGAGACAACTGACTTTAAAAGCTATTTCTGAAAGGTGTAAGAAAAGAAAAAAAAAACCAAAATTAAGATGGCGGTGGGGTGGGCACATAGTCTGTGGGTAAAGTGCTTGCTTACTGAAGGCCGGGCTTCATCCCCAGCAACATCTAGACCCAGCTCAGAGAAACAAGCCAATAATCCCAACTTTCAGGAGGAAGGGAAGGAAAGGCAGGAGTTCAAGGCATTCTTGACCAAGTAGGGAAGGACCAAACAGCTTGGGATATTAGAGATCCTGTCTGGAAAAGGAAAGGCTAGGAAAAACAGCTGAGAGGCAAAAAGTGCTTACTGTGTGTTAGGACCTGAGTCAGCTTCCCAGCATCTACACAGCTGCTCACAAACAACTGGACCCCCAGTTCTAGGGATCTGACACCTTCTGACTTCTAAGGCTACACATACACACATGCAGGTGAACATGCATGAACATAAATTAAAAAAAAAATTAAGGTGGTAGATGACAAGAAAAAGCACTATTAATAGTGGAAAAAAATGATGGGAGATCAAGAGTGGATACATCCAACCTGAAGATGAAGAAATTCTTGCTTTAAAATTACATTTATTGCCAGGCAGTGGTAGCAATAAATCCCAGCACTCAGGAGGCAGAGGCAGGAGGATCTCTGAGTTCAAGGACAGCCTGGTCTACGCGGCTAGTTCTATGATAACCAGAGCTACAAAGAGAAACTTTGTTTCGAAAAGCAAAACACGCAAAATTACTTTTTACTTTTATGTAAAATTTAATTTTTACTTTTTTTTTATTTTTACTTTTATGTGCATGAATATAGAGGCCGGAGGATGGCTTTGTGGAGTCTGTTCTAGCTTCCCACATGTGAACTCAAGGTTGCCAGGCCTGTGATAGCCCTTTGACCCACTGGGCCATCTCCATGGTGATATTAACCCTGAAAAGAAGCTGTAAGTAAAAAAATCACTGAAATTAAAAATGATAACAATCAAATGCTAGGATTACACTTCGCCCTGCTGGAGCTATATCTCCTCTGCAGGAGACACTCAAAACCAGGTAGAGGTGGGGAAGGAAGGCTCCACCCTAGAACCGTCCTCCCTGGGATATGCAGGCTGCGCAGGTGTCCATGTCAGAGGTCCCAGTGGGCAAGTCCCATGACCACAGGCAGACCAGATGCCCCCACAAGTTGCTTTGAGCTTTCAGTGACAGCTGAGAAGTATATGTGCTTTAGGATGTGGTTCTTTCGGGGAGAAAGCTGGCTGGCAGGGGAGAGTAGGTGGAATTCCCAGCCCCCACTCTGTGACACACTGATGGCAAACAGGAGAGAGAGCATGTGAAGTGTGAAGCATTCTTGTACAGAGGGAGTTTCCAGACTAGCTCTTCCTAGAAATGAGTCCACCCCCCCACACACACACCTGACACTGGAACCCTCCGCTGCTCTCTGTACCCACTCAGGCATACGCTATGCTTTTCCAGTCTACAGATAAAGAAATTGGAGACCAGAGAGGTAAAGGTAATTACCAATATGAAGGAAGTGACAGCTGGGTGTCAGGGCTCAACCCTGTCACATCAGCACTTGGGGAATGGAGCGTCCATAGCAAATTCCAGGCTACACAGCAAGGCCAAAATCTAAGGCTGGGACACAGCCTAATTGGCAGAGTGCCTGCATAGCATGAGGATGCTTCATTCTCTATTTCAGCAGCACATAAGAGGTATATGTATATATAGCCTGGACCTATAATCCCAGCACTCACGAGGCAGAGGCAAAAGGCCTGGTCTACATAATAAATTCTAGAACAGCCATAACTACATAGTGAGTTCAAAGACAGCCTGGGCTACATAACACTATCTCAAAAGGGGGGGTGGGGTGGATCCAAGCAATGATAGGAGGGTCCCTAAATTTGAGGACAGTCTACAGTGCTAGTTCCAGGACATCCCAGAAACCTATCTCAAAAAGAAGGGGAGGGGAGGGGAGGGGAGAGCAGAGCAGGAGAGGGGTGGGGAGGGGAGGGGAGGAAGGAATGTGGGGATAGGAAATGAAGACAAAAGTCCTGCATAGTGCTGAATGGAAAATCAATAAATACAGTTTATTGGCCTGGAGGGTCCTCTATACCTTCTAGGGAGAAACAAGCTTCCGGATAGATTTCAAAGGCCCCAAGCATCCACACCCCACTCTGGAGCTGTAGGCCCTCCTGAGTCAGCTGAATGCCTGAGTACTACAAACTGCAGGTTCTCACCCACTCCGACCCTCCCTGTCAGGGACCTCTGACTTTTAAATGTGTAAATAAGCTGCAATGGCTTTCTTGTCCTGGTATTGCAGTGCCCAAGTGGGTGTGCATGACAGCTTGTGAGGTCCACAGGGTGCAAACCTGTCTATGCACATCCTCTGTAGAGCCAGGCAGAGCCAGGAGCCAGGCACACCCAGGTACCAGAGATGGTCAGGATGGTGTCTGGACCCAGCCTCCTTCCTTTAAGAGAACCAGGCTGCTACTAAGAAATCCAAGAGGAGCTTGAGGACCAGAGAGGGGCTGACTTGTGCCTACGCCGCACAAAGACACAGGTCACACCTTTTCTGTCCTGAGGGGTAGGGGACCCCCACTCAGCCCCAAACAGCTCCAGCTGCCCATCTCCCTACTGAAGACCCTACTTTCTAGATTTTTGACTGTTCCCATCCTCTGCCTCCACCTCCTGTTATCAGCAGGACTGGGAACCTGCTGATTCTCACAAAGGCCCGCCCTCCCAGATGGGCAGGCTGCTATGGCCTGATATGCAGCTAGCCTAGAGGGCTTGGAGCTCCTGGAAAGGACCCATCACTGCTTAGAAGAGAGGGCTCTAGGCCTTGGACAGAGCTCACCCTTTATTAGTACAGATGCACGCATGCACATAAGAATATACAAGGAGCCCTCTGAAGACAATCTAGACAGTAATAGGGACACTGCAGAAAGTGAACCAGCCTGTAGAGCCACCTTCCAGATAGGATCCTGCAGCAAGCGGGGTACCGCTTCTCTGTTTTCTTTCTGCTCTCAGAATAACATTCTGAGATATTTAGTGAAGGAAGGGGGCTATATAGACCAACAGAGTGTTGAGGCTCAGGGCACCACGGGCCCAGGTCATGTGATTCCTCAGATGGCAGGAGGCACACTGCTTATCTCTCATATCCCCCAGTTCCTCCTGAGAACACTGATAAGCACCATAATGTCCCCCAGATCCCCAGTGGGCAGGAAGGAGCCCACGGCCCAGATAGTACCCAGGAAAGTTGGATTCTGCTGCTGGTATTTGACAACTGACCTTAACTTTTTAACAACTTAATATTTTGTTTTGCTTTAAATTAGAAATAGAGAGGCTGGGGAGTTGATTCGGCTGTTAAGGGCACCAGCTGCTCTTCCAGAGGACCTAGGTTGGATATCCAGCACCCTGTGGTAGCTCACAGCCATATGTAACTATTTCCAGGGTGATAGACAACCTCTTTTGGCAAGGATGCAGGGAAAATAGTTGTCCTCTGACCTCCACTCAGAGGCACACATAATAAATAAACATTTTAAAATAATTATTGCATTAAACATGGAATGGTAGCATATACTTAATCACAGTACCTGTGAGTTCTTGACAAGCCTGATCTACATATAGTAAGTTCTAGGCCAGCCAGAGATTACATGGTGAGATGTGTCTTGAAATTAATTGATTAGTTAATTAACATAAAATGTCAAGTCTGAGGGTGTAGGTTGGTTGGCAGAGTGTTTGCCTAGCATGCATGCATTAGGCCCTGGTTCAATCATCTGCACTGCATAAGCCAAATATGCTGAGACACCCTATAATCATAACACTTGGGAGGTCATCCTTTCACGAGATGCTTGAAACCCTATAGAGAAAGGCGGGAAAGCCAAAGTGGAACACCAAAAGGCCTGACACTGGGTACTGGTTCTTTTCTTTACTGGGTCTAGAAATGGAGCCTAGTGTCTTCCATTTTCTACAAAAAAAAAAAAAAAGAAAAGAAAAAAGAAAAAAAAGTGCTTTACTTTTAGTTATGTGTATGTGCTGGGAGGCATGCATATGTGAAAGTACCTAAGGAGGCCACAAGAGGGTATCAGATCCCCCAGAACTGGAGTTGCAGGAGGTTTTTGAAGGAACAGCCAGCACGCTGAGCTGCAGAGCCATCCACCCAGTCCTCTTTGTTGAAGACAAGATCTCTCATAGCCCAGGCTGACCTCCAGCTTGCTAGGATGACCTTGAACTCCAGATTTTCCTGCCTCTACTTCCCCAGTACTGAAATGAAGGGAAGCATAAAAACATACTCATTTTTTTCCTTGTGTGTGTGTTTGAGGCAGGGTTTCTCTGTGTAACAGCTCTGGCTTTCCTAGAACTCCCTTTGTAGAGCAGTGTGGCCTAGAACTCTGAGATCCACCTGCTTCTGCCTCCTGAGTGCTGGGATTAAAGACAAGTGCCAGCACATCTGGCTAAAATGTACCCATCTTAAGAGGACACGTTGTATGACAGAACTTTACCTGGGGAGATGCAATGACCATGTCTACTCACCCCAGCCCAAGACAGACCAAAGTACGGATACCACCAAGGTCCAACTTGGTACACCAATGAGTTTTTGTGGGATTACTTCCAGGAGTGTGGGTGAGGGGCCACTTACAGAAGTGGAAGTGACTGTGGAAATCAGAACAGCTTGACCACACAGGAATGTGGGACCCAGAAGAGCTTGGCTATACAGCTGCCATAACAGGCCTAATAAAAAACCAGCCAGACAGTAGACCTGAGAGTCTCTTACTGATAGTACCTGGTAGTTCCAAGAAACATTCAAAACATATACAACCCAGGGAAAGGCAAGCACCTGAGGGGAAGTATCTGATATTCCAAACATTCCGATTGAAAGATAGTCCTGGAGCCTATATTCCCCTTGATGTCACTAAGATACCCCTAGACAAATGTCAGCCAATCCCTGGAAAATACCCTCACCTCAACTTCTACTGTGAGAAAAACTCTACCTTGCCCAGGCTTGGTGCTCTCTGCTCTAACTGCTGCATCAGACAGACAAGGAAACCAAGCTTAAGCTTAAATAAAGGCTCTTTGCTTTGACATACTGGATTCAGTCTCCGTGGTGGTCTTTTTGGGGGGGTCCCCTCTCAATCTGGGCATAACTCAATGACAGCTGCATCACCAAAGCCCACCCTGTTGGCATGGATGATGGTTCACAAAACTGGAACCCTGGATCACATTACATAGCCTGCAGGCAGCTTGACAGGCTGGGGAGTCTTAACTGGTCTAAAACTCTTCCAAGCAGCTGGTCTGGTCTCAGTCTGCAGCTTTGCTTGTCCAAGAGGGACTTTTAGCTTTTATAACTTACTCTGGCCGGGAGAGGTGGGAGGGTAATCAATTTGATCAGTTTCAGGGACTTCCTGAAGCTAGTCTAAGTTATTTACCTTCCTGCTTTAGGAGTTTCCAGCAGAATGGAGTGTTTTAATCTGAAGAAACCCGTACACAACAGCAAACCACAATAAATTTTGAACAAGTTTGCAGTTATGTGTAGTCACTGCTCCATGGAGCTGCAGAACATTCATCCTTTTGACAGTTTGCCTCATTCGGACCTCCTTTGGTCCCCAAGTGTTGTATGACATTCTATCTGGGTATCCTTTGAGGGAGGGGGTCAGAAGACATTGAGTCTCCAGGATAGACTCCTGAAGTCAAGCAAGAAGCAAACACTGATTCATTTAAAACAAATGGCAGACCCAAAGACTCAGACTAACAGACTCCTTTATTCAGCAATGGGGAGAGCCTATATTCCCTCCTCCCAGCACCCATCGGCAGCCAGAGGATTCCTCAGCCATGCTGTCTCTCTCTCTTATAGGCCTCCAACATCTCAAAGATCATGGTCATCAATCATCAGGCGCAGTACCTGGCAGACTCCAAGCTGACTCAGCAAAAGCAGCCAGTGCACATGTCCAGGCACACTACCCAGAACAGGGCATCAGACCCATCAGGCCAGCTGGCTGTGTTCCCCCACAACCAAGTATCTTTCTGCCTTGTCTAAAAAATCACAGAGGTCTTACAGCAGGTCATATGAGGTAAGGCTGTTCTTGTGGTGTTACAGGACCAACAGTTCACTGATTTTTTTTTTAAGTTTATTATTTATCATCATTATATATTGAGTAAAAATGAGGACAAGACCACTCCTAGGTGTGGCTGAGAAGGGTTTTATTGAAAATATGAGGGAATCCAGCCAGAGGCATCTGAAAGGTTTCAGACTGAACCAGGCTATAAGAGGAGAGAAGAGAGGCACTTGGACCAAGAGTCAAGAGAGTGCATTGGGGAAATGGAAGGTTTTTATAATAAGGAGAAGCAGGGAGGGGTGGGGAGCGAAGACAGCCTCCTGGGCTGGAAAGGTGTAGGGTAGGGGTGTGGTGAGAAGCTGAGGGTACTGAGTGAGAATTGCCCCAGGTTTATTGGGACCTCACAAAAATTATTATTGTTTTTTTGGGGTTTTCTGTTTTGTTTGTTTGTTTGGTTTGGTTTGGTTTTTCGAGATAGGGTTTTTCTGTGTAGCTCTGGCTGTCCTGGAACTCATTCTGTTGCCCAGGCTGGCTGGAAACTCAGAGATCCACCTGCCTCTGCCTCTCAAGTTCTGAGATTAAAGGTGTGCCACCACACATGGCAGCATCATTATCTTACAGTATAGTTAATAAACTTGATATATACCCAACCCCTTCATTCTTTTTCCTATGGAAAACTCAACTAAAATACTGTTTCAAAAAACAGACAACTCTTCTTTGAGACACTCACACCATATTCTCACACTCTTGGCTGTGTCTGATTCTTTCCCAGAGCAACTCTTTTTATATACTTACCTCTGGGCTTAAATCTATCTCTAAAATCTCCTTTTAATAAACTTCAATGCAGCTTCAAAACAAAGAAATAAATAACCATGTGGTAGTGGAATGAGCCTTTAATCCCAGCACTGGAGAGGCAGAGGCAAGTAGATTTCTGTGAGTTTAAGGCCAGCCTAGTCTGCATAATGAGTTCTAGGACAGCCAGGGCTACACAGAGAGACCCTGTCATGAAAAACCAAATTAAAAAAAAAAAAAACTTAAAAAAATAAAATAAATTTCAATGTTGCTTCAAAATAAATAAATAAATAATCCCGGCAAGATGGCTCAGCAGGTTAAGGCCTGAGTGTGCTTCTTGGAACACACAAGGTAGGACAGAATCAACTATTGGAAGTTAGTAGTTCTCTTAACCTCTCGTGCACATGTGCAAACAGGCATGCACTACAGTTAATAAATTAATTAATTAATTAATTAATTAATTAATTAGGAATACATTTAGGAAGCAGACAGCAGAAGAGTCACCAAGGAGCAGAGGTGACAACATAGCTCAGGATTTGGAGATGACCTGAACCAGGAATTTGCTCCTGGTGACACCAGTACAGTATTCCGTGCTGGTCACTCCAAGTCTCTCCTGACTTCATTCCCACCTTGCTTTCCCCTGTGCGTGTCCCATTAGTCTCTGCCTAGGAACGTGTGTCCTGCAGGAGTCCAGGACAACTTCATATGATCGCACCGGAAAATGTGAATTTCCAAATCACTTCTGGTTCCAGGAATTAGGGCTGATATCATTTCTCAGCCTGCTTTACAAGAGGTAAGCGAGCATGTGTTCCTGGGTACTTCATTTAAACTGTGTGTGTGTGTGTGTGTGTGTGTGAGAGAGAGAGAGAGAGAGAGAGAGAGAGAGAGAGAGAGAGAGAGAGAGAGAGAGAGAGAGAGAGAGAGAGAGAGAGAGAAACCTTCTCTAAAGACGGAAGAAGATGAGCAGGGTTTAGTTAGCGTGGGGAAACACAGCCTAGAGGGTCTCACTGTACCCCAGGCTGGCCTTGAAGTTGCTACATTGCTAAGGAAACTGAACTTTTGACCCTCCCGCCTCCTCCCAAATGCCATGATTTTAAAAGTTCACCACCAAACCTGATAGATAGGATTTTCGCCTTGATTTGAAGAATGTGGAAAAGCCGCTGCAGGGCCCTTACACAGGATGTGACCACAAGTTCTCAGCTATCTTCTGATCATTCAGGCGGCTTAGGGAAGAGGAGGCTGTGGGGGCGGATAACGGGAGGAGCAAGAGATGGGGGGGCGTTGATGGAGGCGGATGATGGGAGAAGCAAGAGATGGGGGGGGCGTTGAAATAGCCCAAGTGAAGAAGGAGGCCACTGCTGTGGGTGCCTGCCGTGATCAGAGGAAGTGTGCAGCTTAGCCACACACTGGAAGGGGCAGAAGGTGTCAAGGGCATCTGAAAAGGTAGTCACAGAATCATACAACCGAGAGAGAGGTGGGTTTCCAGTGTTGGAGAGACTGGATTCCAAAGACAGTCCTGACCTTCCCCAGTACCAGGGTGAGACTAGACTGAGGCCTGAATTCAGTAAACTCAAAGATCAAGATGGTCCTAGACTCCAGAGAGGCTTCCTGGAAGAGGTGGGGTGAATCAGCCTCCAAAGTGATAGTGCTGGGTGTGGTTCATTATCTGCTGGCTGATGGCAAGAGTCACCAATTCCAGACCAGCCTGGGCCCCAGTGCTGAACCCCCTTCTGAAGGTCAGTGGGGTGGTCCAAAGGGTAAAGATGCTCGCCTCACAAACCTGACTGTCTGAATTCCATCCCCAGGGCCCACATAAATGTGGAAAGAACAAACTCCACAAAAGTTAACCTCTGGCCTCCCCACCTGTGTGCTTTGGCACCGTACCCACACATACACATGCATCGTGCACACACACACAATAATATAGTTATGGTGGTGGGGGTAGTTGTTTTTCTTTAGAGACAGGGTTTCTCTATGTAACCCTGACTGCCCTGGAACTCAGTCTGGAGACCAAACCTGGGTTCAAAATCAGAGTTCCACATGCCTCTGCCTCCCCAGTGCTGGAACTAAAGGCCACCACCCAGCTAAATAGTCTAATTTATTTATTTAATTTTTGGTTTTTAGACACAGGGTTTCTCTGTGAAACAGTCTTGGCTGTCTTAGAACTCACTGTGGACCAAATTACCCTACAACTCCAGATATCTGCATGCCTCTGCCTCCCAAAGTGCTGGGACTAAAAGTGTGTGCCACCACCACCCAGCTCAATGATATTGCTTTTTAAAAAACCTCTTACCTCTTGTGGAAGACCATCAATGCACTAGTTCCCAAGTAGAGACTGTCTCTCTCCCGGTCTCTTCCAGAGGCCTTGTGCAAAGCAGGGGTACAGGATCCAATCGTGGGAACGACTCAGAAAGGCCAGGAAAGGAAAGAAAGCAATCCAGGTACGTCACCCTCCCTATGACTTTGGGCTTCCACATCTTACCTCTTCTTCCCAGTCTGGGATCACTGGAAACAGTGACTAGAAGCTAAAGTGCCTCAAAGATTAGTGTGGTGAAGAATGTAAATGTAAACGGGGTGTGGTGAGAAAAAGAAATTTACCAACTCCATAAATATCACCAAATCTAGACAAATAAAGGGGCTTCCTCATTGAATGCCTGACATACCCTCAGAGAGATTTTGTTCTGTAGCTTTTTGCTGTGTGCCCTTAGATCACATGAAGAACTTCCCTCCACTGCTTTGGAAGGACTGGGGGCAACTAAAGGGCCCTGAGGTTAAGCCTAAGAATTTAAAAATACAGATACATACAGACAGATACAGACACAGACACAGAAACACATACACACGCAGAGAGACAGAGAGAGAAAGACAGACAGACATATAGACAGACAGGTTTTGCTTTGGTTTGTCTCATTTCAATTTTTTGAGACAGGGTCTCACTGTGTAATCCTCCCTGGCCGTCCTGTAGACTGCCTCAGCCTCCTGGGTGTTGGGATATAAAAGACAGATGTGCGCCACCACTGCCCTGTTGATATTTGGGGGGGAGGGTTTGTTTGAGGCAGAGGCAGAGTCTTGACGTCTAGCACAGCCTTCAACTACTACTCGCTTGCCTTAGCTTCTGAAGCACAGGAAGTATAAGCATTCAGAACCACAACCAACTATATGTATATCCTTTCTTTCTTTCTTTTTGACAAGGTCTCACTTGGTAGCCCTGGAACTCCCTATGTGGACCATGCTGGCCTCAAACTCAGTGAGATATACCTGTCTCTGCCTCCTATGTGCTGGGATAAAGAGGCATAAACCTCCACACCAAGCCAGGCTGTTTAATTTACAAAAATGAAATCATGATTGACCTGGTGACAAAAACCTTAAAGCCAGCATTTGGGAGGCAGAGGCAAGAGAATCTCTGTGGTTTTGAGGCCAGAATGGTTCATAGGGAGCTCCAGGAATACCAAGACTATTTATTTATATATAAAGAGACTCTGTCTTAAAAATAGATAAATAAGCCAGGCAGTGCTAGTACACACCTTTAATCCCAGCACTCAGAAGGCAGAGGCAGACAGATCTCTGTGAGTTTGAGGCCAGTTTGGTCTACAAAGGGAGTTCCAGGACAGCCAGGACTGTTACACAGAGAAACCCTATCTTGAGAAAAGCAATAAATAAATAAACAAATAAAATCACATAAGCTTCTACAGAATAAAATGGAACCCAACACTCACTGAGCCAAGAAATAGAGTCCACAGCTAAGGGCCAGAGGTGGCCAGCAGGCTTGGGTGCTGACCTTAAGAATCCCTTGTGAATCCAAGGATGACTGTGAAAGTCAGGAAGTGTGTGCATAGGGTTGCCGTTAGTTTTCTGTTTGGGTGGCTCAGAGAAATTGTGTTTCTCTGGGGAAGTAACATAGGGCTGGAACACTCATTTAGCATACTCGAGGCCTTATCACCCTGAGAAATAAAGTATGAGCAAATATAGATCTTCATTCTAAGGGGCAAGGGAGACAGCATGAGGACCTGAGTCCAATCCCAAGTTGAAAGACCTGGCTCACTATGAAAGGCCGTGGAGAAGACGAGGAGCTTGTGGACCCTATGGCCCTTCATCACATCTATCAGCATGAGCAAGCAGTCTTCAGGTATGTCTGCTGCCTCCCTTAGTAACAGCTGCTGACTCGGTGGCTGACGTGGTGCCTGTTAAGTGCTTTGGGTAGGCATATAATACACAGTCCTGTCCCTCAAACATTGGGAGCCACAGGAGAATGCTAAGATAAACTAAGAAAGAGGCTGAACCAGGGCAGGGAGAGCAAGGGAGGCCCTGGTGTTTAAGACCTTGTCCTACTGAGCCCATGGTACTCATTCCCCATCCCCTAACCCCTGTTATATCCCTAGACAGCCTGTGCAGGGCCTCCTCCTTTCACAGTGCCTCCCAGAAGCCATCCTGGGAGCAGTCCACCATGTGATCATCATGGCACATGGAAGAATCTAGAGATTCATCAAGGCACACAGTGCTGGGAATGACACATGGACGTACACGAAAGAGAGAGAGAGAATGTGAACACAACACACACACAAGGTCAACACAATCTTACAAGGACAAGGACACTGACTGACACACACTCTTGAATTAGAAGATTCAGGACCATACACATGTTCAAACACAAACTCAGCAACCCACAGGTGCCTTTTATACACATATTTAACACAAGAGATACATGGGTACATATACACGGAAGCACACTCCTGGTGCATAAACTTGCACACAGCTACTAATTTACTAATTTAGTAGCTACTAATACACCTATTTAATAAAGCACAGCTATACACACATCACTAAGTGATAGGTACCTTCAAAACACATGAATAGATACACAAAAACGTATTTTTAAAATCTCCTCCTTGGGTTGAGGAGATGGCTCAGCTGTTAAGAGCATGTAGTACTCTTGCAGAGGACCTGAGCTCACTTCCTACCACTCATAGCAGGCTGTATACAAGCCCTTGACCCCAACACCATGGAATCCAATGCCTCTTTCTGGCCTCTATATGTACTGCACCCATGTGCACATACTCATACAGACACATACACACAGACATCATTTAAAGTAGTAAAATTTGGGCTGAAGAGATGGCTCAGCAGTTAAAAACATGTACTGCTCTTCCAAAAGACCCAAATTTGATTCTCAGCATCCATGGTAAGCAAGTTACAACTTCCTCAAATTCCAGCTCCAGGGTGATCTGACACCCTGGCTTATGCTGGCACCCGCACATACTCACATACATCAGACACATATAATAAGTTCTGTTTGGTTGGTTGGTTGGTTTTTTGTCTTTGTTTGATTATTGTTTATGAGGGGATTTCTCTCTACACAGTATGAGCTGTGCTCAAACTTACAGAGGTCCACCTGTCTCTGCCTCCCAGAGTGCTGGAATTAAAAGTATGCACAACCACACTCCAGAGTTTTTGTTTGTTTGTTTTGGGGTTTTTTGTTTGTTTATTTGTTTTCTTTTGGTTTGAGTGAGAGAGAGAGAGAGAGAGAGAGAGAGAGAGAGAGAGAGAGAGAAAGAGAGAGAGAGAGTTTCTTTGCGTACCAGACCAGTTCTGGCTGGAGACTGGAGAGATGGCTCAGAGGTTAAGAGCACTGGCTGCTCTTCCAGAGTCCTGAGTTCAATTCCCAACAACCACATTGTGGCTCACAACCATATGCAATGAAATCTAGTGTCCTCTTCTGGCCTGCAGGCATTCATGCAGACTGTATATGTAATAAATTTATAAAACAAAGCAAAACAACAACAACAAAATAGTCCTGGCTGTCCTGGAACTTGATTTTATAGACCAGGCTGACCTCAAATTCAGAGATCTACCTGCTTCTGCCTCCTAAGTGCTGAGTCCTGGGATTAAAAGCATTTACCATCACTTAGCTTCAGAGGTGTGTATGTGTGTGTGTGTGTGTGTGTGTGTGTGTGTGTGTGTGTGTGTGTGTGTGTGTGTGTGTGTGTTGGCATAAAGCCTGTCAATCCTGCCTGGCAGTAGTAGCACACACCTTTGCTCCCAGCACTTGGGAGGCAGAGGTAAAGGGATCTCTGAGTTTAATTAAGGTCAGCCTGGTCTACAGAGCTAGTTTTAGGACTGCCTAAGCTATGCAAAGAAATCCTATATCAAAAAGAAAATAAGAAACTAAAAAATAAAACCAAACAGAGGTCTGTATCCTAGCACTGGGGTGGAGACAGGAATGTTCAAAACTCAAGGTTATCTTCAGCTACAAGGTAAGAACAGAAGAAATAAATAGGTGAGCCCCTGTCTTCAAAACAAATAGGGGCTGGAGAGATGGCTCAACAGGTAAGAGCACACTGGCTGTTCTTCCAGAGGACCCAAGTTCAATTCCCAGCACCCAGAGATCCAGCGCTTTCTTCTGGACTCTGCAGGCACAACACATACTTGCCGTACATACAGCCAAACATAGATACAGAGAAACACCCATGCAAATTATATATATATGGTTTCCCAGGTGGTGGCACACGCCTTTAATTCTGGCAGAAGCAAATAAGTTTGAGGCCAATCTGGTCTACAGACCTAGTTCCAGTACAGCCAAGACTACACAAAGAAATCCTGTCTCAAAATCAGACAATCAAAAAAATAGATTCACAAAATGCTATGGTTACTAGACACATTCATCTTTTTTCGTTCTTTTGTTATTTTTGTTTGTTTTAAAACTCATGTAACACTGGTTGACCCTGAATTTACAATGTAGCCCAAAAGGCCTCAAATTCCCAGCAACCCCCTACCTCAGCCCAGGGTGTCCTTACCTAGATTGGTTTGCTTTTGCGGGGATCAAAGACATGCAATGCCACACCTGGCCTAAAGATTTTAATTTTTAGTTTAATTTTCCTACTTAATATTTTATTTTTGATTCACGGTCTCACTACGTAGTACTAGCTAGCCTGGAACTATACAAATCAGCCAGGTTGTTCTCAAACTCAATCATCCATCTGTATTACAAAAAAACTGCTGTGAAAACTTCTTGGCCCATGCCTTCCAGATTCAGCCGGGAGGCAGATCCCTTTCGCTTTCAGTTCCCACCTGGGGTGTGCGGTGTGGACTGTCTCATCCCGCGCTCAGTCCGGGGGCGGGGGTGGGAGGGTGGGGTGTGCTTGCCGGGTTCTCCAGGCTTCCGCAGCCGGTGATAACCACTGGAGGCCCAGTTCACCCTGACAAAGGCAGAGGGGCTGGGGGTGTGGCCACGCGGCGCCTGCACGCCGCGGGGATGCGGCTCAAAGGAGATGAGGCGTGGTACCCAGCTCTCCCGCAGCTTCCCGGCGCTGTCCACCTCACTCTGTGATATATGTTCAGCTTCCAGAGCCAGGAGGAGACCTCGTGTCCTTCCTCCCCGTACCCTCCCATCTCTCACAGTATCCTCCTCCCTCCACCTTCCCCAGGCCCACTCGGCCAGTCCGGCCCTGAGGTTTGGGCTGAGTCATCGCTCGAAGTAGCTAACCAGCTAACACCAGCTAATGAAGCACTTGAGATTCAGCTGGGGCGTTATGAAAGCAATGGCCTGGGGATGGCCAACACCCTGCCCCACCCCTGCAGCAGCTGCCTTGAAGTATTCTCAGGAAGGTCACAGATGAACCCACTAGAGTACACTGAACAGGAGGGTTATCCAGGTCAGACATCGCAGGTTTGCAGCCCATAGACACATCTGACCCGCAGCTTGTCTTTGCCCCACACAGTGTGACCAGTTACTAGTATTAACACAACATATATTTAGTAGGAAGAAAAAAATCACATTCCATTTCCAGTAAAGATAGCCTGTTTCTAGAAACAGGCTCCTCCGTGGTGGGGGGGGACGGGACACGGTGTTTAGCCAGGGTCTTCTATCTCATGTTATCTTCCAACTCATCAAGTAGTTGAAAATGACCTTGAATTCCTGATCTCTTTCCCTCAGCTCCCAAATTCTGAGATTACAGGAATATGCCATCATACTAACCTTCCTCCTCTTTACAAAGCTAAGACAGAAAAATGAGCGGCAGAAAACCTTAAGAGGGTCACAGTGAACCCCAATTGTCAGATGGAGGCTCCATAATTAACCTGGAGGATAGAATAGCTTCGATTGTATTCCTGGAAGCGGGTGCAGGGTTGCTAGGAGCCTGAACAGAGGAGTGGAGTAGGTGTCCCATACTTTCCCTTGGAGTAGCCACGAAGACAAGCCTGAGACAGACAGGTGGGTACCTTGACAATGGGTCTGGCTGCCAGGGGTTGTTTCATGGTCATCTGGCCAATGGGAATCCAGGCTATCTATGGTCTCAGGGCTGCAGAGACAATGGCTGTTTTGCTTGGCTTTGGACATGGAATATTTCTGAGCTTGGAAGGAGCAGGTGCTGCCTTAGTAGGTTAGGACTACACAGTCTCCATGTGATGAGGTTGTATAGATCCAGATTCTGCCTCAAGTGGTGAGGACATGGGCTTCTGGACCCTGACCCAGAGTGGCTGACCCAGGGCTTCTGGCATGGTTCTGGCATGAGTAGCCAGCCAGCCAACCTCACCCTGCATATTCTTCCATCCAACTGTACAAAACCCTTCCTTCTGAGAACAAAATTGAACAAGTGTCTCCTAGTAGGATCTCCAAGTGAGCATTATTTTTAACTTTATTTTTAAATTATTTTGAATATATATGTTGAATTCAGGCATGTTTACATGATAGTGCCTGTGCAGAAGACAACTTTTTGGGAATTGGTTCTCCCCTTCAACCATGTGGGTCCCAAGAAGTGAATGTAGGTTTTCATACTTATAAAACAAACGTTTTTACCCACTGAGCCATCTTGCCAGTCCATTTATTAGTTGTTGTTGTTAGTAGTAGTAGTAGCAAGCTTTTTTGTTAAACTATCTTTGGACCTCAGCCTGCAAATAATGACCTGGAGACTTATTATTGATTATGAAAGCTTGGTTTTAGCTTAGGCTTGTCTCACTAGCTCTTATAACTTAAATTAACCTTTTGTTTTAAATCTGCATTCTTCCATGAGGCTCAGTTACCTCTTTAGTACATTACATCTAACTTGCACCCAGTCTGCTAGTGAAATCAGGTACCTAAATTCCTCCTCTAGGTCTCTCCCAGTCCAGAAGTCTCACACATCTCTTCTGCCCAGCTGTTGGTCATTTAGCTTAAGGCAGAGGCACACCTTTACAGAGTAAACAAATATCCCACAACATTTCCCTTTTTTGTCTAATTAAAAAAGAAAGGTTTTTAACACTAACATAATAAAATTATACATAATAAATAATTAGTAGGGCTGGAGAGATGGCTCAGTGGGTTAAGTGCACTGGCTATTCTTCCAGAGGACCTAGGTTCAACTCCCAGAACCCACATGGCACTTCACAACTGTCTCTAACTTTGAGATCTGACACCCTCACACAGACAAACATTCAGGAAAATACCAATGCAAACAAATAATAAAAAAAGAACAATTATCATGTAAAAATTACATTTACAATATCCAGTCCATTTGTATTTGTAGAAATTACTACATTATCTATCCTATCTTGATAATTTCAAAGTTTTATACCTCAATCACTTTCTATCATATGTAATATTATCAACCTTAAAAATATTATTTTAGACCTAAAAACATTTTCTTAAATAAACAAGTTAAGTGTTTTTTTTAAGAGTAGGAGTGGTTTTGTTTTTGTTTTTTTTTCAAGACAAGGGTTTTGGGTTTTTGGGGGGGTTTTTTGGGGGGGTTGTTTGTTTTTTTTTTTTTGTTTTTTGTAGCTTTGGCTGTCCTGGAACTCACTGTGTAGACCAGATTGGCCTCAAACTAACAGAGATCCATCTGCTTCTGCCTCCCTGAGTGCCAGGATTAAAGATGTGCACCAGAACTACCCAGCTAACAACTTAAGTTTTTATGTCTCTCAACCTTTATAAATTTTATATCTCTTTTGTAAGTTTCTTTTTCAAATTCGGTAACAAAGAAAACAGTATAACTATCTGATCTACATCCCATCAAAGATCTAAAAATGATATAATAGTACCTGGATAAACAGAAAGTATAAAGCAAACAACTTCCAAAACCAAAGCAGGCTGCCTAGACAGTCACCCAAGATTCCTCTGCAATGTTGAAGCATCCATCTCCAGTAGACAGGTCCAGAATATCTGGCAGACATTTTGTGAACCAAGAATTTTGAAGGACTGTCTTACCTTGTCTTGGCAAAGTTTAGCAATCTCCTTCTTTTATGTTCTGCTTGTCCAGTTTGGACAGCATATTGTCAGCAGTGATGGAAAGGGCAGTTTCTTGCCCAAATGGCTAGCTTTTGCCACAACGAAAGCAAACTGCAAATTGACAGTTCTTCAATGCCCACCATTCTTTTTTGATGGAGCAGATGTGTCTTACTGTAATGAAAAATCTTAGGTTATTAAAATATCTTAAATGTCATATTCTGTAGGTGTCTGAAGTATTTGAAAACCATCTATTTAAAAATATATCTCTGTTTGACCTTGAAAACATACCTACATGACTATAAGTTTGATTGGTACAGATGACTGACTACTAACCTACATTTATTAATTATCCTAAACAGTTTATAATAATAGCCTGCAAGGACTAGAACTTGACATTATATTTTAAATTAAGCTACATAAGTATAATACCTTAAGCAAGAGTGGAAACATATACAGTATGTTATAACAGAAATAACTTTACATTTATAAATTTGTATCAATATACAAAAATTCATACCAATGTAAAATATTTAAGACTAGTAGTTGCCTTTTTAAAAAGATTTATTTATTATGTATACAGTGTTCTCATCTACATATGTCTGAAGGCCAGAAGAAGGCACCAGATCTCATTACAGATGGTTGTGAATTATCATGTGGTTGCTGGGAATTTAAATCAGGATCTCTGGAAGAACAGCCACTGCTCTTAACTGCTGAGCCACCTTGCCAGCCCCTAGTAGTTGCTTTTTTTTCCATTTAAAAATGGATTCAATTATCTTACTTTTTTTTTTTATCATTTCTATATCCCCCCCCCTTTTTTAGAAAGAGATCCCTGAATCTAATCTCCTTTGCTCAGCTTTTTTCCTGACTATTACCAATAACAATTTGTAACCAATCAACCTAAATGATGATAAACATACATAATCTGTTGAATGACCAGAAACCATGCCACCTCTTGGGAATGTGGATGTCATGTTTTCTAGACTGCTTCCTGTTGTTGGAGGGTGATCACATCTTTAGGGGACACTGACAAAATTGGGATTATGGTCAAGTCCTAGAAAGATAGTTATATCATTTGTTGTCCAGTCTCTGTATAATGGGAAAGTGTAGGGCTTATCTGAAGTCATGGTGATAGTAGTCTATGAGACTGAACCATCTCAGCTAGCAGCTTTTATGTTGTTCTGAATGCAGAATTTTGAGAAAACTATAACAAAGGCATTCTGAGAAGCTGGATCACCTGGACTATTGTCTTTATTGGTGTCTGGCCCTTTTATTCTTAAAACACATAAACTATTAACACTAACATACATATCTATATTAACACAATTACGCAAAAGTCAGCTAAAGATGATTTTTGTTTTATGTTTTAGCAGGTAAAGGCATTTGTTAAGTCTGTTTGGACTGTATAACCAAACCTCTACTCATGCCATATGAAAGGGTGGCATGTAATAATCAGTCACGAAGGATTCTGTAGCCAAAAAGATTTATCATGCCTCGTCCACTCTTATCCAGTTCCCATGCTAAGGGATCAGCGTCTACATCAGCTGTCTTGTAGTTTTTCCTTTGTTTCTTTATGTCTGTAGCCAAGATTTTCATGAGTTCTCCCCTTATCAAATCTAGTCTTTTTTCTTTTCTTTTAAAGATTATTTATTATGTATACAGTGTTCTGCCTGCCCACCAAAAGAGGGCACCAGATCTTATTATTATAGATGGTTGTGAGCCACTATGTAATTGTTGGGAATTGAACTCAGGTCCTCTGAAAGAGCTTCCAGTGTTCTTAACCTCTGAGCCATCTCTCCAGGCCTTCAAATCTAGCTTTTAACTTTGAAAAAAATTCATAATTTTTTTGTTTTCTGTGGAAAGAAAAGCAAATCTCCCCCCCCCATGCAACATTATTTCTGACTTCCGTTCTGAAGTTAAGACATTCTTAAAATATATAGGTTAGTTTAATTTAGCAGTTCCCACAGTCTAATGTCTCTCAGCAGCTATTGTTTTTAGTTTACTAGCATTTAAAAATCCAAAGTCAACAATATACCATACAAGATCCAGACATTCTTTGTATTGCCCATCGTTGTGTGGCTTATTCCTTTACTCTTTACTCTCTCTGAAAACCTTATTATTTTTAAACTATCTATTTTTCCTATAGCTATCTGTACCCATTTTCTTTTCTTTGTTTAGCATTTAAGCACAGTTTTAAGCATACCGTATCTGTTTAGGGGGTTGTTTGGGGGGGGTTGTTTGTTTGGGGTTTTTTGTGTGTGTGTTTTTGGTCTGCACCAGACTTTTTGGGCATCTGCAGCCCTTTTCTGACCATGTGAGCCAAACCTTAGACTGCTATGTAGTAGCTAGGCCCTCTACCACTCGCACATGACCTGATGACCTGATGGCTGGCTCTGTCCCCTTCAGGTTGGTGGAGTCTCAAGCCTGCAGACTCAACCTGGATCCAGTCTATCTGTTCAGGTTCTGGAAGCTTCTGGGTCCCTGCTACAATCCTGCCACCGAGTAGCATGCTATCGCTGCTCATGGACTCTGTTCCAGGGCTTGGTAGCAGGGCCTCTGAAAAGAGCAGTACCTGTGTATGCTGCAAGGATACCAAACCTACTTGTAACTTTTTTTCCCAGCTTTTTTAGGCCCTATGTGGATTTACATGCTCTGCTTTGGACACCAAATGTAGTAGTATTTTTTTTTTTTTTTTTGGTCAAGATCACCAACTTGAAAATAATGATCCAGACTTATTATTAATTATGAAAGCTTGGCCTTAACTTAGGCTTGTCCCACTAACTCCTATAACTTAAATTAACTCATTTTTAAAAAATCTACATTTTCACCATGGCTCAATTACCTCTTCTTAGTATATCATATTCAACTTGCTCCCAGTATGCTGGTGAAATCCTGTGCCCAGATTCCTCCTCCCAGTTCTCTCTCTGCCCAGAAGTCCTGCCTAGCTATTGACCATTAAACTCTTTATTAAACCAATCAGAAGGTGTCTTAGGCAGAGAAACAACTTGACAGTGAAAACAAATACTTTGCAACAATTTTTATTATTATTATTTGTATAGTGTATGGTATAGTGTGTGTGTGTGTGGTGTGATGTGTGTGTGTGTGTGGTGTGTGTGTGTGTGTGTGGTGTGTGTGTGTGTGGTGTGTGTGTGTGTGTGGTGTGTGTGTGTGGTGTGTGGTGTGTGGTGTGTGGTGTGTGTGTGTGGTGTGTGTGTGGTATATGTGTGTGTGTGGTGTGTGTGTGGTGTGTGTGGTGTGTGTGTGTGGTGTGTGTGTGGTGTGTGGTGTGTGTGTGTGGTGTGTGTGTGGTATATGTGTGTGTGTGGTGTGTGTGGTGTGTGGTGTGTGTGTGTGGTGTGTGTGTGGTATATGTGTGTGTGTGGTGTGTGTGTGGTGTGTGTGGTGTGTGGTGTGTGTGTGTGTGGTGTGTGGTGTGTGTGTGTGTGTGTGGTGGTGTGTGTGTGTGTCTGTGTGGTGTGTGTGTGGTGTGTGTGTGGTGTATGTGTGTGTGGTGTATGTGTGTGTGGTGTGTGTGGTGTATGTGTGTGTGGTGTGTGTGTGTGGTGTGTGTGTGTGTGTGTGTGTGTGGTGTGTGTGATGTGTGTGGTGTGTGGGTGTGTGTATTCGAGCCACATTGCACATATGGATAAGAAGACAATTTTGTGGGTGGGGAGTCTAATTAGAAAGGAGGAGAGAGAAGAGGCTTTCAGTTGTCAGTTAAACCTCTCTCTGGGACCCTCCAGACATGCAACTATAATACCCTCCTCCCATCTCTGTCCATCCCTCAGACACAACGCCTCCTGTTAGGTCCTCGGAGGCCTTTGTTGTGTGATTTATTTAGAGCGTGGTGTTTGAAGGGGGAGGAGAAAGGCAATACCACTCTGCTATTCTGCATCAGCCTCTGTATAAATTAGAAGAAAACACAGCTCAGGCAAGAGAGTAGGGTGTCAGCTCTTGCCTGCTCTCCAAACTGAGTACCTTTGTGTAGTGTACAGACTGTACAACCTGAAGTGGCAGCTGGTACCACTGCTACCCTGGTGATCTGCTTAATCCTCTTAAGGTCTGTTGGGCCCTGTCTTAATGTCTCACAGCAGGAAGCATCTTGAGCCTTGTACTGGCTGTTCTTTTCCTCCCTGTGGCCAACGTCCTGACACACAGCTTCAGGCAAGACCAGGACATCAATCATTGTTATCACAGGCTCCTTCAGTTCTTCAGCTGTGGAGAGGCAGATCATTGTGATGGCAGCATCTTATGGAGAGGGTTGCTCACCTCGCTGCAGGAAGGAAGAAGAGGAAGAAGAAGGGGCTAGATACGTTTCTCAAAATCCCATCCCCTCTCATCCAATTTACATGTAGTATTGATTTTGGTTCTTTTGAGTCTCTCTCTTTTTTGCCTGCCCAGCCTTACTGTAGTCAGAGATCACTGCCTCACCAGCGTTCAGCAGGGAGCATCAGACTTCCTGCCAGGATACTGCACACCACTGACTATCACTACCTATCTAAGCTCCTTCCAAAAAGCTGTCCCTGAATCTATCCTAGGTGTACAGGAAACCAGGGACTTGGGAGAGAACCCACTAAACACACACAGAGACAACCAGAGAATCCTGGAATGTGGGACAGTTAGCAATGTAACTGCTAGGGTCTCTTTTAAAAGATCTGTTGCAGGGTCATGGTAGATAGATAGATAGATAGATAGATAGATAGATAGATAGATAGATAGATAGATAGATAGATAGATAGATAGATGATAGATAGATAGATAGATGATAAATAGATAGATGATAGATAGATAGATAGATAGATAGATAGATAGATAGATAGATAGATAGATAGATAGA
This sequence comes from Phyllotis vaccarum, assembly GCA_033318265.1. Taxonomy (NCBI): domain Eukaryota; kingdom Metazoa; phylum Chordata; class Mammalia; order Rodentia; family Cricetidae; genus Phyllotis; species Phyllotis vaccarum. Next base: position 23,827,114 of record JARWLC010000003.1, on the reverse strand, counting down.
TAGATGATAGATAGATATAGATAGATAGATAGATAGATAGATAGATAGATAGATAGATAGATAGATAGATAGATAGATAGACAGATAATAAAATCTAAGAAATAAGGAGAGACATGATCTCAGTCCTTAGTCCTGAAGATAAAACACCTAAAAATTTTTTACTCATTTTAATTTTATGTCTATTTTGCCTGTATGATTCCTGGATACCAAATTCCGGGCCTACATGTAGGCCAGGAGATGGTGATGGATCCATTGAAACAGTGTGAGTAACCATGTGAGTGCTGGGAACTAAACCTGGGTCTTCTCTAAGAGCAGCCAATACTCTTAGCCACAGAACCATCTCTTCAACCCCTAACTACTGGAGAGGCTGATGCAGGAGGATCCCTGAAAACACAAGACCCTCCTGGGCTGGGATACATTAGTGGTTTAACCACGCACACGCACACAGATGCACGCCCACGGTCACGCACACACACATGGTAAGTAAATAAATGTTTAAGGTGTATGTGTATGTGTGTGTGTGTATAGGTATGCAAGTGCCAGGGCTCTAATATGGAGATTAGAACTTCTTGTAAGAATCCACTCTCTCCTTCTACCATGTAAATTCCAGGGATCAAACTCAGGTCATCAGACTTGTTAGCAATCACCTTTACTTGCCAGCTCAGCAGCCCACAGACACTGAGTTTTTATTACTGACTCACAGTGCCTCTGTATGCACTAATATTAGCTCTGCCATTAGGATTCCAGAGATCCCTTGGGGATAAAATCAACCATAAAAACACACATAATAATTTATAAATGATCTGATTGACCTCCAGTAGCCCAGGCTGATCTTGAACTTGCCATGTAACCTGGCCTGGCCTTGAACCTGTGAGCCTCTCACCTCTACACACTTTTTTAAAGTGCTAGGATGATAACTTTCTATTTTTTCTATGTAAGTACATTTTTATGTGTTTTTTTTTTTGTTTTTGTTTTCTTCTTTGTAATGTTCATTGATAGCTAACCTGCATGTACATCTGTTCAGAAGCCCTGGAACTGGAGTTGCATACAGATGTGAGCTGCCATATGGGCACTGGAAATAAAAACCCAGGTCCTCTGGAAGAGTAGATAATACTCTCAAACACTGACCCAACCCTCCATCCTGGTTATGTTAGGATCTTTTTAAGTGTATGTATATGAATGTTTTACCTTCTTATATGTTTGCCATGCTTGTGCGTGGTGCCCCAGAGGTCAGAGGAGGGCATTGGATAATTCTGGAGATGGAGTTGTGAACCATGTGGATTCTGAGATGCCAATTAGGTCCTCTTCCAGAGCAGCCAGTGCTCTTAACCACAGAGCCATCTCTACATGCACACACACACACACACACACACACACACACACACACACACACACACCCTTTCTTTCCTGAGATAAAGCCTCATTATATAGACAAAGCTGACTGTGAATTCACAGACACTTGCCTGCCTTTGTCTCCTGAGTGCTGGGATTAAAGGTATGCCCCTTTCATCTCCCTTCTTATTTTATTTGACTTGGAGTCTTGCTATGTAGCACTGACTAGCCTGGGACCCCTTCTACAGACAGGCCAGGTTGTTCTAGAACTTGCAGAGGTATTGCCTCTGCCTCCTAAGTGCCAAGCTACAAGTGTCCACTGTGGCTGACTTACATATACATACCATCTATGAGCCTGATTTATATCTATCCATTGTGCCCAGGATCAACTGATGTATATGCATGCATGTATACATTTTTAACTGACACTTAGTGGTGTCACCTATTTATGGGGGAAAATCATATCTTTAAGCAGAGCTAGGGGGTTGATAAAGATATTCTAATATCGACTTAAGTAAGACAGTATTATGAGAAGTGATGTTGAAGCATGCCTTTAATCCCAGCACTTGGGAGACAGAGACAGGTGAATCTCTGAGTTTGAGGCCAGCTTGGTCTATTAGAACAAGTTCCAGGACAGCCAGAGCTACACAGAGAAACCCTGTCTCGAAAAACCGAGGGGGCGGGGAGAGAAGGGGTGCTCAGAAAGAAAGGAGCTGAAAGAAACCTGCTCCTGCTGCACTTCTAAAGCCTGGATGAATTCCCTCGGGGTGCTCACTCCACACTCCCAGGAACCTATTACTGTACTAATAAGAAACCTGAGGATTCCATGAATAATTCCTGAGCCTGCCAGGCCTTCTCTGGAAGGAGAGAGCCACACCAGCAATTTCTTCCAGAGAGAAGTGTGGGGTTGTAGAGTGGGGGGAAGCCAGAGTTCTCCGTTTGGAAAAGGACCCGGGAGACTTCATTGCCATCTGAGTCTGTGGGCACTTAAGTGGCTTCATCCAACTGCTCCTTTCCAGACTGAGACACAGTGGTCCTTGTTATTCTGGCCCTTGGAAGATGGAAGCAGGGGGATCAGGAGTTTGTGGTTCTTGACTACATAGTGAGTTTGAGGCCAGCCTGGGCTACACGGTACCCTATCTCAAAGAGGAAAGATAAATAAAGAACAACAAACTCCTGAGGCTCTACAGAAATAACTTCATTAGCGAACACTTTAGTAAATGCCAACAAGTTGGCAGAGAAGAAAGAACTTGGTTCAAAATATTGATTCTGGCAGCAGGCAGGATGGCTCAGTGGTTAAGAGCACTGGCTACTCTTCTAGAAGACCTGAGTTTGATTCTCATCAACCACATGGCAACTCACAACTGTCTGTAATTCCAGGCCCAGGGAATCCAAGAAAACCAGGTACTCAAGTAGTACACACCTCTCTGAATTTGAGGCCAGCCTGGTCTACAGAGTGAGTTCCAGGACAGCTAGCGCTACACCCAGGAAAATAAAAAGAAAGGAAGGAAGAAAGGAAAGAGAGAGGGAGGAGGAAGAAAGAGAGAGAGAAAGGAAAGAAAAGTACAGACACACCTGCAGGCAAAACAGCCATATGAGTAAAAAAAAGTATTGATTCTGAGACCAGAAGGACAGTTCAATAATAGTGTTTGCCCCGATATCATACATGAAACCTAGGTCCGATCTTTAGCCTTTAAAAAAATAATGCATTTATTTATTTACTGTATGTGCATATGGATCTCTCTTCCTACCTTGTAGGTCCTGGGAAGGAAACCTGGTTGTCAGGCTTAGCAGCACGGGCTTTTATTGGATGAGCCATTGTGATGTCCCAAAGAAGGGCAATGGGACTTTTCTGTTTGTTCTGAAATAAGGGCTATTGTAGCCTGGGTGGCCTTGAGCTGGTGAGCTGAAGGATGAGCTTGGTGCTCTAGCCCTTCACCTTCCAGCTCTGGAGAGTCTGGGATCTTCCACTACCCCATTTTAAACAGTACTGGGGACCAAACTCTAAGCCTCTGCTATGCTAGGCTGGTCTTTACCCATTGAACTACATTACATCCCCAACCTCGTAGTTTGTACTTTGAGACAGGTTCCTGTTATGTTGTCCCAGCTGGTCTTGAACTCCCTTTGTAGTCCAAACAGGCCTTAAACTTTGCCTCTGCGTCTGGAGTATAGAGGATTATGGCTTTTACCCCAACAGGCCTGGTGGAAACTGAATTTTATTATTTTTTATTTATTTTTCAGTTAGGTTTTTTCCTTTATCAATTCCATGGGTTTTCTGCTTTTATATTTTAAAAACATTTTGTTGATTTTTTTTTTCTAGATTTCACATCGTTCACTATAATCCCACTCATCTCCCATGTCCCTTTAAAAAAATCTCATGTGGAAGCTGCAGTGTGACACCATGAGTCACACAGTGTGCCCTCTAGTCCATACATCTTTACTTGCACGGGTTCATTGCAATGAATCATTGGTCTGCTTTGAGGCCTCTGGCTTCTGCTACATTATCAATACTGGATCCTCTTCTTGGATATCCTGTTGCTACCCTGTCTTGTGGAGATCCTAGAGCTTTGGATCTGCAGGACTGGACCCTTCATGTGCTCTAGCAGGAAACTGCATTTTAAATAAAGCTCTTAGGGCTGGAAAGACAGTTTCCTGTTCTTCCCGGGGATTTGAGTATCCAGCACCCACATTAGGAGGCTTACAATTTTCTGTAACTCAAGCTTCAGGGTATCAGATGTCTTCTTCTGGCCTCTACAGGCCTATACACGTAAATATGAATAAAACAAAATTAAGTAAGTACTTGAACCAGGCATGATGACAAACATTTATGGTCCCAGTTTGTGGGAGGCAGAAGAATTGCCATGAGTTTGGGCCTAACCTGGGCTACAGACTATCAGGCCAGTCTGGGTCATAAAATGAGATCTTGTTTTAATAAATAAAAAAGTAGCTCGGCAGTGGTGGCGCACGTCTTTATTCCCAGCACTCAGGAGGCAGAGGCACGTGGATCTCTGTGAGTTTGAGGCCAGCCTGGTCTACAGAGCCAGAGCTACACAGAGAAAACCCGTCTCAAAAAACCAAATACATAATAAGTAGATTTTTTAAAAAGTACCTGTGGATCCCTTGATATTGAGGACCAGTGTGAGAGCAGAGCAAATAGAAAGACTTGGAACATTCTCCTTTAGCTGGCAGAAGAAAGGGGAGATATGTCCTGAGATCACAGAAATGACTATGTTGATGGCAATCATTCTTGCTGGGAACTATGCAGAGTACACACAGCTGCTCCTGGCTTATCAGATATGTTTCCACTGGCCATGGAGACACTCGGCTTTGCATTCAGAGGTACAGCCGCTGCCTTACTATTCCAGCTTTCAAAATACAATAGTGACCCCATTTTGCTACCTGCCGGTGAAGATATAGATATGAGAGAAGCCAGGAAAACTGCAGCTGTGCCTTTACTGTACATCAGTGCTACGTTTCCTTGAGACTAGAAAACCAGTTTTTTCCACTCTATGAAAAACTAAAGAACCAGGATAGGATATTTTCTCACGTTTTCGTTAATAGAGCATCTGAATTCTCAAAAGACTAGTTCATTAGCATATCATTTACATTGTAGATTGAACCTTTCTGTGGGCTTTTCTAGATGATCATGGAAAGAAATACCCAAAAGGGATGTGTAGTCTACTATGATTTAAGAAAGAAAAAGAGCCAAATAGTCCACACACCTCATAAATATTCCTAATTTTTTAAAAAACCACAATGGAGAGCCCTCTGGGCTGCCCAAGCCAGTCTTTCTCTCAAGCATATTTACATAAATGGGTTTTGTCAGCTGGTATTTCTGGGCACCACATGCATGCAGTCCCCAAGGAGACCAGAAGAGGGCATCAGATACCCTAGATCTGCAGCTACAGATGGTTGTGGGTCATCATCGCATGGGTGCTAGGAATTGGGATCAGATCCTCTAGAAGAGCAGCCAGTGCTCTTAACCCACGAGCTAGCTCTACAAACTCAGTCTAGTCTCTATTTACAGTGCCTGTGTGGATGAATGAACATCTGCTTAAACTGTGTCCTTCAGGTAAATAAGCTCTGAGAGACACCTATTCATTTTCCTCCAGACTTGGGACACTCTTCAAAAGGATCTTTCTTAGTGTTCTATTACTGTGAAGAGACACCAGGACCATGCGAACTCTCACACACACACAAAAAAGCATTGAATTAGGTCTGGCTTACAGTTCAGAGACTTAGTTCATTATCATCACAGCAAAAAGCACAGCAGCATGCAGGCAGACATGGTGCTGGAGAAGCAGCTACATCCAGATCCACAGGCTTCAGGAAAGGAGAGACACTCAGCCTGGATTGAGCTTTTAAGTCTCCAAAGCCAAACTCCAGTTACACGCTTTCTCTAACAAGGTCAGACCTACTCCAATAAGGCCACATCTTCTAATCCCCCTCAGGTATCATCATTTCTCCCTCAGGACCACAAGTTTAAAAATATCAGCCTGTGGGGTGCCATTCCTATTCAAACCACAACACAAAGTACATCAGGGCTAGGGGTGTGGCTCAGTTTAGTGGAGTGTTTACCTACCATGCACAAAGCCCTGAGTTTCCTTTTCACCACTACATAAAATAGGTGCAGGGTCACACACCTCTAATCCCAGTACTCAGGAGGAGACAAGATATTGTGAGCTGCCCAACCTGAGTCCTAGGAACCAAATTCTGGTCTCCTATAAGGGCATCAAACGCCCTTAACTGTTGAACCACCTGTCAAGCCCTACATCTTGACGGTTTGCCTGCTGCTCTGGAGCCAAGTACAGCACTAGTCTTTAACAGTGGCCTTGGGTGTGATGATGGTATGTGGCACCTCATTGTGCACCAGGTGGCTTTGGTATGTGGCACCTCATTGAGCACCCGGGTTGATTTTGCTAATCCGACTGGCTAGTCCTATGGCCCTTCCTCCTTTCTGTACCTGTAGATGAGGAGAATGAGTCTCCAAGATTCCTGCATGGTTTTTGGTCAAAGGTACACAAGTAGCCGTGCTCTTCTACCAGAACCTCCAAGCAGTAGCCCCGTGTAGGTAGGTTTTATTTAACACAATTTAGACATGGAGATTTTGGGTCACCGAGTGTAACCGAATTGTACTCAGAAGTTGTAGTTATTTTTTCTCCCAGCAGCTAAAGAACCACACTCAATCCTTCTCCAAGCTGAGATCTGTAAGAGCTAGCAAACGTTAGCAGTTAAATAAGTGTGAATGAAATATAAATATAAATATGTTCTAACTCCTCATGACAAAAACGCTCATGAAGGGAGGAGCTAGAGAAATCATCCAGAGGTAAAGAGTACATACTGCTCCTTCAGAAAACCCAAGTAAGATTTCTAGTTCTCACATTAGGCAGTTCACAACTGCCTGTAACCAGTTCAAGAAATCTTGCCAGGTGTGGTGATGCATGCCTTGAATCCTGACACGTGGGAGGCAGAAGCAGGCAGATCTCTGTGAGTTTGAGCTTGATTCATTCGTTCTACACAGAGAATTCCAGAATAGCCAGGGCTTCATAGGGAGACCTAAGCCTTTGAGGTGGCTCGGTGCACCGGTAAAGGCATCTCCTGCCTAACATGGCAGCCTGAGTTCAATCCCGAGGATGGTGGAAAGAGAGAACCAACTCCCACCTACTGTTCTCTGACCTCCTTATGGTTGCTGGAGCATCTACATACATACTAAGTATTTTATTTTTTCTAAAAAGAAAGAACTAGAAATCCCAACAAACATATTTTCATGTCTTATTCAAGCTCATAAGGGAAGGGTCTATTTAAACGGCATGTTCTGTGACATATTTATCATCGCTAATATAACGGTCTTTTTTAGACATGACAGACTTTTAAGGAGATCATAACTTTTCAATGTTTGCAGTTTTCTAGGGCAAATGGCAATTTTGGAAAGGTGAATAAAGCTGTGTCTGTTTAGAGAAAGATTATGAAAATTATGGACACATAGTATATTCGATGGCTTCTAACCTGTTGTATTAATTTTTCTTACTAGTGCACAAGCTTAACTCACAAATAAGTGTGTCTTTATGTCCCTTTGACGTGTGAACTCTAGCTTATCATAGTTTTCTGCAGCAAAGGTAGAAGCAACTATTTCCTTCTTCCCGGGCAACCTGCCATTGCCGTAGTGGGAAAAAAAAAAAAAAAAAAAAAGGTGTTTGGAGCAGTCTGTGCAGGGAGGGGCTAACCACTCGCTGAAGGCTGGCAATTAGGGAATGTGGCTAGCTTTGCTGTCTAATGTCCAGGGGCCTAGGTCTGGCTCAGCTTTCGAGTATTTGCCTAGAGGAGGCCCTGAGGTCTCCAACTTGGTGTAACTGCAGCTTGGTGAAGGAAATAAAAGGCTCCTTTAAAGCCAAAGGCAAAATTCCTCTGATTTTCTTTTTTCTTTCTTTTTTTTTTTCCAAGACAGAGGATTTCTCTGTATAGTCCTGGCTGTCTTAGAACTTGCTCTGTAGACCAGGCTGGCCACAGATCTGGCAGCCTCTGCCTCGCAAGTGCTGGGATTAAAGTCTGTGCCACCACCACTGCTCAGCTAAGAACAAATTTCTAAAAGCAAAAGTAGGAAGAATGCATGTACCTGTGCTGAGCCCTGTGATTCTCTCTCCCTCCCCCCTCCCCCCCTCCCCTCCCCTCCCCAGGGGTCTTATTTTGTAACCTTGTCGGGCCTGAACTCCATTTCCTGAGTGCTAGAATGAAAGATGTAAGCCACCAAGCCAGATTTATGATTTGGCCAGGGATGTAGTCCCATTGTTCTTTTTGTTTGGTTTTTTTTTTGGGGGGGGGGGGGGTGTTTTGGTTTGGTTTTTTTTTTTTTTTTAATTTTTTTTTTGTTTTGAGACAAGGTCTCACCATGTAGGCCTGACTCTTCTGGAACTCTCTATGTAGACCAGTCTGATCTCAAATTCACAGATATAGGACTGCCTCTGCCTCCCAAGTGCTAGCATGAATGGCTTGTGCCACCTTGGGGCTGCCTCTAGCCAATGCCTCATTCCTTCCTTTGTACTAGGGAGAGAAACTGAAGCCCAGAGCTCATTTGCACTATGAGCCCAACAGTCCTACCCAGCCTGCACTGCCACCGCCTCATGCCCCTCCCACTCACTACACAAACCTTTCAGAGCTAGGCACTAATTTCAGCTGGTAAAGTGCTTGCTTAGCAGTAGATCGGAAGCCCTGAAGTGACTTGCCAAGGCCTCACAGTCAGCAAGAGAATGTGGTCTAGGGACATTAATTTAGGAAGCCCAAGGCAGGAGTGGTAGGGGTGCATCCACATTCTACCCTACACTGTCTGCTTTCCTCTCTAGCATCCTGCAAACTGGGCAGCCCACCTCGATTCCTAGGACTGGATTTTTACTATATTTGTCTCTGTATGGTGATGCATACTCAGGAGGTACATGTGCCTGAGAGCAAGGCTCCCAACTATCCTCAGGAGTTCCTCAATTACTTCTCCACCTTGTTGACTGAGACAGGTCTAAAGCTGGATCTCAAGCCAGCTGATTCAGCTGGACAAGCCAGCAAGACCCTAAGATTAGCCTGTCTCTGCACCCCTGTGCTGGGTTACACACATGTGCCACTGTGCCTAGGTTTTATATGGGTTCTGGGGATCTGACCTCAAGTCCCCATGCTTGTACAGTGAGCACTTTATGCATTAAGCTATCTTCCCAGACTCAAGGACTCTAGTTCACAATCTGTTTTGAGAACAGGACAATAACCTGGGCTATAGAACTCACTCAAGTCTTTCATCAGCTCTAAACACTGTAATATGAGATAGAGTGTATATGTGTGGTGTGTGTGTGGTGAGGAGCGTCTGTGTGTGGTGTGGGCACTATGTGTATGCAGTGTAAAGCATGCACGTGGAATAAGGGTTTGTGTGTTTGTATGTATGATATGTGAGTTTGAGCCGGGCTCACACTGTACCCCAGGCTGGCTTGGAACTCATTATGAAGCCCAGACTGACCCCAAATTTGTGGTAGACCTTCTACACAGCCTTCCAAGTGCTAAGACTGTAGGTACATGCTCCATGAAGATAGCCTAAGTTTTCACTCTCCTCTTGGGGCATTAATAGAGCTCAAATCAAGAGCCTTGTACATGTTGGGAAAATGTTCCAACAATGAGCTATCTGCCCAGATTTCTGCTTGTTTCTTTAGAGGTCTCATTTAGCCAAATATAGCCTCAAATTCACTAGATAGGGGAAATGACCTTGAGGAAGATGACCTTGAATTTCTGACAAAGATGATTCTTGCCTCCTGAGTGCTGACTAGATGTCCACCCCTGACAGTGTAGCCTTTTGCCAATTCTTTGCCCCAGGTTTTTGCCTTGTTGGGGGTTAGTGGAGAAGAAGGAAGTCTGTGGGGAAGGCAGAGTCTGTTGATTACTCCCTGGAGTCCGGCTCTACCCCCAGCCTGACGTCTCTCACCTGCTCAGGTAAAGAGCTGGAGGAGCCCCATATCAGCCAATGAGCTGAGGCAGTGCTCTTAAAGGCAACTGGCAGCTGGCAGGAGGAGGCAGCGTGACAACTGGCAGGCGTCAGCCATGCCAGGAGGCAGTTTGGGGAGCCAGAAATCACCCACTGGACCCAGGCACTCCTGAAGGCTGCCCCCACCTCACCCCGGGCTGCTTTCCCAGAAGGATCTCAAGCCGAGCCCTGGCCACCTCCCAGGAAGGAAAAACTGAGTGGCCTTGGCAGCTGCCCCAGAGAAGGAATCCACAGGTGACTGGAGAAGCCTTTTCCCTGTCCTGACCCCTTTCCGCAGCTCTGGTGAGTCCAGAACCTGGGCTTTGTGAGCCTCAGGATAACAGGGTTTGGGAATGATTCCTGTCTGGGAAAGCCTGTATGTTTCCTCTAGCTGCTGTGTGACCTGGAGTCAGTCATTACAAGTCTCTGAGTCTCCATTCCCCAACCGGGAAAGGAGCAGCCCAGGTTTCCCTTTTGAATTTTTCCCCTGTTGCACCATGCTTTGAAAATCTGTCCTGCCAACTTGTACTTCTCACATGACTCTTCGTTAATGGCCTTCCACAACTGCCGCCCTACGGCAGTAGCCAGTGTGTGTTTTCTGGCCAGTGGGAACCTACCACTGAGCTGATGCAAGATTAGCCCACAGTAAAGAAATTCGGCATTTTTGTTTGTCTTCCAGGTCTTATCAGGAGTCAATATTTGATTTCTACTTGGCCGTGTGAAATATGAGAAAGAACACTTGTGGGGACATTTCAGAGTGGTCCATGGATAGGGTTCCTTTAGATGCGGCACATAGAGCCTTAGAAGGACACCAGGCAGAAATAGCTCCCCAAGTTGAGCCCAGCTTTGGTGTCAAATGATGCTATCTCATATATGAGGTTCAGAGTTCATCCTTGCAGATGGGAGGCTAGGGCTGAAAGCCTCCTGCAGGAGTGAAAATTGCTTCTAGAGGCCCCACACCCAACTTTCACCCAGGGAGCTTTGAATGGGTGCAGTGAGGTCTCCCTTCAACCTATGTTGAAGTGTGGCTTGGAGATAAATGGAAAAGGCGATGGTCCTTGATGCACAGCTGCTGGTCAGGGGCTCAAGGCACCCTCAGTGAGTGAGCTGGGGATTTCAGGACAGGGCTACAGTCATTCTACCTCTGCAACCCCTGAGTCTGTGACCTTAGACAAGTTGCCTAACTACTCTGAGCTTCAACTTTCCCGCTGCAGGTGAGAATTATAAACGGGCAATGCTTTATCTCCAGGCTTATTCTTAGAGCTAAATAAAACACTATTATTACATGGAGGTTGAACTGCAGAAAAGTAAAGATAAAAATGCATTTTAGCCAAGCAGTGGTAGGTGGTGTTGTCCTTTAATCCCAGTACTTGGGAGTGGGAGGCAGAGGAAGGTGGATCTCTGTGAATTCAGGGCCAGCCTGGTCTAAGTATATTCCAGGATAGCAGAGTGGTTATACAGAGAAACCCTGTCTCAAAAAAAGAAAGAGACGAGGGAAGAGAACACATTTTAGCACTTTATAGACAGTATAGACTTAATGCCACATGCCTCAGACTCAGCAGAAGCAAACAGATCTCTGTGAGACCAGGGCCAACCTGATCTACATAGTGAGCTGAGCACCAGACCAGCCAGCCAGTGTTACACCACAAAACATCAAAAAAATAAAAAAATAAAAATTCGAATTTAGAACTGAAGAAATCAAAGTCTAACACAGTGCCTCACACCTGCAATCCCAGAACTTGGTAGGAGGAAGCTCAGAGTGAACTAGAGGGCAGCCTGGATTATAGTATGAAACCCTGCCTCAAAAACCAAAATAGGGGCTGGAGAGATAGTTCAGCATTTAAGAGCAATTGCTGATGCTCCAAAGGACCTAAGTTCAGTTCCCCGAACCCATGTCATGTGGGTCACAACCACCTGTAACTCCAGCTCTGTGGGATCTGGGATCTGATTCCCCTTCCATTCACATGCTCAGACTCACACTGTGGCTCTTAAAATGTAGCAAGGCAGCTGGAAAGGTGAATAAATGGTTAAACAATATGAAACTGACAATATTTTATCATTATTTAAATTTTAAAATATAAATTTTTTGCAGAAAACACTACAAAGTAAAGAATTAATGAAATCAGGCAATGCCTATTTTATAAATAGAGCCTTTACAATAAGTGTTATTATCTATGATCACTAATAACTGTGTTGATAATTCCTACTTGTGATCCCAGTACATGGAGGACAGTGGCAAAAAAAGGCCAGCTCAAGACCCTGTCTCAAAAAAACAAAAACAAGAAACCCAGGAAGTAAATAAAACAAAGCAAACAATAAGAAAACCCCCTCTGTTCAGTCATTTGAGCCTAGCTGCCTGTCCCCTCCATTCTCCTGCTCCCCAAGAATCTCAAGGTGTGTGGGCTCTGAAGGTGGGGCAATGGGGTGAGTGACAGCTGGGACAGTTTACAAACGGGGCTGCACAAACACACAGGAGCAAATGAACTTGTAGTGGTACGTTCTCTGGCCCCTGAAGAGCCATGCTAGCCAGTCCCCTGCTCCAGGGTAGACCTAAGCAACATTGCTAAGCTGCACCCAAGGGATGGCTCTCAAACACCTTTCCTTGGTAACCACAGCCTTGGCATCTTAATAATCCTCCCAAAGGGGTGCAGAGCAGCTTGTGTGTGTGTGTGTGTGTGTGTGTGTGTGTGTGTGTGTGTGTGTGTGTAAAAGAGAGAGAGAGACTGCAATGGGTATTGAGATTAGAGTTTCAGGTGTATGAAGCAACCAAACCTTGAAGAAAGCGGGGAGCATGTACATAAAGCCCCAGGTTCATTCCCCACACCTATCACTGCAGCTCGGGCGAAGTGGAAGCAGAAGGATGAGAAGTTCAAGTCTGAGCTGGGAGCTCTGTAGGGCTCCTCCCTCCTGGAAAGCTTGGGAGCGTTCTTCAGGGTTAGCTGGCACCTACCGGGCTAGCCATTGTAGGTAGTGTTGGACTCAGAATACTTCCAGTCCATGGTACTAGTTGCAACACTAAGGCTCAAGGAGTGGTCCAAGATGTAGGCAGCTACGTGGAGGGGCGTGGCCTAGTGCAAGGGGGACCAGGGCTCTATTCACAGCTAGGAGACAAGGTCTTTCTATGTAGATCATGGTAACTCCAACTTTGCAGTGGTCCCCCCTGCTTCAGACAACTGAGAGCTGACATCATAGGTGTGTACCACCATGCCTTGTAAATTCTTAAAAATTTTAATTAGTTAAATGTTTTATTGATTCACTGATTGAGTTTTCAGAGCAGTTTCTGTGTGTAGCCCTGTCTGTCCTGGATTTCACTCTAGACCAGGTTGGCCTCAAACTCACATCAATGTGTAGGCCACGTGGCTGGTTCACTAGCTTCCAAAGCATCTCCACTTCCACCTCCCATCTCACCTTAGAGGCACTGGGATTGCAAATGTGTGCTGAGACAGCTGCTTCCCCTGACTTCTAGTGACTCTGACTCAGGTCCTCTAAGTGCTTTATCCACTGACCATCTCCCCAGCCCTTCAGCTACTATTTTGAATAGGGCATGTGACCTCTAGCTTACCTCCTCCAACACTCCCTGCTGCCCCAGCCTGGGGTCTTTCTCACATAGAAAACCCTCTGCTGCCCCCCCCCCTCCGTTCACTTTGTCATTAGGGTTCTCCTCTCTACCTTGCCTCATGCAGCTGCTGCATGGCCCCGGCACTGTCCACTTGAGCCCCTAGAGGTAGTGCTGACTGGGCTGGCTGTAATGTCAGCTAGGTGATGCTACTACCTCTGGCCTCATGACCTGAGCCGGCTGCACTCTTTAGTAACTTTCTAGGATTGCCTTCGAGGCCTCTGTGAGTCAATACTCAGCTAGCGTTCCTTTTCTGTGCTGCCTGACTAATGATCTTCTGCTGTGGGCCTCCTGGGGACAGGAAAGGGTCCTATGGAACACTAATTCCCAATACTTCCAACTGCCTCCCTCCATCTGTTCTAAGAGCACTACACCACCCAGGAAGGGCTTTTCTACCATTCACACACCAGGGCCCAGCTCTCACCCGAGTTTCACTGAGTCTGCTGTAAGGTACATGAAAGAAAATGTACAGCTGAGCAGAGAACATTTTCAATTTCTCTGCTGTGCTCCACCAAATCACATGCACGCGTGCACACACACACACACACACACACCCCAGAAAGTACCATCTATATAGTTCACACCTGCCTAGTATCATATGAGTTCAGAGATGTAATCTCTTTAAACTTTTATTTATTATTGTCACTGTGCGTATGAGGGATGTGAGAGAGTGGGGTACCCACAGAGGACAACTCGCAAGCGTCACCTCACCAGTTGAGCCAGCTCGCCGTCCCCTAAGACCATATCTGTAGAGAGAGCTATGTGTCAAAAATGGAAATGTGGATGGAATATAACATGTATTCCATCTAAGAATAACATCAACAAGTAGTTCTTATTACTTGTCCTTTCATTAAAAAAAAAAACTCTAAAATGTTTATTTTTGTGTCTAAGTGCGAATATGTGCGTCAGCACAGGAATGTTTGTCTGTACCCTCTATCACTCTCTACCTATCCCTTTAGGGCAGAGTCTCTCCCTGACCTTGGGATTTATATTTTATCAGCTAAACTGGAAGCCCACAAACCTGATCCTCTTCCCCTTCCCCCCAGCTAGGTGCTGGAGTTACAGGCATGCACAGAACATCTGTCTTGCTATATGGGTGCTGGGATCTGAATTCTGGTCTCCCGCGATTGTGTAACACATGCTCTTAACTGCCGAGACAGCTCTCAAACCCTCCACCTGCCATTTCTAATGGACTAGTCGGGAGTGGAAAGATCAGTCTCTAAGATCTATTAGTAATGTCTGCTGAAGATATGGCTCAGAGAATAACAGTGTGTATGCCAGAAGTGTGTCTTTGAGCCCAACAGCTTTCTTACTAGACACATGGAAAAGGGGGAAGAACACTGGCCTGAAATCTAGCAACAGACCAGACCCAGAGGAAAGACCGTACTTGACCTTGAAGACATCCTTCCTTGAACTACAGTGACTTAAGAAAGAAGAAAAAATAAGCCTGGGAAGGGAGGTGCTCGAAGCCAGCCTGGGCCCCAGGAGCCTTGGGAAGCCTGGCTGAGGTGGGGTGAGGAACCCAGTTAGTTCTATGGCACCAGACTGAGATTTGCCAGCCAGCCTTTTCGGCTTCTGCTCTACTTCTCAGAATCCCTTTGCTCCTGTCCCAATTTCCTGTGTCATTTTCCTTGGCTTGAGAGTACACACTGGAGCAGAGGGACCTCAGGGGACCCGAGCCCTAAATACTCTCTTTTGGCAGCCTTCATCTGGTTCCCCAGCTCCCCTTTTTGGGAAGAGAAGTCCCAAGACAGAGGCTTTTAACTATACCAATGCCGTAAATATTTCTGGCAAACTGGTGGAGTCCATTTGGCTCCTTCCAGCATGTTTAAATATGTAAAATAAATCAGGGTTGGTGATACAGGCTTGTGATTCCAACAGTCAGGATGTAAAAACAGGTTCAAGGCCAAGCTATACCGGGTGGAGACCCTGTCTAAGCAAGATAAAACCCTTCCCTGGCCCAGTGCTTCCCATTCATAGGGCATAAAATGAAGCTGAGGCCAAGACGTGAAGGGGTTTCCCCCTGCTTCCATTTGGTGGTAGAGCTGGTCCAGCGAAAGAAGTTTAAGCATCAGAGAGGGCAACTTCCTCTCACCTTATCCTGTGCCCACATCAGAGAAGCAGTCTTTCACAGCCAACTTTAGGGCCTAGGGCCAGGATTTAAGGTCTGGCTCTGCCTCACATCTGCAAAATAGATAATAACACTTGATGCTGGGATGACAGGAAGAGAGAATGCTGTCAGCATCCTCCCATCAGCCACCTGTGATTCAGTCCAGCCCGAAACCTACCTCCTAGATGCCAGACCACCGGGAGACCTCCCAGACACCATTGCTGTCACCATTACATCATTAGACTAGCCACACCTCTGACATGACCCCCCCTTTTCTTTCTCAAAAGTGTTTAACGGCACATGTGTGCCATGGTCTGTGCTTTGAGATCAGGGCACAGCTTGCAGGAACCATTCTCTCCTTGCACTGTATGGGTCCTGGGATTAAATTCAGGTCACCAGGCAGAACAGGAGGACAGCCTACCCTCCAAGCTTCCTATGTTCCTCTCCCCGGCATCTCTACTACTTCCTTGTACACAGATGTGTACCTGAGTGAGTGTATGCCTTCACAGAGCTGTGGGCACCCTTTGCCTTGCCTTCTGTGAGGTCTATGTTACCCAAGACAATGGTGCAATTCCAGGAAGCTAGGGGAGCTAGGGCAGAAGAATAATTCCAGAACCTGAGATTTCCCCCTACCAGAAGCTCAGGAGAAGAGAATGAGAAAGAATTCAGCGGGAAGGGAGGGGTCCAGGTGAATCTATGGGTGGTCTGAGCCAGATGGAGTCTTGGTTGATTGTTTAGAGATTGGGCCCCATTGTAGCTCAGGCTAGCTGACAGTTCCGTTAGTAGCTAAGGATGACCTTGAACTCCTGATTCTCTTGCCTCAGTGCTGGGGATAGAACCCAGAACTTTTTGAGTGTTAGTCAAATGCTCTACCAATTGAGCTGCACCCCCACGCCCTCTTTTTGGCCTTCTGTTTTTGTATTCAGCAGATCCTTCTGCCTCCGCTTCCCAAGTACTGGCATTGCAGGATTGTAGGCCTGTACCATCACACCCAGCCAGGAGATGGATCACTCCCAGAGAGCAGCCCACAGTTCACAAAGCACACCTACGGAGAGTCTCCATGCTCCCAAGAGTCACAGACCCTCTGATTTCTTAGAGTGTGTGAGTTGGAGTCAGATGCCTTTAGGTTTAAGTTCCTGGGAGGAGAGTGGTGCCTGGAGCTAGATAGTGACTTGCCTAAGGCCACAGGTGAATCTGAGGTCATCTGGTCTAGAACTGACACCTGATTTCCTCTTGTCCTCATGTTCTGGCTTCCTGACAGAGAACTGATTATCTGGTCTGGGACTGACTGACCCACAGTGAGTTAATGCAGTGATGCTGGGCAGTGAGTCCTGGGCCTCACCAGGGATTGTCACACTTTAACGTTAAGGTCTAACTGGGAGACAGTGACAGGCTGTAAATTTATCCCAACATGATGATGGGGGGGGGCCTAGGGACACTGGAGGTCCAGCCTTATTCCAGACAGCCCCCTCTAGGCCTCTCGAGACACCCACTGTATAACTCTGAAGAGGAGGGTTGGGAGGTGGGTGTGTTTGCCCATCCCCAAATTTCAACACTTTGGCAGCTGAAGCAGAAAGTTCACAAAGTCAAGGTCAGAACTGGTTTGTCTCTCAGGGCAAATAATAGGACTGGGAGGGGCTGGTGAGATGGTTTAGTGGGTAAAGTTGCCTGCTGTCAAGCCTGCCAACCTGAGTTCTATTCCCTAGAACCTACATGTTGAAAGGAGACAACCAAATCCTGCAAGTTACCCTCTCATCTCCATGTGTATTGGTTTGGTATTAAAGAACACACCACACATAAATAAATAAAATGTAACTTAAATAAATATAGGACTGGAGAGGTAAAATACTTGCCAGGTATGCATGAAGTTCTGTGTCTAATCTCTAGCACCACAGCATAAAATGGTTATGGTATCTACTGTTGGTAATTCCAGAACTCAGAAAGATCAGGAGTTCAGGATCAGGCCAGGCAACCTATAGCAATTAACAACAAAACAAGTATGATTTGGGGGCTCAGTTGGTAATAAAGGCGCTTGCTGCTAAACTCCTAAACTTCATGACATGAGTTCGATCCTCAGGTCCTACAAAGTAGAAGAAGCCTACTGACTTCTACAAGTTGTGTGGGGCCCAGAAAGCTGCCAGGACAGGTCTAATAAAAACCAGCCAGACTGTAGGCCTGAGAGTCTCTTAATGACAGCACCCGGCAGTTCCAGAAAAAGCCCAAAACATACACGACTCAGGAAGGGAGCAGCACCTGATGGGAAGTATCTGATATTCCAAACATTCCAATTGAAAGATAAAGCCCAGCACACACCTATTCCCCTTGCTCTCACTAAGATACCCCTGGACAAATGTCAGCCAATCAGGGTCCTGGACCCTGGAAATCCCCTCACCTCAACCTCTACTGTGAGAAAAACTCTACCTTGCCCAGACTTGGCACTCTCTGCTCTAACTGCTGCATCAGACAGACAAGGAGACCAAGCTTAAGCTTAAATAAAGGCTCTTTGCTTTGACATACTGGATTCGGTCTCCATGGTGGTCTTTTGGGGGTCCTCTCGATCTGGGCATAACAGTTGCATATACTCTAACCTCTACATGTGCACCATGGCATATGTTTTCTGTTCTTGCAGAAGACATGGGTTCAGTTCCCAGCACCCACATGGTGGCTTATGGATCCAGCCATCTTTTGTTGACCAAGGCCATCAGGCATGTATGTGGTACATAGATACACATTTGGGCAAAACACTTATACGCATAAAATAAAATAAGTCTTTAAAAGTTTTATACAAAGATTTAGATGCACCAGATGCACCTTTAATCCCAGCACTGGGAGTTTGAGGCTAGCTTGGTCTATAAAACAAATTCCAGGGTAGTCAGAGTTAGCCAAGGAAACCCAGAGGGGAGGAGTGGTTAAAAAAAAAAAAAAAAAAGATTTAGATGCAAGCCCAAAGCTGGCTTTCCCTGGACTCTGGGTTTAACCCCTGACGCCACAGATTTATCTGGAGACCATCAGGGGAAGGAGACTTCAGTGTTCAGGCATGCTCCTTGGCATCACTACTGCTGCTTTTCTCTACCCTGACTATAAAGAGGTCTTCAGCAAGACAGATGCAGGCAGGAAGGCCCTAAGAGGATCCCTAATCGGTAAGCACTACCCCACACCAGCCCTCCAGCCCTGAAATTATTGTTCAGACTGGGGCTGGTACTTTGTGTTGCTTCTTTTTGAGTTGGTTTTGTTGTTGTTTTTGAGACTAGGTGTCCCGTAGTTCAGTCCCGATACCACTGCCTCCACCTCTGAATGATGAGGTTCTAAATATGCACTTTTAGACTGGCCGGAGTATCTTGAGCCATGCCAGAAGGGAACCATGAATCCTTTCCAGAAGTACAGGGTGGTAAGCTTTCTCTGTGGTCTGTGGCATCTCTGCATGGCAGGCAGCAAACCGTAGTAAGGACCTTCTTTGCAGTAGTAACTAGTCCATGCAGATCCAAGTCCTTTACCAAGCACTTTATACATAGTGCCTTCCCTTCTCCCCGGCAGCTCTATCTGGAATAGCACCACTACCAAGTCCATTCCACCAGAGGAGGGATCTCTGTGTCAGAACATGGCAGCTCAGGGCTACCTGATGCTAGAGCCCATGATTCTTGCTTGTTTTGAGATGGAATCTCACTATGTAGCCCCTGGTTGGGCTGGAAATTGCTATGTAGACCAGGCTGGCCCCCAATGCACAGGGATGTACTTTCTCTGTCTCCTGAGTGCTGATACTAAAGGCATATTGTCAACATGCCCAACTGACATAGGGTCTTGAACTTCATATAAAGTTGGAAATGACCCTGAAATCCTGGTCTTCCTGCCTCTGCCTCCCATGCTTGGATAACAGGTCTGCACCATCACAGACAGCCAGCCAGGTCACCAATTTCTTAGTGGGTCTTCATGATGGGGCTTTCTGCAGTCTTCTCTGAGTCCCTTATCTAGAACTAGAAAAGGACTTCCTCTGTCTCCAACTGCACACAAAAGTGAAGAAAGTTTACAAAGTATTAACTTCTGAAGACTTTTCAGATAGGAAGAGACAAGCAGCTTCCCTGTGCTGAAAATATAAAACACATGCAAACCCAGAAAGCATCTTCCATTTCCAGTCCATCGGAAGACAATGGAGAAGCACAAAAGAGGTCAAGCATGGGGTTCGTGTCTGCAATCCTTAGCACAAGGGAGGCAGAAGCAGAAGTTGGAAGCCACTCTGGGTAATCTAGTAAGACCCTGTCTCAAAGTAACAGCCTGGAGAAATGGCTCAACCATTAAGAACACTGGCTGTTCTTTCAGAAGACCCAGGTTCAATTCCCAATACTTTTATTACTATCCGTAACTAGGTCCAGGGGATCCAGTACCCTATTTTGGTCTTCATGACCATATGGGCATCCATGTGGCACAGACATACAAGTAGGTAAAACACCCATACTCATAAAATAAAAATTTACAGTTGAAATCAAAAGAGAAAAAGAGCCACACATGATAATTACCAAAACAAACAAAACAGTGCTAAAGATTACAAAGATTACCTCAGACTAGGAACCTGAGAATCAGTAGGAAGAATCTAAGATGGGGATATGCTCCTACAGTCCCAGCAGTTGGGGAGAGAGAGGCAGGGTGGGAGTAGGAAGATCAGGCACTCAAGGCTAGCCTTAGCTACAAATATGAGTTCTAGGCTAGGGTAGGCTATGTGAGACCCTTGTTCTCAAAAGGGGAGGAAGCAGCAGCTATTATGAGCCTTGACTGCTCTTCAGAGGTGATTCCAACCCTACCACCTACAACTAACTGTAACTTCAGTTCTTGGGGATCCAATGCACTTCTCTTGCCTTGACCTGAAGTAGGCACAGATTCTGTACTGTAGTACAAAGGATATAGAGATAGTAATATAGGGGTGGTGCACCTTGAGTCCCAATGTTGGGAATCTCCAATCCAGCCCCACCCCTCCCATTCCAGATCCCCGGAAGGGTCAGCTCCTCCCCTGGATCTACTCAAGGTACCCTATAGGTATTTAGGACCTGTGGCATGACGACTTCTCTCCTGCTTCCCTTCCTAGTCACCCAGGGATTGCTTTGCCTGAATTAACCCTGGTTTATTAATTCAGTTTGATTTGGAACTTTTCACCCAAGACTTAGGAAGTAGAGGCCCCTTCTGGAGGTAGGAAGTTCAAGGCCAGTGAGGGCTACATTGCAAGACCTTGCCTCAAAACCAAACCAGAACACAAACCTAAAAGTCGAGGAGACACAGAAAAGAAGTCTAAATGTACCTAGTTGAACCCACAGAAAAAGGAATGGAGAAATCTGGGGATAAACCAAATAAAGAGGAGGTGAAAAAATGAAGAAACACACAACATGTTTTTGAGACAAGACTTTGCTATATATCCCGGGTTGGCCTTGAACTCACAGACCTACCTCAGGACCCCAATGCTGTGATCATCATTTCCACACCAAGCCAGAGGCAGTATCTGATGATAGTTAAATCATTAAGAATTAATAGTGAAGGGAGCCAGGGGGTGGAGAGATGGCTCAGTGGTAAAGACCACTGGCTGCTCTTCCAAAGGACTTGGTTCAGTTTCCAGCGCCCACATGGTGGTTCATAACTGTCTCTAACTCCAGGATCTGACACCCTCACACAGACCTACATACAGGTAAAACACCAATGAATATACAATAAATGAATTTTTTAAAATTAGTAGCCAAGTGGTGGTGGCACATGCCTTTGATCCCAGCACTCCAGAAGCAGAGGCAGGCTGATCTCTGTGAGTTCAAGCTCAGCTTGGTCTCTACAAAGTAAGTTCCAAGATAGTAAGGGCTACACAGAGAAACCCTTTCTCTAAAAGCAAAAACAAAAACAAACAAAAGAGAATTACTCTAAACCCCAAATAGAATAAATAAAAAGCCTTATAGGTGCTGAACCACAGAAACATAAAAGTGGGGGAAAACCTCCAAGGCATTGGTTGTGACAATAAGAGCTTCTGAGAGATAATGGAGGCCTAAAGGCAATCGAAGGACAGTGGCAAGGTGACATGAGCCTCCAGTTCAACAGTTCTCAGGCTGGCTGGAATACTGTAGTCTGCTGGTGGGTTTACTCACACTCTATCCCATCCACGTACTTTGACTTTTTGGCTCTGGACTAGGGTCAAGATTATGTTTCACAGCTCAGTGATTAAGAGCGCTGAATGCTCTTTCAAGGGACTCTAGTTCAATTCCCAGCACCCACATGGAAGCTTGCAACTATTTGTAACTCTAAGATCTGACACCCTCACAACACAGACATGCATGCAGGCAAGACACCAAGGCACATAAAATAAAAATAATAAATTACTAAAAAGAAAGATTATGTTTTACAAACTCTGCTACTATGATAAAGGTGCGGCTCCAGCAGTGAAGGGATGCATGTATTGTCCTCAGGGTTTTACTTGGCCCTGTAACTTACGCTGGCCAGCAAATACTGGCTAAAGTGATGTTACTGTGTTTTATTTTGAAACAGTGTTGGTTGGTGGACTAATGGCTGAAGCCCAGGCAGGCCTTGAATTTGTGATCCTCCTGTCTCAACCTCTCGAGTGCCAAGACTTCAAGGGTGAGCCACCAAGCTCAGCTTAAAGTGTTGTTTTTACATCTGAGCTTTGGCTTCAGGCAGCCTTGTATTTCCAGTGGTTTTCTATGGTTTTTTGAAGGACATCACCTGTACTTTCAGGCATTTGAATTCTCAGTCTCCAGTTGGTGGTGCTTTTTGGATAGGAGATGTGGCTTTGCTAGAAGTGTGTCATTGGGGCAGGCTTTGAGATAAACCACCAGCCATTCCCAGTTCAGTCTCTCTGGTGTTGGAGGTTTAAGATATGAGCACTCAGCTGCTGCTCCAGCATCATGCTTGCCTGCTTGCTACCTTGGCTCTTCACTGTAATGGTGATCGACTCTATCCCTCTGGAACCATGAGCCCAAATAAACCCTTCTATAAGTTGCCCTGGTCACAATGATTTATCACAACAGAAAAGTAACTAATACGGACCCCTTTAGGAACTCATTCACCTGGTAACTAAGTTGAACTGTTCTGCTGGAGATCTTTGCGCCATCACCAAACACCAGAGGATATACAGATCCATCTCTGTGTCCATCTCAGAGAGAGAAACCACATGGTACTTTGAACAGGGAAAGTGACATAAGGAACTGTCTGGTGCTGAGCAGTGATGGCACACAGCTTTAATCCTAGCCCTTGGGAGGCAGAGGAAAAATGGATCTCTGTGAGTTTGAGAGCAGCCTGGTCTACAGAACTAGTTCCAGGACAGTCAGGGCTACACAACCCTCTCTTGAAAAATCTGGACATGGTGATCCACACCTGTGATTCTAGCACTTAGGGGGTGGAGGCCCAAGAAACAAAGGTTCAAGGCCATCCTTGTAACACAGTGAATTAGAGGCTAGCCTGGGCTAAAGTGTTGTGTAAACAAGTAGATCTATCTATGTGTCTCAGCAAGTCTTTAAAAGGGTTTGTTACCCAGTCTGACTGTTGCATGAATTCTGTTCCTATTAAGGAAACTCAGAGCCAGATATCAGGGAAAGGCCTCTCCGCTGTTGGAGGCCACTGGCCCCAGCCCCTCTAGGTGGCGCTATTACCTGGCGCTGGCCAACCCGCCTGAGTCGTTAGAGAGCGCATGCGCTTGATAATCTCACGAGACTGGTCTGGTTTCTCCGCCTTTCCCGTGGCGTCATGGGATTCTGAACTACAACCAATAGGAAAGTGTTTCGTCTAAAGCAAGAGCCGTTTGGTCGTCTTAAAACCGGGTCTTCCTACCTCGTGCTCCTCTCTCCTCCCCTCTCTCTCTCCGCCCCGCCGTGCGCACGGACGCCAGCCCGGCCTGGTTTCTGGGACGCGGGCCCAAGGCCACGTGGCAAATGGCCCGGCCCAGGCCACGCCGGGGCCTAGCTCTCTCTCTCTAGCCTTATTCTTCCTCACTGGGGCCTGTCGCTGCGGGTTCCCGCGCCGCGGCGGCCTCTTTGCCCCCTCCTCTCTCTGCCTTCCTCTTCATTTTCCCCCAAAGATATATTAAAGTTATACTGCAGAAGGATCCTAAGCGTGTGTGTCACGTGTCTTTCCTCGCGGGCGAGAGATAGGCGCGGACCAAGTGGTGCCGAAACCCGGGAAAGACAACATCAGCTGCACCAGCGGAGACCCCTCGGTGACGAGGAGGATTCAGAACTGCAGAGTGTTCGCTCGGAGAGGTATGGTCCCTGACTGAGGTTTGGTTTTTAGTGCTTACTGGCAGAAGGTTTTGGCAGGATTAGGTTTGGTTCTAGTCACCCTGATCATCTTTCTTGTGGTTGCCTTTCTTTTTCATTGATTTCAGTGCTGAGTGCCTAAGAGCGACGTAGGTAAGCGGCAGCGCTCTTTGGTTTCGTTTTGCGGATAAGCCGGACGCGGATAAGCCGCGCTGCTAACAGTATCATGGGTACTTCGCAGTCGATGATCTCGGATTTAAGGATGGGCACCAAAGCTATATGGAAGATGATCAAGAATTGTTTAAAGGATGAGTCCTGCTTGCCAGTAGTCACGGAGGGACAGATAAGGTTGAGAGAGGTTCAGGATAGCCTATCAGAAACCGAGCGGGATGAGAGATTGGGAGCGCGCCCCAAGGAAACTGTACATAAGGAAAAAGGACCCCCCAGTACCGGTATGGGGGAGAAAAAGGAAAAAGGACCCCCCGGTACTGGTATGGGGGAGAAAAGTTTCGAGAAAAATTCAGAGAAAAATTCAGAGAAAAATTCAGAGAAAAATTCAGAGGTTAGAAGAAGGAAAGAGACCCAACCTATCTACCCCTGGAAGGAATTGGCTAATTTAGAGATCAGGGATGAAATAGAATTCTCCATTTCTTCCTCTAAATCCAGCCATGTAGATGAGGAAGACCCACTAGACCCAGGAGATAAATTTGATTTGGAAGAGGAGGCAGCCAAATATGAGGCAGAGAGATACTACCCTGATGATCCTCCTCGTAACCAAATCAGAAAGAACAGGCACAAGGCAGAAAGCCAGCGAATGCACAGACCTCCGCCTACAGCTCCTCCTCTTTATGGTGTGAGCGGTGCTACAAACTTTTCTTTCCGGCCGGAGGCCACGAGGCAACAACTTAGTTTAGCATTTCCGGTATATGAGGGCCAAAATAATGATCGGGTTTATGCCCCAATAGAATTTAGTCAGATTAAAGAGCTTGCAAAATCTGTCTGCAAGTTTGGTGTAAATGCCAACTTCACTGTTACACAACTTGATCAGCTTGCCTTATGGAACCTGACTCCATCAGACTGGCAGACGGTGGCTAAAGCTTCCCTGTCAAGCATGGGTCAGTATCTAGAGTGGAAGGCTCTATGGCATGAGGTAGCTTAAGAACAGGCTAGAGTAAATGCTGCGGCCATAACCCCTGAACAGAGGGAATGGACCTTTGAGATGTTGACTAGGCAAAGACAGTATGCTACACAGCAGACCCAATTTCCTTGGGGGATTTACCCTCAAATTTCAGCCACGGCCATTCGTGCTTGGAAAGCACTCTCTAAAAAAGGAGAGGGTAGCAATCAGCTTACTAAGATTATCCAGGGACCAAATGAACCATTTGCAGACTTTGTGGCATGCATGACGGAGGCAGCAGGAAGGATCTTTAGAGACCCTGACTCTGTCGCTCCTTTTATAGAACAACTTGTCTTTGAACAAGCAATATCGGCTGCCCCCGTGTGTATGTGGCCACCCTTTATTTGGATTGTAAGTAATGTTTACCTAAAAGAGATTTTGGCATTTCTGCTATAATTGTTGGGATTGTTGCGGTCGTGGCTGTAGGGGCCACAGCAACCGCTTCAGCCCTCGCCCTTTCCAACACCGTGCAAACTGCTCGGGCTATTAATAATTTATCAGCCTTGGTAACAATGGCCTTAGATAGGCAAGCATCCGCTAATACCCAAATTCAAGGAAGACTTATGCTGGTTAACCAGCATATTGATTTGGTACAAGAACAATTAGACATTTTATGGCAAATGGCCCAATTGGGATGTGAACAAAAGCTTCCTGGACTTTGTGTTACCTCCATTCAGTATGAAAAATTTTCTAGGGCAGCTAACTTGTCGAAAAGCCTTTCTCAGTTTATCTTACAGAATTGGTCTTCAGAGTTTGAGCAGACGCTACGAGAGCTCCGCGTTGCCATCGTTCAGATTAATTCCACCCGTCTGGACCTGTCCTTAACAGAGGGCCTTTCCACATGGATTTCCTCAGCCGTTTCGTACCTGAAGGAATGGGCTGGCATGGGAACCCTCGGGATCCTCATGGTTGTGGGATTCGGAGGCAGTCTTTGGCTGATTTGCCAGATGCGAGCGTCCAGAAAGAGAGAAAGGACAATTTTGACCCAAGCCTTAATGGCTATTGAAGATGGACAATCCCCTACGATTTGGCTGGCAGCTCTGAATGAGCAAAAATTTTAAGCTTGACTGATTGTGGTCACCTAACCTTGCGGAAGGTATGCCTCTCCCTGATTGGTGAAGAAGTTTGGGCAGGCTTTGGCCTATTGCTTGGAATTGAGCAGGGTTGATTGTGTATACTGTATAGGTATGGCTCTTGCACTGAGAGGCTTAATTGCCATTGCACCTCATTAGAGCATACCTGTTATAGTTTCCATGTGGATTGTAAGGCTAAGCACTGCAATGGTTCCACCTTAGAGTTTGAGGGGTTCCATGGAACATGTTTGTCTGCATATGGGCAAGGCACACAAATCCCATCTCCCACAAAGGTGCCGGGCTGGTCGAGAGGTGTACCTGGTGGACGCATCAGGAATGTCTCCTTTGTACATAGTTCCCAGAAGTTTTGGGAGGACAAACCTCTGTTTCCATCCACTAGATAGCCTCCCTCATTTTAAATATAAGAAAAGGGGGAGATGTAGGGAGCCAGCCGCACCCTAAAGACAGCGCCTGTATCCGGCCCATGACTAAGCGGTTTAAGGAAGCTCCTTAGTAAACAAGTCACTGCGCATGACACCTTGTAATTTTCCAGCAAGAAGCCTGGCCCCCAGACAGATACATCATATCGGGTGAGGGTGTGCTGACCAATGGGAAAGGCCCACGTCAGAGATAAACAATGTTGCCTATAAAAGCGGCCTGCCTGGGAGGCTCGGGGTCTTCCGTTCTTTGCCCTAGTGTGTGAAGCTTCAATAAACCTGCTGCAGAAGGATCCTGTTGTACTGCGTCTTGTTTGCGGGCAAAGAAGGCGCGGGACACTCCGCCCAGTTGTTTCACATCCAGGTTAAGATTAAAGGCGTGGGCTACTACTATTTAGTAGTTAGCCTTGAACTCACAGAAACACAGAAAGATCTCTATCTCTGGAGTTATAGGATTAAAGGCCTGGCACCACCACTGCCTGCCTTGGAGCCTGGAACTTTCTCTATAAACCAAGTTGGCCTCAAACTCAGATCTGCAGGGATCAAGGGCACAGGTCACCACTGTGGGGATTTAATAAAGTTTCAGAAGTTTTGGAGATATCAGAGGGAATCTACCCACAGTCTATGTGGGGGTTAGTAAAAGCTCCAGAAGTCCCAGAGCTCTAACCACAGTCAGTCTAGGAGAATCAGAGAGTGGTGATTCAAACCTTTAATCCCAGCACAGGGAGTATCCTGGGAGTGGTGACCTACACCCTTAATCCCAACTGAGTCAAGGTCACTTCAGATTATAGAAGGAATTCCAGGCTCCCAAGCAGGTGTTGTGGGGCCACACCTTAATTACCAAAAGAATACTTAAGACAGGATTGAAACCCAGAGGAAACCATTCCAAGGGAATCGAGGCTGAGGAAGCTGGAAGACAGCTGGGTAAGATTTGACTGTGGTGTTTATTTCCTCTAGTATCTCCAACTTCTTCAGAGATCTATCCCTGAGTCTCATTCTGTGCAACACACCACTCCCAGATATTTCCTGTGCTGGGATTAAAGGTGTGAGTTACCACTCTATGATCCTCCTGGATTGATTGGGTAGATCCCTCTGATATCTCAGACTGGTTTTTATTAAATATGTAACATATCACCACACATGACAAACTGAGTTCAGTACCTGGAACCTATGTGTGGAAGAAGACAACTGACTATGGCAGGTTGTCCATGTGCATGATGCAGCAAACAATGAACAAACCATTGTAATAAAAGAAGTGAGCTGGAGAGATGGCTCAATGATTAACTGCACTGATAACTCCAGCTCCAGGGACACCCCTGGCCTCCAGAGACATGGTCACTCACACAAGCACATACCTATAAATGGATGTTTCCTGTCTCAACTGCCTGGTCCCAAAACACCAACTCAGAGGCTGAATAATAATTATAAATGCTCAGCTCGTAGCCCAGGTTTGTTAACCCATATTTCTGCTTAGGCTTTGCCATGTGGTTCATGGCGTCTTACACATCCTACTTGCTCAGCGGCTGGCAGGCATCTCCCTGGACTTCCCTTACTCCACCCTCCTCCTTCCCATCATTCTCAGTTTGACTTTCCCTGCCTAGCTACTGGCCTGTTAGCTTTTTATTAACCGATGAGCATAATCCACAGCAAATATCCACACATATACATAGATTTAAAAATGAAAACTCTTTAAAACAACAAACAAAAAGACATCAGTTTAAATTGGATTAGAACAATGAAGAGCTGGCCTACATAAAGTTGAGGGAACCCTGAAAGCATAGGAACTGCAAGCATAAGAGTCAGCTTCTGGGAGCAGTGGTGGCTCATGACTTTAATCCCAGCACTCTGAAGGCAGAGGCAGGTAGATCTCTGAGTTCGAGGCCAACCTAATCTACAGAATGAGTTTCAGAACAGGCTCCGAAGTTACACAGAGAAACCTGTCTTAAAAAAAAAAAAAAAAAGTCAGCTTCCACCTACAGCACTGACATAAAATCTTCCCAAGGAGTCATAGCCCAGAACTAGGATCTAGGTCTTTCTGAATAGCTCCTGCTTATATTTCCCTTAAGGGGCAGAAGGGTTGCCATAGCACATTGCCAGACCAGTGGGACCTGAAAGAAAGCATCTCTTGGAAATCCACTCAGGTGCCAAGGAAAGGCAGTCCCATAGACATGACTCATTGGAGGCACAGTTATACCACCCCATTTTGGAGGGACTCATGGGAAAGTGCTTGATGGTTAAATGCTACTGGTCATAGTACCCTGGGAAGTTTACATTAGCGAAAGCACCTGTTCTACAGGACATAGGTATGGGAGAGCTTCCCACACAGCTAGGTGCTAGAACCAGAAGCCTCTCCGATTACCAGAACTTCTGCTCACATGTGCCTCTCTGTGAACTTGTGTGCATTTCTCTTGGTTATTCCCAGTAGCAGAACTACTGGGCTATGGGTCATTGTCGTGATATATTAAGAAAGATCTTTTTTAAAAAAAAATTGAAACATAGGGCAGTGGTGGCTCATGTCTTCAATCCCAGCACTTGGGAGGCAGAAGAAGGCCAATCTCCAGGCCAGTCTGGTTTACAGAAGTAATTCCAGAGCAGTCAGGGCTACACAGAAAAACCCTATCTCAAAACAACAACAACAAAAAAGAGGTGAAAAATGGAAACATATAGGGGTTGGAGAGATAGCTCATCAGTTAAGAGCACTGGCTGCTTTTCCAGAGGACCTGAGTTCAATTCCCAGCATCCATATGCAGCTTACAATTGTCTGTAACTCCAGTTCCAGGGGATCGATCTCACACGCTCACATAGCTATCCATGCAAGCAAAACAGTAATAAAGTAAATAGATAATTTAACTTAAAATAGCCTAAAAATAATCAAAATATAATGCTGGGCACGGTGGTGCATTGTGAAAGAATTTTTAAAAAATCAGACAGTGTATGTCTGTTCCTAGAATGAAGGACATTAGATGAAAGAAAAAAACATATATTAACACGGTTGATGGGTAAAGAAAACAGGAGTGACTTTTCCTCTTGACATTCTGTGCCTCCCAATAAGTGTGTCATAACTGTACCCTTTTTATAATAATCAAAAGAAACATTTAATCCTATTGATCTCCGGAGTCTCACTCAAATGCCACTTTCTTCAACAGCCTTAGCAGAACCAGCTTGGGCAGATCGCCCACGTCTTGCTTCTTTTTGTATAATATTGTTAATTGTTATTATTACTGAAGCAGGGTCTTACTATGCTCCTTTGGTTCCCCTGGACTTCTTAATAGAGAACAGGCTGGCCTTGAACTCAAAGAGATCTGCCTGCCTCTGTCTCCTGAGTTCTCCTATTAAAAATCAGCCTATTTTAATATTTTGGACAAGGTATTATGTGGCTCAGGCTGGCTTGGAACTCAAGTTCAGAATGGCCTTGCATTTCTGATGCTCCTCCTTCTGCTTCCTGAGTACTGTGTACCACTATGTCTGGTTTAAGCGGCACAAGGGGTTTAAACCCAGGGCTTTGCTTGTGCTAGACAAGCCCTTGGCCCATAATTAAAAGGTCATAATATTCCTTCTGCACACCACTATACATACAAACCATGTTTCTGTAGGAATCAGTACCTTGTCTATCAAGGATTTCGCAAACATCCCATCCTTCTCTTCTACCACACAGGCATTTACTTCTTTCTTCTCTCTCTCTTGCTTTGTTTTGTTTTGTTGTTTATTGTTTATTGAGACAGGATTTCTCTGTTGTCCTGGAACTCACTCTAGACCAGGCTGGAGATTCACCTGCATCTGCCTCCCAAGCGCTGGGATTAAAGATGTGCCACCACCAATACCACCTGGCAACGCTTCATTATTATCTCTCTCTTGTTTTTTTTTTGTTTTTTTTTTTTTAAGATTTATTTATTTATTTAGAAGAGGGCACCAGATCTCACTACAGATGGTTTTCAGCCACCATGTGGTTTCTGGGAATTGAACTCAGGACCTCTGGAAGAGCAGCCAGTGCTCTTAACCTCTGAGCCATCTCTCCAGCCCCTTCATTTTCTTTAAAGTAGCAAAAATTTGAACCTAAATTGCAGTCTCCATTTTTGCCACAAAAACTGATGTTGAAAGTGTTTAAACAGCAAGCTGACTGTCATTCAGAAAATGCTTGCTAGCAGCTCACGTGAGAGGAATCCAGTGCACTCGTGGAATCTTCAAAAAAGGGTCAGTGTGGGGGCAAATGGAAAAAATACCGGGCACAGTGGGACTTTTCTTTAATCGCCAGCATTCAAGAGAAGAGGCAAGCGCACCTCTGTGAATTCAGGGCTATATATCAAAACCCTGACTGAGACAGAGAGAGCAGGAAGAAGAGCGGGGGAAAGGGGGAGAGAGAGAGATCCAAAAATTGGAGAACTTTGGCTTTGCGATATGGCCGTGTAACTTTAGTCAGGTGAAGCCGCCTGTCTGAATGTGGTTCTGTTACACTGTGGATGAAAGCGGGTGAAGGTCCAGGGTAACAAGTAGGATTTGGTGTGACTGGTGGGTGATGGTATATCCATGATCATATTTTTTTTAATCTCTCCCTGAGGAGAGGGTAATACACCCCTACCCCTGTAATCCCAGGATTCAGAAGGTGGAGGCAGGAGAATTAGAAATTCAAAGCCCGGTTGGAGAGGTGGTTTCATTTGTACATTCTTACATGGGTCCTAGATTCAGTTCCCAGCACTCAGCTCTGGCAGCTCACAACTCCATATCCAGGGGATCCCATGTACACACCCCTACGCATAATTAAAAAGAAAGCTTGCAGTGTTAGCAAATGCCTTTAATCCCTCGCACTGGGGAAGTAGAGGAGGCAGACCATTGTGAGTTTGAGGCCAGCCTGGTCTACAGAGTGAGTTCCAGGACAGCCAGGGCTACACATAGAAACCTTGTCTTGAAAAACAAACACAAGACAAAAAAAGTGAATCTTAAAAACATTTTTTTTTAAAGGACCAGACTTGATGGTCCATGCCTTTAATACATTGTCTCTTTAAGCCTGAAGCCAGTCTGGCCTACATAGAATTCTAAGCCAGCCAGGATAACATAGTGAGAGATCCTGTCTCAAAATTGAATTAAATTAAAATTCAAAAAATTAAAAAGCAGTTCAGAGTTAACCACTTATACATAGTAAATCTGAAGCCAGCCTGGGCTACATATTACCCTGTCTCAAAAAACCAAACAAGATGCCTAAGAGAAGTGCAGATTCCAGGGGGAAGAATGCAGGGGTAGGTTAGTAATTCCCAACACCACTGGGGTTTGCAGTTGGTATCATGTTTATTCGATATTCATCTCTAACGACTTTGAGGTCCTTTCTACACAGTCTCAAGCTCAGAGCAGCCAGACTGAGACCCATTCCTGTGTCTAGTGGCCATCAAATTCATCCCACAGGCAAGTCTCTTAATTCCAAAGGGGGAGGAATTTTAATTATCTGCTGAAACCATAGACTGTCTCCAGCAGTGCATGTGATAAATATTTAAATATTCTTCACGTCTCTCAGAGCTCCTGAGAGAAAGAAATATCTGTGAACAAAGTATTAATTACATACCCCAAATCATTCTTTTGAGATAAATTATACATCGTAATTACCATACTTGACAGCCTTCCCTGACTGCATATTGCTCTACCCTCACGTTGAAGCTGGTCCTGATAGATGAGTGTCACTGGTCGTGGTAGCCAGAGCAGGAAGATGAGGTGAGTGTCCCGAGCACAGTGCAAAATTCTCAGTTTATGGTTTCACTCTTGGTTCTGTCTGAATTCACTTAAAATGTTATGCAGTTTTTAATTCCTGGAAAGAAGCCAGGCAATGGTGGCACACACCTTTGATCCCAGCACTTGGGGGGCAGAGACAGGTGGATCTATGAGCTTGAGTCCAGCCTGGTTCTACAGGGGAGTTCCAGGATAGTCAGGCTCAAAGAGAAACTCTGTTTCAAAAAGCCAAAAGTAAATTTAAATTTTTTTTTAAAGAGGAAGTAATGGAGGATTGGAGAAAGGGAGAAAGATTGATTTCCAGGAGAAAGTTGGCCTTGGTGTTAATTATTTATTGATCACTATAGATCAGTATAACAC
Organism: Phyllotis vaccarum; assembly: GCA_033318265.1. NCBI lineage: Eukaryota > Metazoa > Chordata > Mammalia > Rodentia > Cricetidae > Phyllotis > Phyllotis vaccarum. Next base: position 23,794,578 of record JARWLC010000003.1, on the reverse strand, counting down.
TGATTGGTCAGGATATATTTACACACACTATGGATCTATGGCTATTGAAAGGACCCACAGTCAGGAATTCAAGTAAAGACAGAGCTTTAGTGTAGTGGCACTTCCAGACTGACACTAACATGGACTTCAGGGTGTGACTGTTAGGAAATTGATCATGACTGTGATGTTTGCACATGAGTTTGCACAAGCTACTCACCCTCTCTCTCCTCACCTGTGGGATGGGCTTTGAGTTAGCCAGCTTCCCCCCATAGCTGTGACCCAAAGTCCTGAAAGAGAGGAATTGTGTGTTCAGGGTCACGGTTTTAACCCATAGTCCTCAGCTCTACTGTCGTAGGCCAACACAAGGCAGAGCATTATAGGAACAGGAACTGAGACAGAGGCTGCTCATCCTAACAGGAAGCAGAGACAGAGGAAGGAACAGGACCAGGCATAACCTTCAAAGGCTCACCCTTCTAACTTCCTCAGCTAGACACCACTACCTCCAAAAATAGTGCCACCAGATTGGGGGGGGGGGTGGTCAAGCATTCCACAAATTCCTCTGTGAGGAACATTGAATATCTAAATGATAACAAATGTTATGATTTGTGTGTGTGTGTGTGTGTGTGTGCAGCGCGCGCACACATGTGTATGGAGGCCAGAGACTGATATCCTGTACTTCCTTGGTTGCTCTCTACATTATTTCTTTGAGGCAAGGCCTCTCACTGAACTGGAGTTTATCCTGAACCTAGGGATCATCCTGAAGGAAAAGAAGCTAAAAAGTAAAGGAAGGTCATGACTGCTCTCAATATGGTAGAGGAGAGAGTTTATTGTAGATGGTGAGAGAGCATAGTCAGAAGCAGGGACATCTGGGAGAGCCCAGAGTGGACATGACCAGGCAGAGCTGGGCCATGGGGGGAGGGGAAGGGAGAAGGGAGAGAGGGGAACCAGGTGTGGCAGCCTGTAGTATGAGGTTTCTGGCCCAGACTTTTGGGCCTAACCTCAAGGTTTAGGACCTAGACCCGCAGACCCGCAGACCCACAGACCCGCAGAGACACACAGATGTTTACAATTGTTTTCAGCTGATCGACCTCAGGCCCAGGCATATCACTTGCTAACTCTGTACCCTTCATCTAACCCATGACTCTTAACCTGTTCAGCCATGTGACTCGGTACCTTTCTTTAGAGCAGCATAGTTGTCCTCTGCTTCTTCCGGCTTCTCTCTGGCGTTCTGCTCTGTTCTTCCTGTTCTCAGAGTTTTTCTTAGTCTGGTAACCCCACCCACACTTCCTGCCTGCCTTTGGCCAATCAGTATTTTTATTAAACCAGTGGGTGGGACAATTATTTACCATGAAACAACACAATCTCCCACAGCAGCCATGAGGCAAAAGGTCCAAAAGGGGAAGGCTACCTGAAATATCTGAATTATATAGAGAAGATCTTCGAGGGGAAGGGTGGGGGGGTGGGGTTGAAGGGTATGAGGTATGGGAGCCATACCCTGTAATAAGTAGGAACTAAGGGATCTGGGAGAACCTGGCAGCTGGGTTCAGCTTTGATATGTTAAGTAGGCACCTGACTATTTGTCCTGGGTCTGAGCCTTTCTGTCTCTATCTTACTCCAGCACCAGAGTTACAGACACACAAGGCCAAGGCTGGCTTTGTACCTGGGTGCTGGGGGTGAGAACTCAGGTCCTCATGCTTGCATGCCAGGCGTTTAACCAACTGAGTCATCCCCCTAAACCCCTTAAATGATAAAAGACTTAATAATAGTACTTACCTCAAAGAATTTTCATATGAGCTGATTCACATACAGCAGGATTGTGTTATCCTACATAAGGAAATACTACCTTTACAATCTCTTTAAAATCTTTAAGTTTTAGATTTCTGTAAACCTATGACTCAAAACAGTGGGAATTTTATCTTCTGTAATAAGTTTCAACACATTTAGACCAACTTTAAATTTTTTAAATTTTATTTATTGTAAATGGCCTTGGCCCATATGTTAAGGTCAAAGAAAACCTTACACGAGTCTATTCTTTCCTTCCATTATATGCGTCACAGGGCTGGAACACAGGTCATCAGGTTGGTCATCTCACCAGTCCATACCATTATAATCTTGTTTTGTTTTTTCAAGACAGGGTTTCACCATGTGTCTCTGAGTGTCATAGTAGAACTCACTATGGAGACCAGGTTGGCTTCACAAAGATCTGCCAGCCTCTTCTTCTTAAATGCTGGTATCAAAGGTAAAGGACACCAGTTCTGGTTTCATTATAATCTTAACATGGGCCTTTAGGAATAAACCCTCAATTAAATACAAATAAAACCTCAACAATGTAAACTCTGCTTATTCAGCTTTGAAGCTTTTGAGACAGGCTGGAACGTGGGATAAAGTTTTGTAGCTATTTCAATAAGCAACAAGATACTTGATCAGAAAAGAGCACAAAAGAACACATAGGAGCAAAACTAAGTCTCCTAAAGAGCCAGCAGCCACCTTACCTTCTGAGGTACTCCAGAGAGAATGACTCGTAAGCATTCCAGCAGAAAGAAGATGACAGACTTGATTTTACAAATGAGGCTACATTGTAACCAGCTGCTTTTCAGTGAAAAAAGCAGCACATGGATTGTGTCACCCTTGGTCCTTGTTATTATTGTTTTGAAACAGTCTCATCTGAGCTGTGCTTACCTTGGCGTTGCAGGAGGCAGAGGAAGGCAGATCTCTGTAAATTTGAGGCCAGTCTGGTTTACAAAGCTAGTTCCAGGACAGCCAAGGCTGTTAACAAAGAGAAACCCTGTGTCAAAAATTAAAAGAGAAAAAAAGAAAGAAACAAAGAAAGGAAGGAAGGAAGAAGGGAACGAGGGAGAAAGCCAGGGAGGGAGGGAAGGAAGGAGGGAAGGAGGGAGGGAGGGAAGGAGGGAGGGGGGAAGGAGGGAGGGAAGGAGGGAGGGGGGAAGGAGGGAGGGAAGGAGGGAGGGAGGAAGGAAGAAGGGAAGGAAGGAAGGAGGGGGGAAGGAAGGAAGCAGGGAGGGAAGGAAGGAAGGAGGGAAGGAGGGAGGGAAGGAGGGAGGGAAGGAGGGAGAGAAGGAGGGAGGGAGGAAGGAGGGAAGGAAGGAAGGAGGGAGGAGGGAAGGAAGGAGGGAGGGAAGGAGGGAGGGAGGGAGAAGGAAGGAGGGAGGGAGGGAGGGAGGGAGGGAAGGAGGGAGGGAGGGAGGGAAGGAGGGAGGGAGGGAAGGAAGGAGGGAGGGAGGGAGGGAAGGAGGGAGGGAGGGAAGGAAGGAGGGAGGGAGGGAAGGAGGGAGGGAGGGAAGGAAGGAAGGAGGGAGGGAAGGAGGGAGGGAGTGAAGGAAGGAGGGAGGGAGGGAAGGAGGGAGGGAGGGAAGGAAGGAAGGAGGGAAGGAGGGAGGGAAGGAGGGAAGGAAGGAGGGAAGGAGGGAAGGAAGGAGGGAGGGAGGGAAGGAAGGAGAGAAGGAGGGAGGGAGGAAGGAAGGAAGGAGAGAAGGAGGGAGGGAGGAAGGAAGGAGGGAGGGAGGGAAGGAAGGAGAGAAGGAGGGAGGGAGGAAGGAAGGAGGGAGGGAAGGAAGGAAGGAGGGAGGGAGGGAAGGAAGGAAGGAGGGAAGGAAGGAAGGAGGGAGGGAGGGAAGGAAGGAAGGAGGGAAGGAAGGAAGGAAGGGAGAAAGAGACAAAGAAAAGGGAAGAAAAAAAATGTTCCATGTAGCTCAGGTTGGCCTTGAACTAGAAAGAACTCTTGCTACAAACTCCTAAGTGCTAAAGTTACAGGTGTGCACCACCATGCCTGCTTTATGGAATACTGAAGATGGAATCCAGGGCCTCACTTATTTTAGTTTTATGTGTATGGTGTTATGTCTTCATGAGTGTATTTCTGTACCCTGTGCAGCCTCATACCAGAGGATGTCAGAAGACTACCTTATAGCTCCCAGAAATGGAGTCTAGAGGGCGGTGAGCTGCCCTGTATGTGCTGGGAACCAAACCCAGGCCTTAAGGAAGATCAACCAGTGCTCTTAATTGCTGAGCCATCTCTCCAACCCTCAACATTAATTTAAAAAAAAAAAGTCAATAAGCAAAGATGGTGGACAGGAGCCAAATTAAGACCTGTTCCCTGTAGGCTTATAATCAAAGCAGGGTGGGGTGAGATGGTGCACTAGGGAGGCAGAGGTAGAAGGATCTCTATGAGTGTTAGGCCAGTCCGATTTACATAGTGAGATTCCGGCTGTCTGAGCGATGTGCTGAGACCAACAACAGAAACACACACAACAAAACCTCTTCTCAACAGTTTTTTCTTCAAAGTACCGAAAGGAATGAGTATTCTTAGGGGATTAGCTTCAAGTTCACAGCAAATTCCACAAACATATGGCTTGCCAAACAGTTTGTGTTTAGCTCTCTTTTTATTTAAAAACAAAATCACATGTATCTATCTATCTATCTATCTATCTATCTATCTATCTATCTATCTATCTATCTATCTGTCTATCTATTTATTTATCAGAAGAAGGGTGGTCATGTGCATGTGACACGCTCGCATGCGGAGGTCAGAGTAGAACTTGTGGGTGTTATACTCCAGTCAAGGGATCCCCAAAGACCACCAGGGAGCTGGATTCTGATGCAAACACATGAGGGTCAGTTTATTCTTTTGCAAGGTTGAATGAATCCAGGCCAAAATCCCTTGTTCCAACATAGTGTAAGGAATTTGTTTTGGCTCCTGAGCTCAGAGGCGAGGGGACTTTTAAAGGAAAAAATATGTAAGTGGGGTGTTACACATCTTAGCATTTCAGTTTTGAATCTGTTGGCTCTCAGGTGTTCCTGAGATTTTTCCTAGAGTCTTCTTAGACCTGGGCCCTGCCCTCAGGGACTAAATGGTCTTTTCCTGAAATAAAGTTTTGTAACTGGTAAATCTACGCCTTCCCAGTGGGAGTCAGTTTTTTTCTTTCCTTGATGTGGGGGTGGATATCAGCTTTGCTGCTCAGGCTTGGGGGAAGTCCCTTTCTTACCTGCTGAGCCACCTGGCCAGCCCCAGATGACTCTTCTGCTGTCTAAGCCTTGTGTGAGGAGCTCACAAAGCCAAGGCTTCATGGAAGGAAGGCAGCCCTGGCATGTGTGTGGTGGTGTTCGTTTCTAAAGCCTTCCTATTCTTCTCACACTAGATCTACACACTGGCTTTGTGCAGGAAGCAGATAGGATTCCCGCCATTCACATGAGATACTTGATGCTCTGAAAGAGGAAGTAAAGATGTGCACAGGTTGAACGCTCTCCCGCCGCAAAGTTCTAAACTCCAGCTCTGGGTCTTCTTTGGTCAACCAACCAACCAATTCAGAAAACACATGAATTCAAGACCAAAGCAAGGGCAGTGTTCAGGTGGCAGCATCTAACAGGAGCTCTCTCTCTCTCTTTGTATAAACACTTAGTGTCCCACTGGCCCAACACCACTTTCTCTGATAGTCAGGAAGCAGAGCCACAGAGAGGTCTAAATCTTCCTGTTGGCTCCAGCCCACACAGTATGTCAGCCTGCAGAGTTGGGATGCTACCTGGGCAGCCAGGCTGCAAACCTAGGCCTGGGACCTTTATCTCTACAGTGCCCTGCCTCCCTGTACCCTACACCACTTGCTGAAAATGATAGCCACAAAGCCTATGTCTGAGCACTTGGTTTATAGGCAGTTAAGTTTAAGGCAGAGGACTAGACCAAAGTCCCTTTTGACCTAGAGATGGCAGGTTTTGATGAATTCTCTTCAAGAGTCTAGCCTTAGCTGGATATGGTTGCACATACCTTTGATCCTGGCACCAATCTCTGTGAGCTCAAGGCTAGCCTGGTCTACATAGCAAGTTCCAGGCCAGCTACAAAGTAAAATCTTGTCTCAAAAACAATGAAAAAGATTCCATCCAGTCTTTCAAATGAGGATGGTGATAGACATCTGCTCTGAGGTTTCCAAGGTTGAACATGCCTTCCCATCCCACTTCACTTGCACATTCTTCCTTCTTTGGCCCTGGGTTCAGTGAGGGGGCAGTGGCAGGAGGCTGGGGCAGGTCACCTTGCCCAAGAATTAAGGAAAAAGAATGGCAGAGTGCCAAATGACGGGGTACTGAGGCAATGCTTCAGAAATGCAACATGCTGTTATTGCCTGAGGTCCAGGTCTTCATCTCAGAGACAAGAGAGAGCCCTGCAGGACCAGCAACATGTATTTCAATCATATCATTTCATTGATGGAGATGCAGAGGCCCAGAGACATGAGGCTACATAGCATTTATTCAGTACATTTCCTGAGAACCTACTTGGGGTGCCAAGGGAAGCATAGAGCATCCGTAGCAGAGGAGTCCGTGGCAGGAAGTCACACAAAGTTGCATTGTGATCTAGCTATGAAGAACAAGGAGTCTATTAGGCAAGTCCCTCTAGGGAGGTCTGTTTGAGAGGAGCAGTTTAAGCTGAGTTGGAGGGTAGATAACAAGGGTACAGGGAGTGAGAACAAGCTGGGCTGAGCCTCCTGGAGCCTCAGCAGAGCAGGTCTAGAGCTAGCGGCAGTTTGTGAGAGATGTTTGCTGTGGTTGTGTTTTGAGACAAGGTCTGATGTAGCCCAGCTTGGCCTCAGAATTGATGTGTAGCTGATGATCTTTAGCTCCGGGTCTTCCTGATGTCACATTCTAAGTGCTAGGATTCCAGGCTTGCGTCTCCAAGCTAAGGTCCTGGAGTCAGTTCTTATAATAGGAAGCTGTCAGAGGGCTTTTGCTTTTTTTTTTTTGGACACGCAATCTGGGCATTTGGGAGGCTGAGGCAAGAGGGTCACTGTGAATTCAAAACTAGTCGGGGTTAGATATCATGGCCCTGTGTCCGAAACAACGGAGTGGAAGGAAGAGTAGACATTAAAAGCAGGAAGGGGAGAGGAGGGTGGAGGGAGGGAGGAGGAGGAGAGAGAGGAGGGGAAGGATCAGGAGAAGCAAGTGAAGGAAAAAACAATGGTATCCCAGTGCCAGCCACCCATGCAAATGAGCCTGACCTCACTGTGTCTTTGTAAGCAGGTCTCTGTGTACTTTACCCGAGTGGTAATTAGGCCACTCACATTCACTGGCAGTTCCTTCTTTCTCTGTGTATCTGGGGTGGACATAGAGATCCAGGTACCCAGGAACGTGCAAGCTCTGTGACCTCATGCTATTCACAAGTGCAGGCTCTCTGGTGGCCTGCAGCTCACCATCAGCTCCTCTCCTCCCCCTGGGATCAAAAGCCATCATCATGAAAGGTAAAGGGCTGCACTCTACACCAGCGCCATGCTTAATATTTTTTAGCCCTAGGTTCTCCTCAACCATCTAATGCCACTGCGTACTACTCTTCAGGGTCTGCAAGACAGCTGCCACCAAACCTGAGATCAATACGTAAGTAAGGGAAGGAGTCATCCTCTGTTTCCGTATCATACATCACAGAAGAATATGCATGCATCTCTTACACACACCCATACCCCCACTGAAACACGAATTCTAGTTGGTATTTAATGAAAACTCAAAGCCAGATACAAGGGAAAAGCTGGAATATCAGAGAGAGGAGACAGACCACAGTCAGTTCTCACCCAACCAACTTCTCAGGGTAAAAGCTATCTTCCAGAGTCCTCAGCCTGGCTTGTTGCTACTTCAGAACAAAACACCATCTGCCTATGTCTTTAATATCTTCTTCACCCAGATGTTTCACTTCTGGGTTCAACCTGAATCATAATCCTAGAGTTAGGATTAAAGGTGTGAGCTACTACTGTTTGGTAGTCAGGCCTTGAACTCACAGAATGATCTGTGTCTCTGGAGTCAAGGGATTAAAGGTTTGAGTTACCACTCTCTGACCCTCCTGGCTTGACTGTGGGTGGATCTGTTCTCTGATAGTCCAGGCTAACTTTATTAAATATAAAATATATCACTGCAGCACACAAAGTAAATAAATAAATAAAATAGTATGGCTGGAATACATCTTAATGATAATTTAGCACAGACTAGGTCCAATCCCAAGGGTTTTGTGGTTGTTTATTTTTTATTATTTTATTTTTGAGTTTCTCTTTGCAGCCCTGGGTGTCCTGGAACTCTGTAGGCCAGGCTGGTCTCAAACTCAAAGAGATCTACCTGCCTCTGACTGCAGACTTCTGAGATTAAAGGCATGTACCACCAGTACCCTTACAAGTTTTTTAAAAAAGGGAGATGGCTCAGCTGTTAAGAGTACTGGCTGTTCTGGAGGACCTGGGTTCAGATTCCACCATACACATGGCAACTCACAACCCTCTAACTCCAGAACCTCTTCTAATGTCTCAGACATCAGGCACATATGTGGTACACAGACATACGTACAGTCAAACCATATTTCCATATACAATGAATATATCTTTAAAAAAAAGACTGCTAGGAAAGGTAGAAACTTCTAGAATTTGTAGTCTGAAGTTCAGGTGGAGAAAAAAGATCTTTATCTAGATTTCACAGGAAGGAAGGAGAAATGCAGAGCTCTCTGCAGAGGAGAAGGCTGGGTGAGGACCTGAGTTAGTGATTCCCAAAACAGGTCCTAGGGAACAGCCTTTGAAGAAGGCTGCAGTCACTACTTCTTATGCAGTTGCAGTGGGTGTTAAAGGCTCTGGGACCTCCCACAGCAAATCTTTACTTAAGTAATTTATGTATTTTGCTGTACTGATGCACTAACCCAGGGTTTCAACTAGGTGAGGGCTCCGCCACTCAGCTACCTACTTCCCCCTTGCTCACCCCAAGTTTTTCCGCATGCTCCAAAGATTGACTATATCTTCTTGACTCTTCAAGTTCTGTGTTATTAGGCACCACCTCAATGTAAAAGTGCCCTTTCCCAGCCTCTGGAGTCTTTCATCTTGTTACTCTAGGGGCCCCACATCGTACTTTGGGCAGTGACTGTACCTCCTCCACAGCCTGCCATGCTGAGGCTCCTGAGAAGGAAGGTCAGTCAGTCTGTGAACCATGGATGTTGACTGCACCTCCTGGACATCAAAGCTTACCCTAAATAAAGGGCAGCTCCTATCTTTCCTCACCTCTACCAAGACAAAGGCCTAGGAAGCCTTGTCAAGGAAACTCAGGGACATCCTTAAGGATGCCAAGGACTAGAACCAGTTACCCCCCTCCTTGGACTCCCTTTAAGTTAGAGCAGATTCTCCACCATTTCAAATTCTCTTAAGTCTAACCACTTTTTTGTTTGTTTTTCAAGACAGAATTTCTCTGTGTAGCCCTGGCTGTCCTAGAACTAGCTTTACAGACCAGGCTGGCCTTGAACTCACAGAGATCCACCTGCCTCTGCCTCCTGGGTGCTGGGATTAAAGGTGTGAGCTACCACCATGCAGCTTTTTTTTTTTGTTGTTTTGTTTTTTTTTTTTGTAAATCTAGCCACTTTCAAGAAGGCTTCCTAGCCTGCCTCTTTTCTGTTCTTATCCCCTGGAGTCCTCACCACCCCTACTTCAGTCTCCAAGGACTTGTCTGCACCTCATGACTAAAGGGATGGGGTCATCCAGGGATCTGATCTGAGGACAGCAAGACCAAAGGCTCACTACTACATGCTGGACCAATGGATCTGTATTTAAAGTCAGTAATAATAATAATAAAATACTGGGTTAGCAATTGGCTCAGCAGGTAAAGATGCTTGCCAGCAAGCCTCATGACTTGAGTTTAATCCCCAGGATCCACACAGTGGAAAAGAAAGCTGAATCCTAAAGGATGCCCTCTGAACCTTCATACATGGCCATACAATAACACATACACAAACTATAATTCATTTTTATTTTTTTTAAGATTTATTTTTATTATATATGTGTCTGCCTATTTGTGTAAGTATATTCTACATGTGTACAGTTGCCTGAGAAAGCTGGAAGAGGATTTTGAGTTCCCTGGAACCAGAGTTATAGGTGGTAGTCATCCACATAATTTGAGTGTGGGGAACCAAACTCAGGTCCTCTTCAAGAGCAGTAATAGCAACTGTTAGTGAATGTAACTTTTAAAAGAGATTTAAAAATTGCCTGGTATGACTTTAATCCCAGCACTCGGGAGGCAGAGGCAGGAGAATCTCTGGGTTTGAGGCCAGCCTGAACTACAAAGCGAGTTCCCGGATAGCCAGGGCTGTTACACAGAAAAGCCGGCCTGTTATATAGGATTAGGTGAGACCCAAGATGGCATATGAGTGTACTGGGGTTTAGCAGTGCCTGGAACATTTTAGATATTCAGTTAATATGCTAATTGAGGAAACAATGAGTAGCCCAGTGCTTTACCTTTTCATATTTGCTACAGTTTGTTTTTAAATTATCTTTACTTATTTTTCCGTGTGTGCGTTCTTTTGAGGGTGGTATAGTGTGCAAGTGGGAGCCAGAGAAACTTGCAGGAGTCAGTTCCCAGGACTGAACTCAGAGCCTCAGTCATGGTGGCAAACACACTCAACTGGGAGCCATCTCATGGGCCATACATTCTTTATTATTATTATTATAATTGCCATCATCATAATTGTACAGCTGAATGGGGCCCACAATGAACATATGCTGCCTAGTCAATATCAAGTCCACCCATGGCCCATCTTTCCACTCTTGCTACTTAGCCTCTTTCCCAGTCCATAATAAACCCTAATCTACCCTTGTCTTGTCTTCTCTTAGAACTTGTTTTTCTGTATCTCCGTCATTTTCTAAGTTTTGTGGTCTTTATATCACTTGGTTGATTTAGTGAGTGAGCGTATTTGTAGATGCCAAGGTGCGCAGTATGAAAGTCAGGGAACTGCTCGCATGGGGTCTGGGCATGAAACTCAGGTTGACAGGCTTGGTGGCTAGCACCTCCACTCTCCACCTCACCGGCCCTGTTCTCATCGTTTTCATCCAGATGGCCATGCTTCTTTCCGTCCTAAGCTGGATGACTGTCCACCCACCGTGTTTCCACACATTTTGCTCATGCTCTCTTCTGTTGATGGACACCTAGGCTGATCTAAATCTTGGCTGCTATCAACAGTGCTGCCGTCATCATTTCCTAATATGTACCCAGGCGTGCTGTAGCTAGATTGTAACAGTAAGCCCACTTTACCATTCTGGGGGAACCACCAATTGACAGTCCATAATGCTTACACTAATTTACACTCCCTTGGTAATGCATAATCCTTTAATATAATCCATAATCCATAATCTCTACATCCTTTCTCTCTTCCTTCTTTCCTTCCTTTCTTTTCTCTCTCTCTCTCTTTTTTTTTTAGTGTTTTTTGTTTTGTTTTTTTACGTTTTTTTAGAGACAAAGTTTCTGTGTGTAGCCCTGGCTGTTCTGGAACTCTTCTGACCAGACTGGACTCAAACTCTGAGATCTGACTGCCTCTGTTCCCTAAGAGCTGGAGGTAAAGAGGTGTGTGCCACCACTGCCGGGTGGATGAGAGCTTTTCTAACCTACCTGAGATGGAATTTCTTTGTCTTCTCTTTTGCTTTTTGCTGTTGGCTGAGAGCGGCCTGCAGTTGCTGGAGGGAAGAGAGTGTGGGAGGAAGATAACAGGCCATGGACAAGGTGAGGGTCAGTCTGTGCTTGTGAGAACACTGAGCTGCTGAGGAGCAGGGGCCTGTCAGAGTCAGAGAGCAGCCTGAGGCTATGTGGCAAATCTCACATAGTAGGCTGGCCAGTCAGAGTCCCATGCAGAGGTAAGACTGGGGCTGCCAGCATAGCTTAGTTGCTGCTGTGCTTGCCTAGCTTATAGGAAGCCCAAGGTTCAGTCCCCATCACTGTATGAAGTATAAAGTGGTTATGGTGCTGTATGAACGTAACCAGTACTCTGGAGATGGAAGGGAATTGGGAGTTGAAGGTCACCTTCAGCTTTGTTGTGAGTTTTAGGCCTGCTTGGGATGCACAAGATCTGTCCCGAGACCATCATGGAGGGCAGCAGAGATGCAGTATGGAAAAGAGTTTGCTTAAGTGTTATTGATGACATAAAGGTAGGTTGATGCCAGGTGCCAAATTGGGAGCAAGTGTGGGAAAGCTGGTCTTCTGTTAGCCCTTCTCTACTGCAAACCATCTCATGCTTCCGCAAGAGTCTCTTTCATGTGGAATTAGGGGGCATCATCATACCTGATAAAAAATGGTTGCTCTAGGATTAGGTGTGATGACAAAAGTGTCCTTTTCTACTCCCTCCCACTTGACAGGCCACAGAGGTGACCTTAGGCGAGCCTCTTTCCAGGAGCTGAAGTCATTGCTCTGCACGTGCCAGAGGGCCTGTATGTCTTTGGGGATGGAAAATGCTTCCCAGCTGGCATTGTTTGTTCTGGCCAAGGTCTCTCCCCCTCCTTCCATTGGCATAGGCAGTACTGTACCCAAGAGCTACCAGAGGAATTGAGTGTCCAGTGCAATTTCTTCCAGAAATCCAAGGTCCTTTGGAAAATTAAACCCACAAAGGAATAAAACCCTGTGTCCAAGGCCAGGTGTGGAGGTGCATGCCTGTAATCTTAGGACCTGGGAGATAGAGACAAGAGAATTATAGAATTATTGTTGGGGCTGGAGAGATGGGTCAGGATTAAGAGCACTTGCTGCTCTTTCAGAGGACCTGGGTTCAGTTCCTGGCATATACATGGTGGCTCACAATCATCTTTAACTCCAGTTCCAGGGGATCTGACACACTCTTCTGGCTTTCTTGGGCACTAGGAAGTACGCAGCACACACATATATACAGGCAAGACAATCATATACATCAAAAATCTACCAAATTGTCTGGTGACACTCTCCTTTAATCCCAGAACTTGTGAGGCAGAGGCAGGCAGATCTCTGAGTTCAAGGCCAGCCTGGTCTACACAGAGAGTTCCAAGAGAGCCAGGGCTACACAGAAAAACCTTGTCTGAAATAAATAAATAAGCAAAACCAAGCCTCTTGTATGAGCAGGTGCATTGTAAGCTAAAGCACGGGTCAGGTCATTCTTTCACTCATTCCTAGGCCTAAAATAAGACAGCATATTGGTCCTGGGATGAGAGGATTGATCTTCCATAGTTCCAGAATAGGGATTTGGGTTATCAAACAGCCTCCCAGTTGTTCTTCATTCCCAACTCTGCTTCAGTTCAGGAAATTCTCAGTACCAGCAGCAAACATACATATTTAACTGCATGAAGGTATTTAGACCCACTGTATACTTTTTCCTTTTTTTGTCATGGGTAATTTAGGTTATCCTCAGATACAATGTATAGACAAGGTTGGCCTTGAACTCCTCATCTTCCTGGCCTCATAACCTGAATGTTGAAATTACAAGCATGCTGTAACATGCCTGGCTCTAAAACAAGTATCTGCATTAATTATTTGGTTTGGTTAAGTATTTAGAAAAAAATCTTCTGTGTTCAGAAAGCTGTAGTGTGTCAGCAATCAGAAATCTGGGCTGAGGATGTAGGCTCAGCAGTTTTAACAGTGGGCCTGGAAAGCTCAAAGCCTTGACTTCAATCCTTAGCAATTCAAATAGAATAAAATAACTGGAATCATTAGCCTGAATTACTCAGTAGTACAGTGTGTTAGCATCCAAGAAGAGACTGACATTCAATTTTCAGGGTGGGGGGGATACCGATCTGAGTTCTGACTCCTGCATTACAACCTATCTTCTTTCCCCAACTTTCCTTTTTGGCGGTGCTACATATTAAGCCCAGCCCCCCCCACCCCCCCCACCCCCCCCACCCACCCCCCCCCCCCACCCCCCCCCCCCCACCCCCCCGTCTCTTCTTTAATTTTGAGAAAAAGGTCTTGCATTTAGTTCCAGCTAGCATGGCACTCACTTTGTAGCCCAGGCTAGTCTCAATCCAAACTTTCTGCAATCCTTTTTGCCTCAGCATCACAGGCATGTGCCACCACCCTGACTTATCTATTATTATTATTATTATTATTATTATTATTATTATTATTATTATTGTCTGTTTGCTTTGTTTTTTCAAGATAGAGTTTCTCTGTGTAACAGTTCTGACCATCCAAGAACTTACTTTGTAGACCAGACTGACCTTGAACTCAACAGAGATCTTCCTGCCTCTGACTCTAGAGTTTTGGGATTAAAGATGCCTGCCACTATCCACTATCGCCTAGCTTTATTATTATTAATATTAAAGATTCTGTTTTATTTTGTGTATGAGCACTTTGCCATCTAGTATTTTTACCACATGGGTGCCTGGTACCCAAGGAGGGACAAAAGATTCCCTGGAACTACAGTTACAGACAGCTGTGAGCCATCATGTGGGCGCTGGGAACTGAATTTAGGTCCTTTGAAAGAGCAGCCAGGGCTCTTAACCACAGAGCCTTTTCTCCAGCCTCAGCTCTCCCATTTTCTTATTTATTTTTGAGACAGGGTTTCTCTGTGTAGTCCCGCTGCCCTGGAACTCACTCTGTAGACCAGGCTGACCTTGAACTCAGAAACTTGCCTGCCTTAGCATCCAGAGTGCTGGGATTAAGGGTGTGTGCCACTATTGCCTGGCTTCCTAGCCCTCCATTATTTTAATGTAGGAAAAACTAGATTTTGTTTTACCTTGGACTGGCCTTGTACCCTTGGATAAGTATCTTTATTTCTCTGAACTTCAGTGGCCTCATCTTTAAAAGAAGAAGATGAAGCAAGCAATCAGTTTATTTTCCCAGGGCTAAGTATCTCTAGTTGAGAAAAATCCTAAAGAGTCTCTTAAATTCTAAGAGACCCCACCACTACCACCACCACCAATGCCTTTCCTTGGCTCAGAGCAGCTCTCTCAGAGCTCTAGGTGCCACTCAGCAGGGCCTGACCACCTTTGTTGGAATGACACTGGCTGCCTTGCTGTGCCTACATGTTGCATGGGGGTACATCACCCCCTCTATGTGCAATTCTATAAGAACTGTTCCAGTCTGAAGTGTGGTGTCAAAAGCTTCTAATCTCAGCATTAAGGAGGCAGAGAGACAGGTGGATCTCTGAGTTTGAGGCCAGCTTGATCTACAGTGAGATCCAGGACAGATCTTGTCTCAAAAAAGTTCAGGGTCATGACCTTGGGTCATAGCTAGTCTGAGGACAGCCTAGGTTACATGAGATTGTCTCAAAACAAACAAAACATGGCTACTAATGACAATTATGTCAATGCTGACAAAGCCCAAGGGTCTAGTGTAAATACCATCTTCAGAAAATATTTACCAATAACTAAAAGTGCAACCAATGGATATGTGTCATGATTAGGCATATACATGCCAGTTTTTGTAACATCCTGCTTAAATTCTTTAAACCTTATGTTCCTTGGCACCTCTTCAAGCACTGGCCTTAGTGTGTGACTTATAATAGGGCACATTGGTTGTTACACTGATCCCTTAAGTCAGACATTAATTTTCCTCTGAGAGAGGGGCTCTGAGGGAAGCATGGAGAGCTGACCCAGGCTTTCAGGCCAGTGACTGGAGTTGAAAGCCTTGCCCTCCATCCCAGAAGACCACCTGAGTCCTTTAATCCTTTTGGAGATGGCCAACTGTTCAGTTGCTCAATTTGTTAGGGCTTTAGGGGACTGTGGGAATTCAGGCAAAGCCTGCAGTCTTAAGGTTCTCAGATTTTTAGATCCAGTCCCAGAACTTCTCCCATTTCCAGTATTTTGGGATCTGAGTTCAAATCCTTCCCTTATCAATTAAAACTGCTAATCTGGCTTTATTACCTTGTGCAGTGACTACAGGAACAGCATTTGTTTCTCGTGTTTACTGTGCCTTCCCCCGCCTTAAAGTGTAAATTCCAGGACAGGTGCATGTTAGAACTTTGCAGGCCCCCAGAGCACGAAGTCAGTAAATATTTATCGAACCAAATGACAGTGAAATTTGAAACCGTCTGGAATAAATGATTCCTTCATTTTCCAACAGTTAAACTGAGAGCCAGAAAGTGGACCTGAATACTGCAGATCAGATATCCTAAACAGTAAAGGGGTGAGGGTTAGGATAAAAATCTCAGAGTCCCCCAACTGACAGTTGAACTCCATCCTAAACAATTCCTAAGAAAAAAAACCACAAGCTACTTGAAAGAAAAGCCATTCCCTGCCCATAAAATACTGGATTTCGGGGACCTGGATAGGGTGGGCACTACTGGGAATTTGGTTTTCTTTCGAGGCTACCTCTAAGGACTCACTGCGGGTGCCATTGCCAGGCAGCAGCTGGGCCAAGGTCACCGGAGTGGGACCAAGAGCCATGCACAGGGGGCAAAGAAGCCCTTTGCAGCATCTGCAAAGTCAGGGCCGATGCATGTAAAGACATCTCCGGATTCCCGCAACCCATGTCGCCAGCGTTAACAGGCCAGTTGGCCGCGTGGCCAGGTCCCATGTGCTCCACCTGCGGCGGCTCTTGGGCGCTGGCCCTTTAAGGCTCCTCCCCCACCCCCGCCCTCCCGAGTTGCATCAGGCACGTGCTCGTCCCCGTCGGCTTGCTGAGCCGCAGGAATGGCCGCTGGGGGCGGGGACGGGGCGTGGTCTTTCGCCGTGCGCGTGCTCACCCGCCGCCGCGCCGTCCCCGCCCCTCGCGCGCCGCGTCTCGAGGCGCGCGCCCGCCCGCCGCCCGCCGCGGATCGCGTGGTCTGGCTCGGCTCTCCGCGCCGCTCCCCCCCCGGGCCGTCCTCACCGCTGCAGCCCCCCGAGCCGCCCCGGGCCGGGGGCGGGGGGACGCAGGCCGGGGACCGAGGCCCGCCAGGCCGGCTAGGCCGGACAGGCGCGCCGGAGCCCTCTGCCCGGCGCGCCGCTTCGCGTCCGCCTGCTCGCGCCGTCCCGCGTCCGCGCGGCCCGGGCCCCGGCGCCCCGCCAGCGGCCTCGAGCGGGGCCCGCGGCGCGCCCGGCCGCTCCGCGCAGATGGCCACTCAAGTGGAGCCGCTGTTGCCGGCGGGTGCCGCGCTGCTGCAGGCCGACGAGCACGGCCTGGCGAGGAAGAAGCCCGCGCCTGACGCCCAGGCCGAACCGGGCCCGAGCGACGGCGGCGGCGAGCCCGACGGCAGCTCCCGCAGGCCAAGGCCCGCCTGCGCCAGGCCCAGCCGCGACGGCGCGGAGCGCGAGAGCCCGCGGCCACCCGCAGCCGCCGAAGCCCCAGCGGGAAGCGACGGCGAGGACGGCGGCCGGCGTGACTTCGTGGAGGCGCCGCCGCCCAAGGTGAACCCGTGGACGAAGCACGCGCCGCCGCCGACCGCGGTGAACGGACAGCCGCCTCCAGGTGGGTCTGCTCGGCGGAGCATTGGCCCGCGCGGTGACGCGGGCGTTTCCCTCAGATCGACCTGCCGGGGCAACAGCGGTTGGTGGCAACGGCGCGCCTCGGGCCTAGCTGGCCGGACCGGGCCGGGCGGGGTCGTTCGGTGTGCGCTCGGTGTGCCCTGTGTACCCTATGCGTGCTGGCGCCCCGGGAGTGCGTGTTCAGTGAACATGTGTCACGGCACCGAGCGGGGCCTGGCTTTGAACTTAGCAACTTTGCGCCTCGGGGAGCCGGCTGAGTCTTGGGGAGTGCGTTCTCCGGCGTGCTTCGGAGCCGGTGGCGGCCCGCGGCGACGCGAGGGGCGTGTGTGGCGGCGAAGGAGTGGCCGTGCCGGTGCGGGGCGGGCGGGTGACAGTTGGGCGCCATGCGCTGCGCCGGGGCTGTTCGCTGCGCTCGCCGGCCTGGGCTGCGCGCGGGGCTCCCCTCCCCCTCCGAGTCCGGATGGAGGTGACTAGGGGATCCCTACCGAGGGCGATGGGCTTGGTTAACGAGGGGCACAGAGGGCTTCCGTCTGTGTGTTCCTAGGTGAGCGTGGCTCTGGTCTATCATCGCCGGCGTCCAGTACGCCTTTTATTTATTCTTAAGACTCCTTTAGACCGTGGGCACTTGAGGAAGTCGGAGCTAGCCTCTTTCAGGTTCCAGAGTGCAGGAAAGTGCAGGCCTAGTTCTGGGGGAATCCAGCACAGCCCCATCTTTAGCAGCTTTTTGGTTGCCCTTTCGATTTCTCTTAGGGTTGCTTCATTAGGAGGAGGGCACATGGGGTGGGGGTGTGTGCTGTAGAACCAGTGCTCTATTCCTCTGCTTCCCTTCCAGAACCCTCTTATGCAAGGGGCAGTGCTGAAACCTCCATTTTCTTTCAGATCCTTGCTCTCCACCCACAGAGTGGGGGAATCAACTTTAAGACGCTCTTTGGTCCTGCCCCTCTTTAAACCCAGAGGTATAATCATCTTCTCGAGTAGCGCTCCTCAGAAGTTTAAATGGGGCTGTTCACTCAGGCCGCCGAGTTTAGCTACTAGTGAACCTGCCTTGTGGGTTTTAAATCAGCTGTGACATCAGGCAGGATTGGGTGCCTGAGCTGGCATTTTGTATAAAGCCAAGGGCCCTTGATAGCTTGCGTCACTGGGGTTATTGATCGTGAGAAGAAGACAGCTTGGCTGGCATCTCAACTTTCTCTCCGGATAAAGTCAGACGCGATTTAAGTGGCCAAAGAACAAATTCTAGGTAGGGTAGATATGTTCTGTTGCCTTTCTTTCTTTCTTTTTTTTTTCTTAACTTTTTAAGACGGTTCTCGGCTTGCCTAGCCCTGTCTGTCCGTCCTGGAACTTGCTCTGTAGACCAGCTGGCCCCGAATTTAAAGAGATCCTCCTGCTTTTGCCTCCGGAGTGCTGGGATTAAATTCCTGCACCACTACCTCTCTGTCCTGTTTTGGTTGGTTGGTTTGTTTGGGGGATCTTAAAACAAGAGAGTGACTACCAGTTGGTTTAGAATCTTTGGTGTAGTCTTTTGGCAGACTACCGGAATTAATCAGCTTTAAGGCCTTGGTGCTTTGTAGAGTGAATTCTGTGATTGGGTTGTCTGCCCTGTAAGGTTTGCTCGTGGCCTTATTTTGTCAGCCAATGGGATCTGTAGGTCCTTTTTCAGCCCTACTTTTATTTACAGAATGGACATGTTTAAATGTGACACTGGTGGAGTGGCTGTGTGGTCTTGGGGTTTTTGTGTTCTGTGATGCATATGTTTTTGGGAGTCTGCAGAAACGAGTGTCTCATAAGAAGCTACGCTTTCCAAAGCTTGCTGCAAATGCCTATTTTTAGCCTCCTTTTGGCTCAGATGCTGGTGTTTTAGTTCTTAAGAGACACAAGCAGTAACTAGTAATAAAAATGTTTTAGCATCTCTTCCTCTCATGTGGACTTCTCAATCTAGTTTAAACTTTAAAGTCCTAGGTTTGTATGGGGAGGGCACGGTCTTAACGTATAGCCTAGGGTGGCCTGGAACTTATTTAATCAAGGGTGGGCCTAACTTCTTTATTCTCCTGCCTCTGCTTTCCCAGGGCACAGAGTACAGGTGTGTAACACCATACCTGGTTTTAGGTTTATAGTTTTGTTATGACTGGGTTTCTCTGTAACTGCCTTGAGTCTCCTATACACTTTGTATACCAAGCTGGCCTTGAACTCAACAGCACTCCTGAGTGCTGGGATAAAGTCATGAGCCACCTTGCCTGGCAGGTTTTTAGTTTTAAATTTTGAGATTTGTCTTTTTGGATACCCTCCCTAACGGTATTACTTACATTCTTTTTCTTTTATTCAAGCCACACCCCTGTGTGGGAAGAGATGCAAGGTTCAGGGCTCAGACTGCACATATTCTATATTCCTTGTTAGCAGGGTGTCTCACCTTTCCTATTTGCAAAACATGGATTAATCTATGAAGTACATATTTCAAAGGGTAGTGGTGAGTACTGACTGTGATAACTGATACCTGTGTATGATTTAGTTTAGTGCAGTGGTTCTCAACCTTCTTAATGCTGTGATCCTTTAATATATAGCTCCTCATGTTATGTGAGCCATAAAATTATTTTCATTGTTACTTCATTACTAATTTTGTTACTGTTATGGATCATAGTATGTTTTCCAGTGGTCTAAAGTAACCTTTGTGAAAAGATTCTTGGACTCTCAAAGGGGTTCCCACAGGTTAGGAACAACTGCACTTTAGTGCCTGGGAGGTTATGGGACCTCAGGAACTTTTATCTGTATCTCCATTTTTATTTTATTTTATAAATATAAAATGGATTTAAGAAAGCAGTCAAAGCATGCATGTTTTGTTTTTGTCTATAGCTCAGCACCCCACAAGAAACACAGATTGCTTTTAAGTTCACCTTTGAGCTTGGGCATGGTAGTTCACACGTCTCATCCCAAGGAAGGCTGAGGCAGAATGACAGAGTTAAGAACAAGCTTCTGGAGATAGTATCTTGAAAAAAAGATTAACTTTTGACTCTAAGTTGATGCACCCTTGTAATAAAAATCCACATAAAGTTACCTTTGCTTGTTTGGGCATGCAGAGTATATATATGGACAGCCTTTAATTTATTTTGTTTTTTAGCATTTATTTTATGTGATGGGCTGCTGGTGCATGAATGCCATAGGACATCTTACTGGAGTCTGTCCTCTCCTTCCACCAAATATGGGTCCTGAGGACTGAATTCAGATTATCATGCCAGGTTGCAATTACTTTTACCTGCTGAGCCATTTGCTAGCCCTTGGCCCCCTCCCTCCTATGTGTAACAGCTCTGGCTGTTCTGGAACTTGCTCTCCAGACAGGCTGGCCTTAAATCATAAGAGATCCTTCTGCCTTTTTCTCTTGAGTGTTGGGATTAAAGGCAAACACCAAATCAAGTTTTAGTTAATTTGTGTCTCCAAGACCCTGGAGAGAACTCACCCATGCTTTCCAACATACAGAAAGCAGCCTGTGTGAGTCTGTTGTGTATCTGCCTCTTAACAGGTATATTGAGAAAGCTTGTGCATGAGCTGAGGGTAGAGTCTGAGGCTTGGGTGCTTCTTTTTGTTTGTATGAGTCCTTGAAATGGAACTGATTGCAGAGTCAGAGTTAAAAAGCCAGCTAACTCCTGGTGTCCTGGGACATTGCCCTGAACCAGCTGCTATACTAGTTTGGTCATCACTAGGGCATCATAGCCTAAGTCTTCCAGCTCAGGAAACTGGGTTTACACCTTTGGTTTTCTAAGTTGCTGCTTAATCTTGGAATTTCGTCCCTCCCTGTGTCACTGTTAGTTTACTCCTCTAAAGGAGAGTAACAGTAGTGGTTTTGGAAACTTGTAAGAGTTGAAGGTGGTAAGTGTTTACAAAGCCCTCTCAGCACATGTGCCAGACACAGTGGGAGCCTGTAAGTGCTACATATGGTAAACACTGTTGAAAATTATTTTTGTAGGGCTGGTGAAATGGCTCAGCAGATAAAGGCACCTGACTTGAGTTGGATTCTTAGAACCCACATGGTTGATACCTGCAAGTATTCTGACCACACATATATAAATAAAAGTATGTGTATACATTTCTCATATAGTTATCAGGTACTAATCCTGTATTTGATTGAGCCCCAGTCACACATCTTACTGTCTCTCTGCCTTGTTTCTTCATCTGCAGTGAATTAGATTAGACCTAAATGTTTTAAGGTTCTGGTATTAAAATTGTTCTTCCTACTACAAAAAGAAACTACTCCCCACCAAAGCAAAGTTGAAGCAGAGCTTTAAGTGCATGTTTCCCTGAAGCCCTGTAAAGGCTGGGAAGAGACTCTTGATTTCATGAACTGAGGTTGGTAGCTTGGGGGGTGGGGCATGTGTTGGAGTGATTGACCTTACTGTGTGGTGGTAGAAAGCTCCTAACATTAGCACCTGTAAAACACCTCCCACCCCAATGTAAGAAAAAATAGATGACCTCAAGGTTCTCATCCTAACACCCCATCTTCCAAGTGCTGAGATTAAAGGTAGGTGTGGTTACCTAGTTTATCCAGTGTTTAAGGAGAAATTTAGCAAAATGAATTTTTATCAATAAAGAAGTGGACTTTGAGAAGGAGGAATGTTAAAGATGAAAGGTTGAAGTCCAGTCATATATTGTTGTGAATTTTGTCTGGATCTCAACTTGAGCAAACTGGGCATGAGCTTTTTTGAAAAGTAGGGTATGCTCGCTCATGTCTATGCTCATCACTGGGATACTGAGTCAGGAAGAGTTTTAGGTCAGCTTAGGATACAGAGTGAAATATTGTCCCAAGCAAACAGACTCCTACATAAAGTCCTTTGATGACAAATGGGAGACTTGATCATTTTAGTTTACATTTGATTATGTTGTTTTGTTGAGAGCATATGGTCATTCCCTTGTTTTGAGTTTGTTGGTTATATATTTTTGCAAATAAGCACTAAGAACAGTTTGAGTCTTTCCCACCCTGGCTCATGTCACTTTCCAGCTACCTGCTCAGAAAGGGGAAAGGTGATTGGGGAGGGGCCCTGGCTTCTGGGGATGGGGTAGTCATAAGCCCTCTTGAACTCTGAACCTCCTGAGGGACTGAGTCTTTGCTAATTCCTGCCTTGGTCTTGCAGTGGGTCCCAGCCAGAGCCAGCATTTTGTGCTATTACTCTGCATCCAGTCCTCTTCCTGGGAAACAAGCAGAGAGAAGGAACAGTGCCCCAAACCACAAAGCCCTCTTAAAGAGAGGTTGGCAGATGGGAGTGCCCCTGTTCACAAAATCCAAGAGGAGCTCCGAGGGGTGATTAGGTGTTGTTGGCTCTGGAAGGATTTCAGTCAAGGTTCACAGACCTCTGTTGGCTGGTCCAGGGTGATTCTCAGTGAAGTGACCAGGAGAGAGTATGACCTTAACCTTTAGGGCTGCGGTTTTGATAATAGCAATGAAGACAGCTAAGTGAAGGGAGAAGCTGAAGAAATGTAAAAGTCTTGTATACATCCTTCCCTATGCAGTTCTTCAGTGCTGCCTAAATTTAGGTTTGATGGCACAGTATCCTACACAGGGATAATTGCCTCAGAGCCAGAAGATGTATTCCACAACCAGATTTGTGTAGACTGGGGGAGGGGAGTGTAATTCCCTGCTTTTCTTCAATGAGGTTGAGTTAGTGAGTTTTGGGATGGCCAGCCTCCTGTGGCTGATGACCTGAGATGTTTCAATGAGGGTTTTCAATGAGATAGTCTTGATGTTACTGGCACCTTTGTCTTTGGCAGAGTCTTTGGACTTCCAGATGAAATGTGTAAAGCTGGCTAGGTGATGAAAGTCCTCACCTTAGTGTGGGGTACTACTGTTCACATAGCTGTTGACCACCAGAGGCTTCTGGATGGTAGCCAGGATGCATAATTTTTCCTGTTTGTTGGTTTAGTTTAAAGAGGTCGATGTGGTCTCAGCAGGTGCTCTTAACGCTTCTAATCATGAAGAACAGACTCACAGGAGATTGAGCAACTATCCTAAGTGTTCAGAGAAACTTGAGGGCATCTTGCACTTGTCTTTGTCAAAGCATGTGTAATTCACTAGCACAATCAATTTGAACCTTAAAATTTGCTTCTAGATATAGATGTTTCTTTTCACTCTAGTATGAACTACACATATTTTTTTTTGAAGATTTGCTTTGTTTATTGTGTATACGCAATATACTGTATACAGTGTTCTGCCTGCATGTGTCTGCAGGCCAGAAGAGGGCACCAGATCTCATTACAGGTAGTTGTGAGCCACCATGTCATTGCTGGGAATTGAATTCAGGACCTGGAAGAGCAGTCAGTGCTCTGAACTGTTGAGCCATCTCTCCAGCCCCTAGACATCATTCTTTACTTAGGTTTAGGTTGTCCCAGCAGCCTCTTTAACTAACTGTACTGGCTGGGTTCCTTTGGCCTCAGACAGGTTGATGAGAGGACAGGAAGATTAAATATAGAGGAGACTGGGCACATATATAGCCAGTCACATACTTTAGCTAGGATGCCACTTACTAAACATTTCTGAAATCTCCTAAAAATATGCCACCATCTGAGGACCAAATCTTTAACATGTGAACCTGAGGGTCATTGCATGTTCAAATCATAGCATCCACCTAGTAGGACCACAGGAAGGTTAGTTTAGGAGAGAGTGTGCTCAGAAAACTGAGGTTTTCTCTTGAGACCTTGAATTTGGCCTTTTCATTTTGCTTAACAAAGACTATGTTGAAACCATTTTTCCTCATGGCCCAGCATCCTCTGTCCCTTGATCCTTAGAATTTGGAAGTTAGTTCACATCACATCCACCAGCGGTTTTCTTGACCCTGTTCTTTGCTGGCTTATTGTAGAGGTAGAAACCCAAATGGAGGTGGTCTCTCTCTCTCTCTCTCTCTCTCTCTCTCTCTCTCTCTCTCTCTCTCTCTCTCTCTCTGTGTGTGTGTGTGTGTGTGTGTGTGTGTGTGTGTGTGTGTTCTCGTGTTCAGAGGAGTTGGTGCTGGTGTATGATTGTCCCACCAATTGAGTTCAGTTCTGCTTTATGTGCTGAGCCAAATTGTTACTCTTGAATTTTTAGTGGAAGATGAGCCTGGGCGCTTTGTGGTAAAATTGTCTACTAGTCCTTTGGTATCTTTCCACAGCTTTGGATTTGTTGCAAAGAGCTCTTTCCTGTGTACGTCAAAAAGTCAGTTGTCATTAACAGCATAGTCTTATTTTGTAGTTAAGCCTTAGCATCTCTGACCTTATGCTTAAGTTTTGGTGCAGGTGTTAGGGCAGAACATGGTGGATTTTGGCTTGGTCTGTTGGTAACTTTGAACAGTGTCCCCAAGTGAACACAGCAGGTGCTGATTTTGAATAATTTAGACGATGATTTCTTGAGGAACCTGTAGCAAAAATTGGCAGTTCAGTTGTTGATTCAGAAAATTTAGACTCTGTTGGCCGCCAGCCCCTTCCCCTCACAGTTAAATAGTAAGATAAATTTGTCACATTGAGGCATTTGCTCTCAAAGAAGTCACAAATGGATTAGGTGTGGCTATGCACATCTTTAATTCTGGCTCTAGAGATGGATTGAGCTGCTTTTAAGGCCAGCCTGAGATAGTACAGCAAGAACCAGGCTAGCTGAGGCTACAAGCATTTGCCTCCCAGCCCACGGACGGCAAAGGCAGGTGGATGGATCTGAGTTGAGGTCAGCATAGTCTACATAGGGAGTTCCAGGCCAGCCAGGAACACATAGTAAGAATCTTGTTTAGTAAGACTCTTGTTTTTAAAATTCAAAAACAAGTCACAAAGTGACTTATCTGAGTCCACATCCTGCCCACCTTTTGACAGCTTTCAATTGATTGGCTTTAAGAACATTTTAAAAGAACCATCCATATTTTAAAATTGGGAAAAATTTTACTGATGTGGTGGTGGCATACATGCCTTTAATCCCAGCACCGGAGAGGCAGAGGCAGGCAGATTTCTGTGAGTTTGAGGCCAGACAGAGTTCCAGGATGGCTAGGGCTATGTGAAGAGACAGGCTATATCGAAGGATCCACCTCAAAAAAAAAAAAAAAAAACCAAAAAACTAGAAGTTT
Source organism: Phyllotis vaccarum (assembly GCA_033318265.1). Lineage (NCBI taxonomy): Eukaryota > Metazoa > Chordata > Mammalia > Rodentia > Cricetidae > Phyllotis > Phyllotis vaccarum. The sequence continues at coordinate 23,769,404 of JARWLC010000003.1, read as the reverse complement.
AGGGATTTTGAACTTTGCTGGAAGGAAGGAAGCTCTGCTGAATTGCATGAGAACACTGGTGAGGGCATGGTCTGTAGAGAGCTGTCACCTGACAACTGGTGGCCAAAACCCAGCCACTTCAGGACTACTGGTTTATATACAGGGCTGTTGCATGAATCCTGCTTGGTCTTACAATAATAAAAGCCTGGAGCCAGATGTTGGGGAAAAGTTGAAAGATGAGAGAGACAGAAATAAGCCACTGCCAGCTAATCTTCAGGCTGGTGTCTCTCATTTCTCAGCTGAAAGCAAGGGATTGCAGGTGAAGGGAGGGCTCAACTTCTCCCCTGCCCTTTCTTTCTCCACCCCGCTGTCTCACTTCCTCTTTCAATTTCCTAGTGCTGGGATTAAAGGTGTGTTTCACCTCTGCCTGATTCTGTTTGGCCTTGCCTCCCACTTGTTTGAATTAGTGACCACTCCCTGACCTCCATGGCTAAGCTAACTCTGTGGGTGGCTCTGTCCTGATTTTCAGGCAGACTATTAGATATACAACGTATCACCACACAGGGTCTTTTGTTTTCATCATTTCATCTGGCTTCCTTCAAGCACGAGGTCTGTGAACCCAGAAATTACCTTCCTTCATCAAAAGAGAAGGAACAGTGTTCTGTCCAAGGTATAAGCCAAGGAATGGCCTTGGAGATTTAGGGTAGGACTGGAAGGCTCTCCTGAGGGAGACTTGATGCCTGAGGCCCAGGATCAAAGCTAAGGATGAGCTTGCCAAGGAAACTGTTGCGTTAGGCTACAGCTAGCCTTTTCTTCTTTGCCCCTCCTGTGGACTGGGTATAAACCCATCGTTGGTTTCAGTCTCTGAAGGTCCCCTCTACCCCAGTCTCATCTATAAGGTGTGAGAACGACTAAGCGCATTGTTAACTACCACAATGGAAAGGGGTAAGAAAGATCCCAGGTAGACCTTGTGCAGTGTCATCATTCTGTTTGGGGAAGGAAGCCAATGCTCCTTGGAACATTTCTCTCTGGACAGGCTTCTCTCAGACAGTGCTGTCTTGTGCTCCCTGTAGAGGGGAGAGGAGAGAATCAGACATTGGAAGATCAGCTGCTAGCTTCAGTTGTGCATCTCATTGAAGTACTTGGGCAACATTACTGAATTTCCCCACTTCCTTTCTTGCTTCCTGTGAATGGGAGTTGTTGAACCACAAGGTCTGTTAAGGCTCTTTCCCATTAGGATTAATTTCACTTTATCAATTGAGGCAGAAGTTAAGACTGATTGTTATCATTCAGAGAATCTCCTACCCAGACTGGACCAGCTTTCCTCCCTAGAGCTAGGCTAAGACAGTGGGACTCTAGGCATGTGGCATTGTACACTCAGGCTGGGTAGGGTGGGCTGCCACCATAGGTGGTGAGTACTCTGCAGCATGCAGACAGTGGCACTACTTGGGAAGAAATGTGATGATTTCATTTTGTGTGAGCTATATCTCTTCTTATCTGAATGTGTGGAACCAAGGGCTGGTAGAATCTGAGGTCCAAGTGTTAGCTAACTGAGCAGAACAGAGGTGGTCCAGTACCAGTTCTCAGATTTATCCAGACTGATCCCATGGCTTGAACCTGGCTTTTGTGTGACAGGAACTGCTTGGCTCTCACAACCTTGAAAAGTGGCACAATCAGACATTGGTTTGAACAGCCTACTAAGAGTTAGGCCCTGGGAATTTTGCTGGGCACTTGAGAGAGGCCTGACCTATTGTTTACATTCCCACAGGGAAACAGTGAACTAACTACCAATTATCTGTTCCTGCCTATCAAATCACCTCCCAAAATAGCAGCTTAAAGAAGCAGCCCATGTTGAGGCTATGTGTGCAGTCCTGTTATCCAGCTACCTTGGAGGCAGTTTCATTGAGAAGTACTTGACAGTGACTAGGGACAGGCATTGTTAAGGTTTTGGTGTGGTAAGAGAGTGATTGTTACAGCTATAGAAAGGACAGAAATGGTCTGTGTAGACAAGGAGGGCTCAGATGTCTAGGGGACACCAGATTCTGTTGTGGGAGCTGGAGACCAATGACATGGAAGTATATGCCTTATGATTCCTGAGGTTAGGTTAATCCCACTCAGCTCTTGGGAGGCAGAGACAGGTAGGTGGATGGTGAGGCCAGCCTGATCTACAGAGTGAGTTCCAGCACAGCCAGGGCTACACAGAGAAACCCTGTCTTGAAAAACAAGAAAAAAATGTTTAGAGATTGTTTGGGTTTGTGGAGAATGGGGTGGGGAGCAAGGTGGAAGCAGAAAGGCCTGCAGGGAACTCAGGCAAGAGGCGGGAGACATGAAAGAAATAATACTAGAACTACGCCCTGGAGAGTCCTTCTTCCTCCAGACACATTTTGATGCTTAGTAACTTATATGGGGCAGAAAATGACTGAGCTAAAACAAAAGGGTTAAAAGTTGTTTTTAGTGTTGTTTCTTAGGGAATTTAAACAGTCTAGAAGGTTGCTTGTTTGATCTAAAACAGGACTTGAATCATGGTATTCAAGAGAGATTTCAACAAAAAAAATTTTCCTTTGCCTTCTGTCAGAGCAGAATGTAGGCAAGGTCTTGTTTATACCTGCAAGTCTGCTTTCCAAGGAAATGTGTGGGCTGGAGAGAGGGCTCAACTAGTTAATAGCATTTGCTGTTCTTTCAGAATACTGTTCCCAGAATCCACCTGTGTTCTACCCTCGGGGATTTAATGCCCTCCTGGTCTCTTGGAGGTACTGCACTCACGAGTATGTGTAATACACACAACAATACACTTTTTTTTTTTAAATTTTGTTTTTTGAGACAGTTTCTTTGCATAGCCCTAGCTGTCCTGGAACTCCACTCCGTAGACCGCCAGGCTGGCCATTGAACTCAGAGACTTTCCTCTGTCTCCCTAGTGCTGGGATTAAAGCAAGTGCCACCCTTGCCTCCCCCTACAGGAGATGTTGTGGCTACAGTCTTTGACTTCAGGCTCCAGTATCAGGCTCTAGTATCTGACTGAATGGAAGGTCCATAAGCTCTGTGTGCTAGGATTGGTGGATGACATAGAAGACTCTATAGGCAGCTGGAAGGTGTAGAGTCTCTTTCCTTCCTTTTCAGAGATATTGTGAGGGTAGGCATTATCAGAGGGACATTGTTGCCATCCCAGCACTGGGGATGCTGAGTAAAGGAAAGGAGTTCAAGGCCAGCCTTGGCTGCACAGCAGGTTTGGAGACCAATACTGAGATGTCTTAGGCTGTGAGTCAAGTGGTCGTGGTCAGTGCCATCTTCTTTTCCTTTTTCTCCTCCTCCCCCTCCTTTTTGTTTTGTTTTTTGAGACAGGGTTTCTCTGTAGACCAGGCTGGCCTTGAACTCACAGAGGTCCACCTACCAATGCCCCCCAAGTGCTGGGATTAAAGGCAGTGGCGCCTCCCCCTCTTTTTTAAAGACAGGGTTTCTCTGTAATCCTGGCTGCCCTGGAACTCCCTTTGTAGACTAAGTTGGTCTTGAACTCATACACAGGACTGGGATTAAAGGCATGTGCCAATGCCTCCACCACCACCTGGCCATATATTTTATATATATATATAATTTTTTTATATAAAATACAAAATTTTTATTTCATGTGACTGGTGTTTTGCCTGCCTATATTTTATGTCTGTGTATGAGTGTCAGAAGCTCTGGAAGGGGAGTTACAGGTAGGTGTGAACTGCCATGTAGGTAACAGGAATTGAACTCTGGTCCTCTTAACCACTGAATCATTTTTCCAGCCTCCTTCTCTTCCTCCCTGCTTCCTGATTTTTTTTTTTTTTAACCAACTCAGTGTTTACCTGTGGAATGGTGTTTCTTGCTCTGATCACCTCAAGTGCCTAGGATCTGAGCTAGTCACATGCAGTGCCAATCAGACAAAAGGAGCATTGGGTTCTTTTGTTCTTTCCAGATCTCTGGAGCTGTCATATTTTTACCTTAAATATTGAGTTGGTTAAAAAAAAAAAAAAAAAAAAAAAGAAAGGTCCTACTGGGTGGAGTTGGAATAAGATATGGATGATTAGCGTGGGGCACCCACAGTAACAGGGCAAAGAATCACAGGAGTCCTGTATAAGTTACAGATGGTCACGACCCTCGTCTTTTCTTCTTCCTTCTTCTTCTTAATCACCTGTGTTCTTCTGCAGAGTCCAGAAGTGTCACTATCTGGAGATGGAGTTATAGGCATTTGTGATCCATCTGATATGAATACTAGGAATCTAATGCAGGTCCTCTAGAAGAGATACATTCTTAACTGTTAAGCCATCACTCCAGCCCCAATGACCTTGAGTTTTTGTTTTTTGGAATAGTTTTCTGTTCTCACGACAGAAACTGCTGTGTCAGCAACTGCTGTGGGTTCTTAGCACTACAATGCAATCCTGGCGCGTAAAACTTAAGTGTCAACCTGGAGGCTCCACTTCCCCTCTGGCAGGTTGGACTCTCTGGGCATAAGACTAGTGGGTATGAGCCAAGTCTTGGGAACTTTGGATCCTGCCAGGGAGCCTTGGCCCTTCTTCCCCTAAGAGATGTTCTTTTTAGTTGTATTAGGGCCATACAGATCTGTAGGAAAGAGAACTGCCGACTTTGGGTATATTACAGGTCTGGCATGGAGAGTAGGAAGGGTGGGCTGGCCCTCCAGGCTTTGTGGGGTCCTCTAGGCCACTATTATGTGCTGGGCCTTTTAACTTTTTGAAGTAAACGTCTTTTTAAATTACTCAGACAATAACAATTCATTATCCAAAATGTCTGGATAGATTTTATCAAAAGGAATATGTTGACATTGTGTCTCCACAACCACCATGAGTACTAGCGATCACTAATGGGACAGCATCCTTCTCTAAACCAGTACCGCCCAGTGGGCTGGGAATCTTACTTGGTAGATTGCTTTGCTTAGCACGAGGGAATGTTTTCCATCTCCCAGCAGGCTTGGGAGAAGGAAGGCAGGAGCTTTAGTCAATGCTAGACAGCTGTAGAGGGAGGCATACCCAACTGTTGCTTATAGCCCCCACTCTTATTGCCCCTTTTGGCTCCCTGAGCTCTGTGGGAGGTCACAGAGTCATGCTTAGAATTTACATGTGTACATGCCCCTGCCCTGGCTGAGAGAAGCCTGGCAGCTTAGGCACATTTCTTACCTTTGCTACTATGTAAGACCAGTGTTCTTTCCCCCACAGCGGCTGCCTTCTCAGAGTTCCTATAGCCTACCATCTGCTTTTGGAAGTACCTGTAGAAGAAATCAGTTGAGGACAGGCAAAAGCCCTCATCTAGGCCTGTCCAGGAAGTGCCTCCAAACCCCCAGGACACCAGGACTAGAGTGGATATAGGAGAGACCTTTTTACAGGGCTGCCTATGTGAACGGGCATCCTCTTGTGGACAAGGTGTACAGAAGCCAGTTTCCTTGTTGCTTTGTCTCTCTCGTTCCCAAAATGAAACCTTTTTTGGGTTGCTTCAGGGTGCTATTTGCCTGCTGCCAGACAGCTACCCCTTTGAAGGAGGTAGTTTGTAGTGACTGTGATGTGTGTGCATGGGTAGCATAAGTGACAGTGGGTAGTGTAGATGCTGTTGGAGTTTTGCTGGGACAGCCTGTGAATTCTGTGCCCCAGATGGTTTGGACTCAGTGCTAAGACAGGCCATTTCTGCTCTGTCCTGTTCTGCTATCCTGCCCCATTTCCAAAGGACTGTGTGTCAACTTGTTCTCTTCAGTCTGCTGCTACCCCACATGGATGCTGTGATGAGGGGCCTTTCTGGAGCAACTTTGGATCAGCCCCCAGTTGGAAAGGGTCAAGATTGCTGATGACTGAGGGTCTACTAACTAGGGAAAGCAACCTTCTTGTCCATGCTGGACACAAGCCCATTCTTAATTATCACCATCAAGTCTGCAAGTTGGGGTGGGTTAGTGGGGGTGGGATCTCTAGGAAACAAGAGGTGGCTTGTCTTGCATTCCTTGGAAGCTCTGTTGTCCTGAGGCAAGATGTTCTAGGTGGCAGGTACACTCTCCTGCTGGTAGCTGGAATAAGTGAGTGAGGACAAACCAGTACCAAGCAGCTATCAGACCACCACCCAGTTCTCCTTTAGAATAGTTCAGTTGGCTGAGGTTTCTGCATTTCTTTCATCTCTTGGGGAGAGAGCCCAGGCTCAGCATTTAAGTTTTGTTTTAGGAGGGCACAGTAGTCTCTGGATGGAGACAGTACTAATCCCACTGTCAGCCCATACCAGATCCTGTTTGTGGCCTAGCCTTCACCTTTCCACATCACCTAGCACATTATATGCGCTTAATTGAGAGATGAGCACAGCTGATCCATTGCTGCTCGGAGTTGGAAGCACTTAGTTGGTGGCTGTTGCTCTTTTGCTTATAAACAGGCATAGACCCCAGACTTTCCTGAGCCTCTTGACTGACTATAATTTTATAGAGTAGCACCAGGCAGTAAGTAGCATGAACTAGTCACAGATAAACTCATATGCTGAGCACCAGGAAAGGGGGCTGACTGTTCACCATTGCTTCCCAGTTGCAGGATCCCAGGCCTGGGATCTCAAAATCAGTTTGCTGGCAACTGAACCTAGAGCCTTAGGAGTACTGGGTGAGGGCTTTATCACTGAGCCACATGCATGATCCAGTTTACTGCTGAGACAAGTCAGTAAAGTCATGTCTCAGTTCTATGGAACGGGAAACAGCAGCTTGTGAGACAAATGTAGTGGTGGTGGTAGGTGAGGAATCACTAAGTCCTGATTATCAAGGATAAGGAAAGGTAACTTATGCTCCATTCAGTTTTCACCTGTGCCTGAAAGCATGGTCTAAATACATATTCTGGCTTTTTTACCTTGCTTCCCCTTTCCTGCCTCCTCTTTGACATTTTGATCTGTGGACTTTTTAGCTTCTTTCACCCATCTGTCTCAATTCTGGTTCTGGAAGCAAAATTCTCTGGGGCTTTGGTTTTTCCTTGAATTCAATACCTTGCTATTTAGTAGGCCTTTATGATAAGAGCTTTGACTCTGACCCCCCCCCCCAACACACACACACACACACACACACACACACACACACACACACACAGGCAAACTAATTTCAGAGCTTCATTTCTGTAAGGCTTGCAGGCATGGTAGGTTATGGTGGAACACACTTTAACCCCAGCATTCAAGAGTCAGAGGCAGGAGGAATCTCGGAGTTCCAGGTTGCCTGGCCTACATAGTGAGCTCGGGATAGCCAGAGCTGCATTGAGAGACCCTGACCTAAAACAAAACAAAACAACGGAAACATTTGCACACTCATGCTTGGAGTTCTTTGGGGGCATTAAAAACAAAACAAAACAAAAAAAAAAAACTCTAGCATTTATTTTGTGTTGCCTATGTTTTTAGATCTTTGGAATCACCTACCTTTCTATTGTGTGTTCTTTGGCTTAAACTTAAATTCTTTTGGCTTTGGCTTTGAACCTCTTTTAAAACAGAGTCCTTTGCTGTGTGCATTGTAAAGGTAATGCATAAAGACCTAACTCCAGAAGGCTTGATTACCTGAAGTAAGTGCTTAGTAAGCAGTGGTAGGCATGTGACATGGAATAAGGTGAACAGCAGATGGAGGGAAGGAAAGGTGGAAATGGTGGCTGTGAGGATGACACAGACAGTGACTATTAGAGTTTTTATTCTCCTGGCACAGCCACAGTTGGGAAGTTGGTGGGAAGCTAAACTTCAAGCCTAATCCAGACTGATTTCTGTGACCTCGTGTTTGTCTTCAGCTCCAGAAGGCTCTGGCTTTTCAACCTCATCATTCTTTATTCCTGGGGCTTGAAGTACAGACTGGTTGGTAAACTTTCCTGGCTGTATGAATTAAGAGCTTCTTTTAAAAAAAAATAGTATGATACTTAATAGAAGATAGAACTGTGTGCCTTTCTTTAATCGAAATACTGGGGGGCAGAAACAGATATCTGAGTTCAAGGTCAGCCTGGTCTACAGAGTGGGTTCCTGGACAGCTAGGGCTACATGGAGAAACTCTGATCTGAAAAAAACCAAACAAACCAAAGATGGTTGGAGCTATCACAAAACAGGCCCCAAATCCTTCTTCCCCCTTTACTTTTAGTACTCAGCTAGATTCCAGAGTAGGAAATAGTGTGGAAATCCCTCACCTCAGAGATATACAGTACCATGGCACTGCTGTGGTCTGACAATCAAATAGGGGTAGGGACAGGTTCTTTCCAGATGCCAAAAATCTACCCAGGGAGGTGTGTAGTGCTGAAGCTCTAGCTTTGACAAATTCCTGCTTGGCCTCCAGCCCTGCTAGGGGTTTGCACTTGATTAGGAGGTGGGGAGGGTCACAAGTTTTAATGTGAGCATAGAGCTAGGGAAGTTTACACTTGTAGCCCCAGGAATAAAGAACGATGGTGTGCGTGCTTGCGTTACTAGAGTAAGAGTCTAGCATTAAAGCTCCTGGCTTAAGAAGCCCTGATTTTAAAATGTTCTGGGTAATTCCTGCCAAATTAACAGTTAAAGATCCCTTTAGTTACAGTAAAATAGGTGTCAAGTTATGTCCAAAGCCACCTTAGAATTGCCTACTCTGCTGCTGCTTGGACAGGATAGGGATAATACCCAGCATATCTTTTTTGTGAAGTTTTTCTTTCTTTCCTGTTTGGTTTTCTGAAATGGTCTCACTATGTAGCTCTGACTATCCTGGAACTCACGGAGACCTGCCTGCCTCTGCCTCCCAAGTGCTGGAATTAAAGGTGCACCACTATGCCCAGCCCTAGCAAATTCTTGTTACCACCATTCTAAAGGGTAGAATGAACAATCAGCATATTGATAAGACTTCTCAGATGGTAATTCTTACACCTTGAAACTGGGGCTGAGGTCTTTATAGCTCTAAGTTTCAAAAGAAGATTGTCCAAAGGGGCAGCCAGCTGCTTTTGAGAGAATCAATGTATAAAGTAAAAATCATAATGAGGGAAGCCCGGAAGGACCGCAGGCCACTACTAGAAGGGTACTCTTTCTTGTCAGGTATCTGTCTACAGCCGGGGCTGTAGTATACTCCAACCACTTTTGAGTTTGGACAGGAGACAGTGATCTCCTTCCCTCTCATGACTTAGCAACTAAGAATATAGAACACCAGCTAAGTTTGGGTTTCAGGTGACTGAATTTTATGAGTATTTTAAGTGTGTCCCGAGTTTTGCGTAGAGCATAATGTAACAATTCTCATTGCCTATCCTAAATTCAGATTTAACTGGATGTTTTGAGTTTAAGTGCATTGTCTACCAGCCACACTTTTATGTTTCCATCTTTTTCTGGGTCCTGAAAGATTCTAAAATTGCCCAAAGAAATAAAGGGTTGCTGTACTCCCCTGAGCTCATTTTACAGTCCACTGTGCTGTGAGTGAATGTCATGCTGTCTCAGCAAGCAGTCTGCCTGACACCTTATGCCACCTTATTAGTCGTTAATGATGTGTTGCCCTGTTAAAGCTTCCGTTATGGGGTACGTGAGACTCTATTGGCTTTACTCACCTGCCCAGGCTTTGTGTGTTGACAGTTGGTTAGCACATTCAGAGATGGGTTCCACAGTCCATGCAGTGGCTGGCTAGGTACATTGTTGGTGGAATTGGCTTGGTGTGGGAGTCACAGTCCCTCCACTATTTTATTTTTTGAGACATAGGGTTTCACTGTGTAGCCCCAAACTTACTATGGTAGCTCAGGTTCTCCTCAGACTTGTGAACTTTTTGCTTTCCTGCTTGGATTATATAGATGAGTTGTCCACTACAGGCACTCCCATCACATCTGTGGGAAGTATAGTGTGTAGTATACTTTGAGCAAAATCTGGAGACTGTGGATAGAGTAAAATATTAGTTGCTGTGTGTCTCTTTTTAAAGTCATGCTGTTCTAGGCTTCTTTCCTTTCCTCTTGGGGCATAGCACACAGCACTGATTGGCTTTTAGGAGCCAGGGCTGCTGCCATAGAGATAATTAACCATTCGTTCTCAACCTGCCCACCTTAATATGTTCCTGTTCTGTAGTGACTTCAGGCTCATTGAGGGGCCTTTCGGGTCCATCTTAGTCCATTACTTTTGATCCTTTCGGTCAGAATTCTGGGGCACGTGAGGAAGCAGATGGATAATGGTGAGGGAAAGACACTCCTATTTATAAGTGAGAATTGGTGAGCACAGCTTTTTGCTGGGGAGAGTATTGGCTTTCCCACGCTGGGAAGAGCTCTACATTGTGGGCCTTAACTTCATGTCCCAGGACCACTTCAGTAGCAACTCACTGGCCCCCAGGCTGCTTCTAAGCTTCAGACTCCCAATACCAATATGTAATGAGTATTTTCAGTTCCTCTTCAGTCCTAGCTGGGTTAGGTGTCAGGGTATCCACTCCCATAATCTAAGCAGTAGAACCCAACAGTCACCTGCTTGAGATCTTTGATTTAGGTCAGTAGAGGTGATTCACAAGTGTGATCTTTGGAGGCTGAGAAAGGGAGAATTGACAGAAGCCTGGGCTTCCTCTCTCCTCTTATTATTATATTTATTATTTTATATGTATGAGAGTTTTGCCTACATGTGTGTCTGTGCCATGTGCATGTGCTTTATTTTATTTTTGGTTTTTCAAGACAGGATTTCTCTATATAACCTTGGCTGTCCTGGAAATTGTTCTGTAGACCAGGCTGGCCTGGAACTCGGAGATTGTCCTGTCTCTGCCTGCCTCCCAAGTGATGGGTTTAAAGGCATGAGCCAGCACCACCCAGCTGCTGCCGGTGCTCTTAATTGATGAATCATCTCTCCAGCCCCACCTGGACTTCTTAGCCCGTTTCAAAGATGAACAAAACAAAGAGTTTGTAGTACTGTAGGCAGTTGCTCATCACTAGACAGAAATTATCTGTGTTAGGGCGGCATCATCTGGGGCAGTGATAGTCAATCCAACTTGCAGCAGAGCTTCCTTGTGAAACAGGATAGGGATGGGGAGTAACTTAGGAAGCCAAGGGTGTATGAAGTGGATCTCTGAATTCTAGGCCAGACAGAGTTATATAGTGAAGGGAATGAAATTTAAACTTAATTACCCACCTGTAATTCTAGTTAATGAGAGATGGAGACAGAGGAATTGGGAGTTCAGGCCACCCTGAAACCTTATCTCAAAGTCCTTCCTCAAATAATAAACAGCGACTTAGCTGAACGGTATCAGCCTGTGTAATTTTGTTGTTTGCTTGCTTAATGACTAAGCCCCTCTTGGATCATTAAGCCTATGTTCATGGTAAGGGGAGCACCACAGCCATAGGATTGGTGGTGGGGTATAGTACTGCCTGGGGCTTCACACCAAAGCCTATAGATTGGGAGCTTGTTGTGCTGTTTCACAGCTGACCTTGGGTGCTTAGATTAGTGTGAGAATCCAGCTGTGTGGTCTGGCTGCTTCACTGCAGTGCGGAGGGGCATTTAGAGGCAACCATATGTTTGGTCAATTTTAACTGAGCTTTTGACACAAAGATAGTGGTCCTGGATGCTGGGGACTGCACTTGTAGGCCTCCCAGCAGTTCTCTGCAAGACTCATGGCCAACTTGTGAGCCACCATGTGCTGGGCAGAGACTACCTGGGTTTCAATCCTATCTCTGCTACCTGCTAGTTGAGAGAGCTTCTCTGAGCCTGGTTTCCTTGTAAGTTAACTGCTATAATAATATCTACTTTCTTGAGTAGTTGTGAACTGTGAGCTAGCTGTGCATATAATGGAGTTTGGCACTTATAGGATGTGTTGAGCTGGTGGTGATAATGATTTCATCCCTCCTGATTGAGGTTCACAGGTGACAGCCTTCAGGATCATTGAGCCCTTGGAATCCTCAACACTGTAGGCTGAGTTAGAACCTGATCTAGAATTGCTTACCTAGATAGCATCTTCTTGTTGGGTAGTGGTGGAGGAGGAATCTCTTGAGGAGGCTTTTGCACTGGGGCTTTACTATGGTGAAGGAAGGATCGCCTGCTTTGCTCCAACATACCATGCGTGAAAGGAAGTCTCTTCCCTGTCTGTTCGGCACTAGAAAGGTGACAACATCCTTTGGGAGAGACTCAGTGGTGTCTCATCAGAAGATACTTACTCAGTCTTTACATAAGATAAGTCAGCATGCTGCTGGAGGTGATAGTTGCTGATCTGACTAGAGTTCATTAGGGTCTTCAGAAAAGGCCAATCAGGGAGCTGGGATTCTAGCCTTTTATCATCATTACTCCACTTTCAGGTAGGGCTTCAGAAACTGGTATCAGCTTTTGGGGTGGCTATAGCCACTATTGGCTGCAAGGTCTCTGTCTGGGCAGGAGGAGTGGGAACATTAAGTGCATGGTCACCACAAGCTAAAGATAGTTGGGCTTGGCCAGGCTAGCAAGCATCATGTGACCTAGCTCCCCACCAGGCCTGTGGACTTAATGCACTATACCACAACAAGGTGGATGTTGGCCTGCAGCTTTCTGTAGAGCTGCAAGATGAAGTTGGCCCCTTCCTTCATGAAGCTTCTTTGTTTTATCTGCAGACCTGGGGCCTGGGTTAGGAGGGATGAGGTAGAGGGGGGCCTCTGAGAAGTGGCAGTTCAGGCCATAGAGAGCCCATACAAGGTATCAAGGCTACCTGGACATTCTTTTTACCTTGTAAAGAAACCTGTTGGGTAGTTGCTGGGGTTTGTAGGAATGGAACAAAGACAGACTTGTCCATCTCTAGGTTCTGACTCTGACTCTACCTATGCTGGCCTAGTAGAGAGAGAGGCACAAGTGGGTCACCTCCCTTCCTGTGACTTCACTGCCTTCCATAACCAGGGCTCTGGGCAAAGGTGAGGCAGAACCCTGTGCTTTGGTTCAAGGTTTGGTTGAGGAGCCTCTCTGGGGCAAAGTCTGGTGGAGGACCTGGGGGAAGGCTATCAGAACCTTTTCCTGGTGGTTAAGTCATGACCTTTTATATCAGAGTACACACTCCAGGCCTTGTTCTGTGGTTTGCTGACTCTGACCTTGGCAAATACTTCTAAGTATATCTTGATGTTTCTTGATTAGGGGACCAGTGAAAGGAATGAATTCAACTTTATCTTAAAAAGTTGTGAGACTTAGCCAGGTTGGTCAAGCATGCCTTTAATCCCAGCACTCAGGAGGTAGAGGCAGGCAAATCTCTGTGAGTTCAAGGCCAGTCTGGTCTACAGAGTTCGGGACAGCCAGGACTAAACAGAGAGACCCATGTCACCTTTAATTGTAGCTATGCTCACCAGCAACTTACAGCTTGCTTGGGGTGAGGGGTTTTTTTGTTGTTGTTGTTTGTTTTTTGTTTTTTGTTTTGTTGTTGTTGTTTTTTGGGGTTTTTTTTTTTTTTTTTTTGACTTTTCTCATACCTGTAGAGCCCTGTCAGCTTTTCCTGCAGCTAAGGAAGCTGTTGTTGCAGGGATGGCCACAGTGCCTTCACAACCATGCAGCTGATAGAACTGGTGCCTGGCCTTGGGTCCAGGGCCTTGAGAGCTAGTAATAGCTAGGCTGTTTGTTTCTCTTTTCTCCAGGAAGGCTCACACTAAAGGCTAAATGTTGGGACCAGGTCCTCATAAGAGTCTACTGGGGCCAGGGTCCTGAGCTAGGCTCTGTGCTTGCTGCTATGAAAATAGCCCAGTCCTTGTACTCATCAGGAAGCCTGTTGTAGGAAAGGCCAGTAGGTAACTGGGTACTTAATATGTACTGTGTCCTGAAAGCGCCTAGTAAAGGGTTTTGGCTTTACCCAGGTTCTAGGGATCTCCCAAAAAGGATATTGACTTTGGCCTGGTGCAAGAGCTGGCTGGTTTGTGTGTATTTTAGGCAGCCAAGCCCATCAGTCAGGCTAAAGTCAGCCTGTTCGACACTGGTCTGTAGGGTATAATAACCAGCACCAGGAAATCTAGGACCTCCTATTCTGGTCCCACTCTGGCCACCCACTCCTTCCTGTAGACTTACCAACTAGCCTATCCCTCCCTCCATACTGGCCCATTCTTTATGCCATGGCCTGACAGTTCAATCACTATATACCTTCTCCACCCAAAAACCTTAAATACTTTTGTGCAGTTGAACCAAGTCCCCAGATGCAACTCAGGAGGTGTACAGCCCTGTGGTTAGCCTTCATTAACAAAATATTAGCAGTGTCAGGTGTTTATGGGTTTAGCCCTTTTGTTGAGCTGGAGGGATTCCTTGAGGCCTGGCCTTTCTTCTTCTGAGTGAAAAATTGAATTTCAGAAATTCAACTGAAGTAACCCTTGGGCCTTCTTCCATTGATACAGCAGAGCTTTATGCTAAAGCTGTGTGGGGCAAGGAGCCAGGTTCAGTAGTCAATAGTCAATTTTCCATCTTTTCCTATGTCAACTGTAGAACTCGGAAGGTTTTCTGGAACTCCGCTATCTCTTGTCTGTGGGGTAATGTGAGGCTATCGGTGCCTACTCCCCATAGGTATCTACATAGGAACAGACTTGGGGATCAATTTGTATCTGGGTTAGGAACTGTAGCAGATTATTCTAGAGATCTCCTGGAATGGTGATATCCTCCCCTTTGAGAGATAACTGGGTGGCCTTCACTGCCGAGGGTAAGGGTAACTTCTCTGAGTGGGTGGAGTTCAAATTGTAACACATTTGTTAAGTGCTTGACTGTGTGCTAGGTGTTCTGTGTTTTGTCCACTTAATGTTTCAGTGGTTCCTCTGACATAAGTATTATCTCACTTCTCAGAAAAGTCTAGACTCAAAGGGGCTCATTCCCTGTGTTTACTGTACTATCTGGTTTCCTAAAATGTGTAAGCACACTGGGAAGTGGAGGCTCACAACGTAATCTGTCTCTTAAGAATCCTGCACTCTAAGAATCTTCTCTGCTCCCACCCACCCTGTCATAGCTCCTACTAATGCCCAGCAGCACCCACCAACAACCATTTGTCTTTTGTTTCTTTCCTTCCTCTGAAATAATGGACTCCTCCTGTGCCCTCCACTCAAAGTGATCTTAAAATAAGTGAGGAAAATAAGAGTTTGTTTTATAGATAGCTGCAGGAAAAGGCCTGTATGTAGTGGGATTATATTACATTGTAAATAATTGTCCCACCTACTGGTTTAATAAAAACACTGATTGGCCAAAGGCAGACAGGAAGTGTGGGCAGGGCTACCAGACTAAGAAAACTCTGGGAACAGGAAGAACAGTAGAAATGCCACAGATACAGAGGACAACTGTGCTGCTCTGAGAAAAGGTACCAAGACACGTGGCTGAACAGGATAAGAGTCATGAGTTAGTTTAAGGGTAAAGAGCTAGCAAGTTATATGCCTGGGCATATAATCAGTAACCCAATCAGCATAAAATTAAGTAAGCATCTGTGTGTCTCTGTGAGTCTGCGGGTCTGCAGGTCTGTGGATCTGAACCTCGAGTCTAGGCTGGAAAGTCTGGGCCAGAAACATAATACACCATTTATTAAACCAGTAGGCGGGACAATTACTTACAATGTAACATAATCCTGCTACAAGGTGCCTCCTTTCAAAAGTAGGCTATGGCTTTCAAAAGAATGTTGGTATATTTTGCAACTGTTTAGGGTTTTTTCAAAAAAATATTTTGTACTTTCTATTAAACATTTTAATCCTTATTTTGTATTTTATGTATATGTGCGTTTCCTGCCTATGGAGACTCAAAAAGGGGGGTATTTATTGGACCTCCTGGGTCGTGCGCGCACACACACACACACACACACACACACACACACACACACACACACACACACACAACTTTCCCTAGAGTTGATTCAGTACTTGACTGGACCTGGTCATCTCAGACAGAAGGTGATTTCTCTTCCACGTACCCTCCTGTAGCTTCTAATCATCAAAGAGGAAGTTGTTCTAGGGCCTGGGCCTACCATGTCATACTGACACGATCTGATGTCTGACTATTAACTGTTAGGAAAAAGTGGAGAAGATCCCTAAGAGTAAGAAAGTACCTTCTACTGCCAGTGGATGTTTGGGGACCCATGGAATTCCTCATAGGCTGATAGAAAGAGAGAATGAAGCCTTCTAGCCCTTAGCTAGTTGTAAGAAAATCCTTTCCACGTAGATCTGCCTTCTATAGCTGTTTTCTTGTATAAGTGACAGCGGTGTATTCAGAGCTTGGCTTGCATTGGTTGGTGGCAGGTGCAGGCTTTAAGAAGGCAAAGATAGAGCTAACTTGGCTTAGTGCAGGATGATACAGGGTCAGTGTCACACAAGATTTTTCATTGGAAATTATTTTAGGTATCAAGTTCTGCTGGACCAGTATTTTGTCTGCCTCTGCCACCTGACCCTTGTACACATGTATATGCATACATGGATGCCTGTGTGCTTCTATAGTGGGTGTCTGGGAGGGTGCCCAAAGGATGATCTATGTATGATTGAGATCAAATGCAAAAGCCTACTTCTCACTTCTAGCTCTCAAAAGCACTGGTGATGGCTCATCAGAACATTGCTGGATTTCCTGGGCTCCCATGTGGTTTCTCTCCCAACTCTGAATCTTGTAGGAGGCAATTAAGGCTCTAGCAAGGAGCAGGGGAGAAGATAGGACACCATAGATCCTCTTGGTTAGCCATGGGGAGGGGGGCGTGGAACACAAGACTGACTTAAGACTGTTCTCTGTGGCCCAGGAAAGTGTAAGGCCACTTTCCCCCTCCCTATCCCCAGGAGGATGCTCAGATAGGAATGAGCAGGTTCCTTCAGGCATTCATTCCCTCTGTGCTGGAGACAGAGCTTACAGTCCATGACAGTGTTCAGCTAAGATCTCAGGGTGATCCCAGCAGTGTAAGAAATAAGCCAGGCAGTGGGGCAAACACCTGGAATTTCAGCATTGGGCAGGATGAGGCAGGGGGGTTGCTGAGACTTTGAGGCAAGACTCTCTCTTCTTCCCTCTGCTCCCCTCCCTTTTCCTTCCTTCCTCCCTCCCTCCCTCCCTCCCTCCCAATTTTTGTTGCATTTATTTGTGGGAATGGAAGCTCCATGTCATGCCTTCGAAAATCTGAAGATGGCTTGTTGGGATTAGTTTTCCATTTTTCTGGTGATGTGCATTTAACCAGACCAAGAAACTTGAAAAGACTAGTGTCTGAGAAACTTGCCCTCCTTTCAGATACAATTTCAGTATACTTTACTCCCGGTCTTCATGTGCTTCCTATTAGGTAAATTTTGTCACAAGCCCTGGGGCCTGCTTTCCTGCTAGCACACACCAGTGCTGTTGAGCACATCAATTTATAGCTCTGGTGAGCACTAGCCTGGCCCTTGGCTGAAGCAGGTGAAGATCTTTTTGTTTTCTACAACAGGGTTACTTACTCTGTATACTTGGCTATGCTGGAATTTGCTATCTAGACTAGACTGGCTTTAAATTCCCAGAGATCTCCTGTCTCTGTCTCTTCTCCCAAGTGCTGGCATTGAAGGCCTATGATACCACACTTAGCACATGTGAAGCTCTTTAGATTAGTCATGGAACTACTAGATGGTGGGTAGCTTATCTGGGTCAACCTGGGGTCACAGGACAGTTTTCTTACAACTGAGATTTTTTAGTATTCTGCTTCTCATTGCTGGAGGGTGAGGGTGCTGTTGGCTGGGCTCTACAGTGCCAACTATTAGGCATCTATCTACCATTAGGGGCAGTGTC
The DNA here is from genome assembly GCA_033318265.1 of Phyllotis vaccarum. Lineage (NCBI taxonomy): Eukaryota > Metazoa > Chordata > Mammalia > Rodentia > Cricetidae > Phyllotis > Phyllotis vaccarum. Next base: position 23,751,839 of record JARWLC010000003.1, on the reverse strand, counting down.
TCCAAAGCCAAGAGTGCGTTGGCCTCACAGGAGTTGGCAAGGACAACTTTTTGCTTATTAAAGGGCATGGTCTGATGAAGAATCTTCTCGAGAAGCCAGCTGAGCAGATTTCTGTGTTTGGAGGCTGGTGCGGTTCTAGATCTGGCATGGCAGGGCAGGAAGTAAGAGCTAAGTGATGAGCAAAATCCTGTGGAACTCTAGAAGAGGGAGGGAGGGACAGTATTCAGAACTGTGTTGAGAAAGTATGTGTGTGTAGGTGGGAGCAAACTAACCAGAGCCAGTTACTTTAGAAAAGACATTGCACATTGTATTCTTTAAAAGCTATCTTTTAGATATACCCTTTGTATATGTCTTTGTAGATATACCCTTCATTCCTAACACATCCTTCCAGAGTTTGCTCTGTGCATGTATGAATGCACACATTCTCATCTGTTCTGTAGAAGCATTATTTTGTGACTGTCCTCTTTATTGTGTCCATCTATCTCCACATAATTGGAGATCATTATATTTTACTGACTGTTATGAAAGTGGATAGACTTAATTTGGTGATTTCAGTACTGTTGGAGCTGAAATTGTGCATAGCTTTTGTCTCACTTTTATTATTGGGGCTAAATATAAAGATGGTGGTATGCTTGGGAGGCAAAGGCAGGGGAATCTCTTAAGTTCAACAGCCTGCTCTGCATCATGAGTTCCAAAGCAGCAAGGACTACACCGAGAGATGCTGTCCAAATAGCCAGAACTGTAGAGTCAGATTGGAACATGTATTTTTTAGGGACAGAGAGCTACTTTTTGCCACCGAGGACAAAGCAGGCCTTGGTATGACCCTGGACTTGTCTACTTACATGTCCTTAGCTTCCCTTTCTCTGCTCATGCAGAAATTTATAGAAGGTTGGATGGATTTCTTTTTCTTATACATTTTTGTCAAGTTTTGGAGTTATAGCGCAGATTTGGACACGGTCATTCCCTCAGTTGGCATCTCATAAGAAATACAAACTTGGACGCTAAGGTCTTTCCCACCTCAGAGTTGGACTCCCTGGGGGAGGGCTGTTAGCACATATTCTTGCCCTTTCTTCAGTGGCTCCTCTGGGAACCTGCAGGTGCATGATTGGATGGGCATGGTAATGGCACAGGTTCTGAACAGCTGTTTTCTCTTTTTGTTCCCACAGAGACTTCTGTTCCAGCCAAGGTAGTGAGGGCAGCTGCTCCTAAACAGCGCAAAGGCAGCAAGGTAAGGAGCAGGGCAAGTCCTCCTGTGGGTGATTTAACTTCTTGTTTTGGTAAGCACTTCTGGCCCCTCTCTGAAGAGTGTGGATGCCCTTTCTGGGTGCCTGTGCATGGTGTCTTGAGCATAGACTGAGGTGGTCCAAATCTGGTGAAACTAGAGTTTGGGTGTGTGAAGAAATGACCATGGCAAGGTAACCCTGGGATGACCTTCATAGACTGTGTCTTGCAGGTTGGTGACTTTGGAGATGCAATCAACTGGCCTACACCTGGAGAGATAGCCCACAAGAGTGTGCAAGTGAGTATCAGGAGGGGCTGACAGATTCAGATGCTGTCTTTATAAACTCAGTTGGCTTTTCCATAAGTTTCACCTTTTTTGAGTTTTGAAGAAAGTAGTTGGCAGGGCATGGTAGTATACATCCATAGTCCCAGCTAATAAGAAGAGGGATGACTGCTCAGTCCAGCAGTTTGATAAGGCTTCCAATCTGAACAAACATGGGAAAATGACAGTAAGAATAAGAAAATTAGGAAACACCACCATGTGAGCCTTTGCCTAGTTTAAGGCTCTGCCAGGCATTCCTCATTTCCTCTTCGTCTTCCAGTGATCCTGATCCCAGGAGTTAGTAGCTCTCGATGGCTCAGTAGGTTAGGAGACAAGTGTGGTTTTCCAAAGCCTGCATGTCTCCGTTACTGTGCCAGGATTTTATCAAGTCAAGCACCGATTCCAGATTGGGAAAGTATATTTACCCTAACAGAAGAGATGGTTGGTCAGTTCTGTTCCTCTCAGTACTTCAGTGGGTTCTACCCTTACTGTAAAAGTGGAATAGACAAGCCAGGGTCAACATCTCTTCTACCCTACAGATTTGGTTAGGCTGGGAAAATGAATTGTCCCTCCTACTTAATGGTACATGTGGCCATGTCTTATAGTGAAAGCTATAGTGAAGGCCTTAGGATGTATCCAGTGTAGCTTGCCCTAACATCTTTCCAGTGACCAGGGCTGCTCTTCCTCCATCCCAGGAGGTTCTAGTATGCACTCTCTTCCTTGCCTACCGCAGCCGCAGTCCCACAAGCCTCAGCCTGCCCGTAAGCTACCGCCCAAGAAGGATATGAAGGAGCAGGAGAAAGGAGATGGCAGTGATAGTAAGGAGAGCCCCAAAACAAAGTCAGATGAATCCGGGGAGGAAAAGAATGGGGATGAAGACTGCCAGCGAGGCGGGCAGAAGAAGAAAGGTAAGTGCTTCTGCTGAGGCAGGACCTGGGAGGTGTGGCTTGCACAACTTTTAAATGACATAAGTCTGGCCGCTGCTGGAGGGTCTTGAGGCCAGGAGGTGACTCACTGCTTGTTTTAAGCCGTAGTACATGTACTCTTAGATGGGCTTTTACATTGCTCTGAGAGTTTCTAAACCCACTGAAGTGGTACAGGCTTGACTGGTTTCTTACAGACCCACAGGTGGCACCCTGACTCTTGTCATTCTCACTTCAGCACAGCAGCCTGTCTATCAAAGATGGCACCCTTTGCCCTCTTTGGTTCCTCACCCCACATAAACTGATTATTCCTTACTTCTCACTGGCGGTGATGTGGCACATGTGTGAAGGGATCCTACAAAGTCTTTATTCTGGGCAGCCAGAAAGTAATTCTTACACTGATACACTGAGAACTGCTGGCCTCATATTTTAGAGGTTTAAAAAAAAATAAAGGTACAATGTTTGGAAAGAATTTGACTATGGCTACCAGACCAGTTGGGGCCAAAGCTTTGGGGGAGGAAAAAAAGCCATGTAGGAGGGGCTTGCCATGCCTCTCTCACATGCCCATGCTGTCCCTCAGGGAACAAACACAAGTGGGTTCCGTTGCAAATAGACATGAAGCCTGAAGTACCAAGAGAGAAATTGGCCTCCCGTCCTACTCGCCCACAGGAGCCAAGACACACACCTGCTACCCGAGGGGACATCAAAGGTATGCAATGCCTGCTATGGAGGGTCTGGATGAGGAGGGTACCCTCAGGATTTACCTTGTGCTTCTCCTCACCATAGGTTCTGAACCTGTCAGCTACATGCCTGTATCTGTGGCCCCACCTACTCCAGCCTGGCAACCAGAGACCAAACCAGAGCCTGCCTGGCATGACCAGGATGAAACATCGAGTGTGAAGAGTGATGGGGCTGGTGGGGCACGGGCTTCTTTCCGTGGCCGTGGACGGGGGCGCGGTCGTGGACGGGGCCGTGGACGGGGTGGCACTCGAAGTACGTGAAGCCCCTTTGGGCTCCGGGATGTCCAAGGGAGTGCGGCAGGGGTATTAGGAAGGAATCTTCGCTCCCTAATGATGCCCATTTCTCCTGTAGCCCATTTTGACTACCAGTTTGGCTACCGAAAATTTGATGGTGCAGAGGGGCCCCGCACCCCCAAGTACATGAACAACATCACCTACTACTTTGACAATCTCAGCAGCACTGATATTTACAATGTGGACCAGGAGCTGCTCAAGGACTATATCAAGCGCCAGATGTGAGTGTGAAGGCGCTTCTGGTCTATGCTGGAATGGGGCCCAGTACAGGGTCTGGTGAGCCAATAGTGTAGTAGCCCTGTGTAAACTGTGAAAGATGGCTTTTCTGCTTTTACCAAATACTGTTCATCAGACAAAAAACCACATTCACCTTAAGGAAAATAGAGACTGCCATCAACAAGTGAGCAGCCTGGTTCCCTTCTATATTCCAGTTGTCTCAAAACAGCCTATTAGCATGAGGTGGGGAAGAGTGTTGGCAAGCATGTCCTTGAGCTGCCACTGGCCAGGCTCTTGCCAAGTGATTACAGACTGTTTTTAATCTCATCCTATAACTATAACTGCAGTCCTATGAGCTGGGGTTTCCTGTCCTTATTTTATGGGGGGGATCAGGCAGGCCAGTAATTCCTCCAAGTCACAGTAAGTAACAGGACAGGATTAAAGCTGTTTCTGTATAAAACATTAGTATATATTCTCATATTAATGGGCTGGCTCACAGTACACAGGAGAACCCATACAAGGAAGTAGGTAGTATAGGGTTAGTGTTTTAAGAGCAGAGCAGAGGTGGAAATGTGTTTCAAGGAAGGATTAGTTTGTTGGGCTCACCTATGATAGCCGAAAGGCAGAAAGGGTGATTTGACTCAAGGCAACAGGGCATCGTTTCTTGTTAGCCCTACACCCACCTGTGGTTCTTAGCCTTCCTCATACTAGGACCCTTTAATACAGTTCCTCATGTCATGGTAACCCCCAAACATACAATTATTTTTGTCGCTACTTTCTAAATGTAATTTTGCTACTGTTATGAATTGCACTGCAAAGGTCTGTTTTCTGACGGTCTTAGGTGGCCCCTGTGAAAGAATCAGGTTGTTTGACCCCCCCCCCCAAAGGGGTCGTGACCCACAGGTTGAGAGCCTCTCCTTTAAGCTGTATGGCAGGAGAGAAGTGAAAGGCCAGAGATGTGAGATTGCTGGGGTGGATAGATAGCAGGGAAAGCCCATAGCTCCTCAGTGATGCCTTTTTTTCCCACTTAGTGAATACTACTTCAGCGTGGACAATTTAGAACGAGACATCTTCCTGAGACGGAAAATGGATGCTGATGGTTTCCTTCCCATCACCCTTATTGCTTCCTTTCACCGTGTACAGGCCCTAACCACTGACATTTCACTCATCTTTTCGGTATGTCTTCTCTCAGGGGCGAGGGTGGGACAGTGAGGTCACCCCTGGGAATCCTGAGTTAATGATAAACTCTGCAAGAATCCCTACTGAAACAGATCCAAGAGGCTGCCATTGTACGGTGTGCTCTTTGCCAGCTACTGCAGAAGCCAATGACAGCTGGTCCTGCTTGTGTACTCTTCCTTGTAGGTCTTCCTAGAAAATCACCACAGTATCGCTATCACACCTACAGATATTAACTTATTTAATATTGCCAAATACCCATTTCATATTCTCCTCAATTGCTGCCAAACATGGTTAAAAATGGTTTGTAAAGATCAGGGTCCAGATCATATCTGTGTGTTGACTTGCATCTTCAATCCTTTTGTTCTTTTCTTGCTGTTTAGTTGTTTGGTGAAGTAGGCCATGTCTCCTACACAAGATTGCATGTCCCATGGGACAGAGGCATCATCTAACATATTCATCTTATAGTCGTAGGTCTAGAGCCATGGTGAGACCCAGCTCTGTAAATGGCTACTGTTTCCTGTTGGATAGCATGTGACAGTATCTCCTGAGATTAAAAAGTGCTGCAGTTATTGCAGAGACAATGTCCTTAGTGGCGCTGCCAACCTTTGCTTAACTAGTTTGAGGAGACAATTGCTTGTCAGTTGTTCACTTAACAAGAAGTAGAGCAGGAAGGACTGCTCCAGGAGCTTGGTCTCTTCACCATGTGAACAGTTGGTTCCCGTGGTCTTGAAAGGTAACTGATAGGAGTTTAGGACTTTCTCTGCTCTGTAAGCAATATGGAGTGTCTTGTGTTTTTCTCAGCCCATTGTTGGATCACACTTTTTAATATTTGGTCCATGAGTCCATAGTTGACTCTGCTCCAGATGGGCTGCTTTTTTGTTGTTATTTTGGTCCCTCTAACCCTAACAGAGTTTCTCTGCGAAACCTCCCTGGCTGTCCTGGAACAAACACACTTTGTAGATCATGCTGACCTTGAACTCAGATCTATCTCCTCTCTGCTTCTGCTTTGCCTTCCAAGTGCTGGGATTAAAGGCATTTGCCACCATGCCTAGCTTTTAAGGATTGTATCAGCCAACATAATTCTCAATTTAAAAATTAGATAGAACACATAGTTTCAAGGTCTACATAGTACATAAGTATTAAAACTCAATTTTGCCAGGTGGTAGTAGTACCTTTAATCTCAGCACTCAAAAGACAGGTGGATCTCTAGGAGTCCAGGACAGTTAGAACCTATTCTCAAAATAACAACAAAAATGAATAAGTAAAATATAAACAAAAGAAATAAAGAAAAACATAGATTTATGTGCATACAATTGTTGCTAAGGATTTGTTATTGTTTTTTTATTTTTGAGATGGGGTTTCTCTGTGTAGCCCTGGCTGTCCTTTAACTTGCTATATACACCAGGCTGTGCTCAAAGAGATCTGCCTGCCTCTGTATCCTGAATGCTGGTGATATGTCACAAGTATTTTAATCACTTAGTTGTATCTAGGAGCTAGCTGCAAAGTGGTGTAAAATAGAACCCCCCCCCCCAATCCCAGTTTATTTGTTTTATTTTTCCCGGGATAGGGTTTTTCCATGTAGCCTTTGCTATCCTGGAACTCACCACCCCATTCTTATTTTAAGTTGTGTGGTATACCATACCAGTGTGTTTCAACCAGTAAGATAGAATCATGGTTGTTTCCAGTCTCTGGGACGGGACAGATATGTATGTAGTATGGATGTTTTCTTTGCTGTGCTGTGTGTATGTAGGCTGCAGAGGCCAGAAGAGGGCATTGAATTCCCCTTGGAGTTACAGATGGTTGTGAACTGCTGTGTGGGTGTTGTAAATGTAACCTGGATCTTCCTGGAAGAGCAGTCAGTATTCTTAACTGCTTCCAGTCTCTTACTGATACACAAACAGCATATGTTTATAACAGGTGGCCTAGTATGTTTAGTTTTTTGTCTTTGGCATAGATTTCTAGAAGAAGGATGGCTCAAACAGTTTACACACCTTTAATCCCAGCACTTGAGAGGCAGAGGCAGGAGGATCTCTTGAGTTTGATGCCACATTGGTCCCACAAATTGAATTCCAGAATAGCCAGGACTACACAGAAACCCTGTCTCAGAAAAAAAGAAAGCAAGAAAGAGAAAAGATCTAATCTTCATTTTTGTATCCAGAGATAACAGGCTATAATAATTTACCTGTGCCTCTTAACAACACATATTATAGATCCCTGTTTTTCTCAAAATTCAAATAAAAGGTTGGTGTTTGCCTTGACCTATTACTCTCTTATGGTTTAAATTGCTGTGATGATGGCAGGTGCTTTTCCTATTACAGTTACTGTGACACATTTGTGACACAAATCTTGGGCAAGGTTTTTGTTCTCTGGATTTCTAGAAGTTTGTTTTCAGGCTTGTTGAGTAATTTTGGTTTTCATGCTTGTACTTCTTATGTGCCTGTCAGTCAGGGAAGATATGGCCAGATATTTACTACTGCTGCCAGTTCTCTCCATTCCTGTTCCTCCTCTGCAGGCTCTAAAGGACAGCACAGTGGTGGAAATTGTTCAGGAGAAAGTCCGCAGGAGGGAAGAACCTGAGAAGTGGCCACTTCCTGGTCCCCCAATAGTGGATTACTCACAAACGGATTTCTCTCAGCTTCTCAACTGCCCAGAGTTTGTTCCCCGACAGCACTATCAGAAGGAGACTGGTAGGTGTCTCAGTGGTGGCCAGATACCTTATCCTCCAGTGCACAGTTACCTCAGGACTGCCCTGGAAAAGACTAGGATGATGAAGCTCCACTTTTCCTCCCTTCAGAGTCGGCACCTGGCTCTCCCCGGGCTGTTACCCCAGTGCCAACCAAAGCAGAGGAGGTCAGCAACTTGAAGACCCTTCCCAAGGGCCTGTCTGCCAGCCTCCCAGACCTGGATTCTGAGAGCTGGATTGAAGTGAAAAAAAGACCTCGGCCCTCCCCAGCACGCCCTAAGGTAAGGGAGGCCTGGTTTAGTCCTGTGGGTCTAAAGCTGAAAACCTAGGTGGCCTTGGGTTTTCTGGTGTAGGGATGTGGATACAGCCTGTTTCTATTCTTTGGAACCTGTCCCAGATACCCAACTCAGTTCACTGTGGCGTTTCCACAGGATGAGGCCATGCAGCTGTGGCTTAGGCTTCTCATTTGTAGCTGTTTCTTTTTCATTTCCAGGCCTTTCCCCCAAATCTTCTGTCTCTAAGCCCTCAGACCTTAGAAAAGGCCATGGAGAGGAGTGCCAGTCTGCTGCAGCAATGGCTGAGGAACTGGTGATGATATAAAGTTTGTTTTTGTCTTAAGATGAGTAGACTCAGAGTTATTGTTGTAGAAAGAGGACAGCAGTATGTGTGTTGACTACAGGCAGAAGTGCTGCCTCTTTCCAGGTACTGGATTGATTTCTTCTACCTCTGCAACTTCAGCTCTCTCATTGGAGAGACTTTGTGAAGTGGCCTCAGAGCTGACCTCAGACTTACTTATCTCCTGTATAATTCTGTCCTTCTATTTATGTGTTTGGCTACTATGTCTGGCTCTCCCATCTTCATTCCCTCTTCTGTCTGCTCATTCCCAGAGTGTCTCACTACTCTTGGCTTCAGTAGTTGAATAGACAAGTATTTTTCAAGGCCCAGGCAACTGACAAGTTCTGGAAAGATGAGTTGGGTAGCCCCATTCCTCCTGCACAGCATATTTTGAACCATAAAAGAAATGGTTTGGAGTTTCCGTGTGGGAAATGGTTTGGCCCATCAGAGAATTGCTTCTTGGATGTATACTGTATGAGAGACATGCTTCTCCTGGTGTCAGGTACATTCAGGCTGTCACCACTGAAATGTTTCACCTTGCCTTTCAATGTGCTGTCTTTTCTTCTTAGCCCCTCTGTTCCTGCCTGTTCCTTTAGTGGTCTATTCTAGGAAGAGTTTCCTAACCATACCCAGTTCAGCACCCTCCTTCTGTGCGTCCTAGACCCGTGTAGAGCCTTTGCTGGCAGATGGCTGCTGGTTCACTTTCTCCTGCTGAGCTGTGAAGTTTCTAAGTACAGGGTTTTGTCTTGCTCATTCAGGCATATACTGCTGGGTGGGCACTCACTCATCAAATCACTATCCGCTGTGGCTGGGACCCAGTTAAGTACTAGAGGTACTGAAACACAAGCTCTTTGCCTCAAACTTCCTGTCTGACAAGGTGTTGAGTAGACAGATGATGGAAGGTTCAGCCGAACTGTGCTTTATGCTTGCTTCCAACAGCAAGTGTGTGGGCTATGAAGGTAACCAGAAACATTTGTCTGTGGATGACTCTATATCTGAGTAAAGGAACTGGCCTCCTTTGAGGTGTTTTTCTCTCCATGAAGCAGAGTCCAGAAAGGACACCTGTGATTTCCTGGTGTTGCCAGGGTTACAGTTATGATGCTTTGAACTAAGAGACCAGAGAGCTTCTTGGGCAGCTAGAAAGCTTGATCAAGGGCCTCATGAGTGACTCCCAGGTTATTCCCTTTGGTATCTGTCCTTATTTCAGAAGTCAGAGGAGCCCAGGTTCTCGCACCCAACTGCTGTGCCTCAGCAGCTTCCATCCCAGCAGCTGATGTCTAAGGATCAGGATGAGCAAGAAGAACTAGACTTCCTGTTTGACGAGGAGATGGAGCAGATGGATGGGCGAAAGAATACCTTCACTGCCTGGTCCGATGAGGACTCTGACTATGAGATTGATGACCGGGATGTCAACAAGATCCTCATTGTCACTCAAACACCACCTTATATGCGTCGACACCCTGGGGGGGACCGCACAGGCAACCACACTTCTCGTGCCAAGATGAGTGCTGAACTGGCCAAGGTCATTAATGATGGGCTCTTCTACTATGAGCAAGACCTATGGACTGAGAAGTTTGAGCCTGAGTATTCACAGATCAAGGTGAGGCTCAAGCATAGCTTTAAACAGGGCCTGGGGTTCTTGTAACGTGGAGAAGAAAAAGGTTGATTGGCCATGTGACTTTGACTAATGCTTCCCCACCTACCTCACATCTACAGCAAGAAGTTGAGAACTTCAAGAAAGTGAATATGATTAGTCGGGAGCAATTTGATACACTGACCCCTGAACCCCCTGTGGATCCTAACCAGGAGGTTCCTCCTGGACCACCTCGGTTTCAACAAGGTGAGGGAGTAGGCCCCCGAAGCCCAGTGTGGGTGAGAGGGATTGAGCCCTAGCCAGAGATTTCCCTGCATGTTGACCTCATTCTGCTCTGCAGTTCCTACTGACGCCCTGGCCAACAAGCTGTTTGGTGCTCCTGAGCCCTCCACCATTGCCCGTTCTCTACCAACCACTGTCCCAGAGTCGCCAAACTACCGAAACGCCAGGACCCCGCGCACACCTCGGACCCCTCAGCTCAAAGACTCTAGTCAGACATCACGGTTTTACCCAGTGGTGAAAGAAGGGCGGACCCTAGATGCCAAGGTAAGGGACTTGAGCTGGGTGGAGTCCTGCCTGCTCTTCTGCCTTGTCTGAGCCAACAAAGGGCCAGCATCCCCTCAGGTAGCATCCTTAGGCTGAGAGCTCACAAAGTAGGCTTGAGTAAAGGCATGGCCTAAAGAAGCTGAGGGAGGGCAGACCAGATGCAAGGCCTCAAGCACATCTCAGAAAATGCTTTTGTAGGGTTGGGAGAATAGCTCAGTGATATTGCCCTTGTCTTGTGCACAAAGCCTTGTGTTCAACCTCCAGTTTACCAAGTAAGAAAATGCTTTCATAAACTGGGGTGTAGCACTGGTACAGTAAGGGCTGCTTGATGTACATCATAGTAGTAGATGCGTAGATAACAAATTCTGGTTTCATCTTTACAGATGCCACGGAAAAGGAAGACGAGACACAGCTCGAACCCCCCCTTGGAGAGTCATGTGGGTTGGGTGATGGATTCCCGGGAGCACAGGCCCAGGACTGCTTCTATTAGGTACTGTGACCAGGACAGTCAGGCTGCCTGTGGGGCATTTAGGTCACATGGTACTCACTAGCTGATTCTAAATCCATACAGCATTGTGAGAAACCCAAGGCTTAGGAGCTGGAAGCCTCTTTATGTTTTGTTTTGTTTTGTTTTTTTTTTTCTTTTATTTTTAGACAGGGTCTTAACTATGCAGCTCTTGCTGCCTGGAACTTAAGTTATGTAGACCAGCCTTGCCTTGAGTTTATAGAGGTCCATCTGCTCAGAAGATTCTTTCTCTCTAGTGCTTATATTAAAGGCATGGACTTTCATGCCTGGCTGTTAATAGACTTCCACCATACCTAACTGTAAAGACACTGTTATGACAAGACAGGCTTCCATCCCCAGCACCACAATTCAAAGACTCAGCTATTCGGTGTATGGCCCAAACTCTTTTTAAATTTACTTTTGCCAAATCTATCTTAAAGTAGGTTTAGGAGTCACCAGTATGTGTATTTGACTCCCACAGAGATGCTGACACTAGAAATTGGTAAAGATTTAGGAAAAGTATAATACTGTTAGTTCCTTTGGTATTGATAGATCTCTGCCACTCCTAGACCAAATGTCCCAAGCCCTGGGAACGCCAGTGACCTCTCAGAACTCTCCCAGGGTCACTGCACAGTTGGTGGCTATAGGTTAAGGCCAGTGCAGTACAAGACTGCACTCTGGCTGATAGATCACAAGGACCTCTCCTAATCTTAGGGTGGGGCTAAGGGGAAGATTTGTGACCTGTGATGACATCATTCTTGTGGCTCCCGTAGCTCCAGTCCTTCAGAAGGAACACCTGCAGTTGGCAGCTATGGCTGCACTCCTCAGTCACTGCCCAAGTTCCAGCATCCTTCTCATGAGCTGCTCAAGGAAAATGGCTTCACACAGCATGTCTACCACAAGTATCGGAGGCGCTGCCTTAATGGTAAGTAAGGACCAGCCTAGCCCCTGGTCATTGCTTCTGGACCCATCCCCTACACCCCGAGTGCCCAGAGTATAAAGGCTGAAGGGGACAGGGCAGACAGCAGTTGACAGAAAAGAAGTGCTGAAGTTAGCTAGGAGGGTCTTGAGTTGCAGGCCAGCCTGGTTCTGTAGTGAAACTCACAATGTAAGAAAAAGACTGATGTTAGACTTAGGTGAGATGGTTTTTAAATTCAAGAAGCTAAGGGACTTTAGTGCCAGAATATTCTACACCCTTCTATCTTCACCCTTCAGTATAGGAAATGCTTATATGAGCTTTTGCTCATTTCTGGCAACATTACTGGGTCAGTTGCCTGCATGTTCCAAAAAAGGCTTTTTAGGGTTGGGCTGAGACTGAGCAGGGCTGTAAAGATTTGGGTTCAGGTTAGCACATGGTGCTGTTGAGTGGCTCTGGAACCCAGACAACTTTTCTTTGCAAGAAGTTGTAGGAAGAGAAGAAGTTGTAACAAACTGTATGCCCCCTACAGAGCTTGAATGTTTATTCTCTGCTCCTTTTGTAGTAAAACAGTTACTGGCCTTGTTCTGGAAGATAGTAGAAGGCCTTGATAAAGCATCTGGTCTCATGAAACATTTTAAAGGTGTATGGTTTTGATAGGTCAGAATGAGGATATGCAGGTCAGTCTCCTGCCACTTAATAGCTTGACACCTGCCTCAATATTTCCTTATTCTGGAAGTGAGAGGGTGGGTGAGGGTGTAACATACAGTTCATTAAGTGTATACAGTACAATGAACAGTGTTGTTAACCTTTTGTGGGAGTTTGAGTTTTCTGTTGTGCTGGCACTGTGTTATGTCCTGTGTCTTAGTAACCTTTTAATTATTATGAGACACTGTGACCATGGTAACTTATAGAAAGAAGAGTTTATTAGGAGCTTACAGTTTCTGGTTGCTCCATGACCATCATGGCAGGGAAGTACAATAGTAGAAGGCAGATATGGTAGGCTGAGGGCTTACATCCTTATCAGCAGGTAGAAGGCAGAAAGCCAGCAAAAGGTAACTGGAAATAGCTTGGCCTTCCTTTCAAAACCTCAAAGTCCATCCACAGTGACACCCTTCCTCCAACAAGGTCACACTTTCTGATCCTTCCCAAACAGTCCCACTAACTGGGGACTAAGCATTTAAACGTGAGCTTATAGGGGTCATTCTTGTTCAAACCTAGGAGTCCTTAGCCTGAACACAGGCCTCTATTTTCTACACATACTTCCAGACTTTGTATTTACATAAGAAGGTATAGAGTGGCATCTCTTAAGTTCTGCTTTGCCTTGTTTTTTGATGGCTCATGATGCTTATTCAGATCCTCTTTAGCTGGCTTATTGTCACATCACTCTGTGATAGGAGTTTGAGGTCTGAGTCAGATCTACCTGTTTTTGAGTCATGGTCTCATTGAACCTGGAACTCAGAGATTTGATTATCCTGGCTGCCTGGTAAGCTCCACAGATCTGCCTGTACATGTAGTTCAGGCTAGCCTTTAACTTTGTGTTAGTCAAGCCTGGCCCTGAACTGTTGCCTCCATCTCTCAGGTGCTGTATTTTATGTGTTGTATACACATGAATGTCTGTGTACCATGTGCATTCCTGGTAGTTAAATTGCACTTATGAAGTAGCGGCACAGTAATTTTATTGTTGAGGTCACCACCAACATGAGGAATTGTCTTAAAGGGTTGCAGCATTAAGAAGTTTCAGAACCACTGCTCTAAGTGATAGCAGGTGAGACTCAGCTAGACAGATGGTCAGGTCAGAGGCCAGTGCTGCCTCGCAGCAAGGCCTACAGAGTAGTCTAAGTGAACAAAGGACAACCTGGCATGACTTTCGCCTCTCCTGTCCATCAGAGCGGAAGCGCTTGGGCATTGGCCAGTCTCAGGAGATGAACACCCTTTTTCGCTTTTGGTCCTTCTTCCTCCGAGATCACTTCAATAAAAAGATGTATGAGGAGTTCAAGCAGCTGGCACTGGAGGATGCCAAAGAAGGCTACAGGTGAGTGGGCCAGGGACTCTGTATGGCACTTGGGGACTGGTAATGCCCCAGTGAGTCAGCTGTCAGCTGAAATTGGAAATTTAAAGATGAGCAAGGTATTCACATAACTTGAACAAAAAGTTATGTGGGGTGTTTGTGCATACAGGTCTCTCTCCATTGTTCTTTAGCTCTTTATTTTCTGCTCGGCTCAGTTTTGCCTTTATGCCACAAGCAGATCTACTTATGGGAGTCCAGGGATGCCTTAGCACATAGGGTAGGTTCCTGATTCCTGCCAAAAAGCAAAGAGGGTCATCTACGCATCACTGAACACACAGTATTGTAAACATGGTCAACATCATTCACTGAATTTCTTATTATTTCTTCCCCCAAGAAAGAATTTCTCTGTGTAGCCCTGCTTATCCTGGAACTCAAACTTGGAGATCCCCCTGCCTCTGCCTTCCAAGTGCTGGGATTAATAGCATGAATCCTTCTCCCCTCCATTATTCAATGAATTTCAATGAGAACTTTTAACAACATTAAGCCAATTAACAGTTTTAGAATTTTTCTAAACCACTTCTCTGTTGTTTAATAGTGCTGCTGTGTGTAGGCAGAGTCTTTCTGAGTTCCAGCAGCCTCTCCCAAATAACTGCTTAGAGACTTAGTATAACTGCTTGGCCAGTAGCTTAGGCTTGTTACTATTTAACTCTTACATTTTTTAAATTAACCCATATTATTTATCTACCTTCTGCCATGTGCTACTTCTTTCAACACATTCATCTTGCTTTTCTCTACTGTTGCTAGCAGCTCCCAAGACTCAGCCTTTCTCCCTTCCAGTATCTTCTATGTCTTGCTGTTCCACCTTATACCTCTTGCCTAGCCACTAGCCAGTCAGCTCTTTTATTAAAACCATCCAGAAGGCACCGTGGCAAAGACACATCTTCATGGTGTACTAAAGGATTATTCCATAACAGCTGTGAACAATTCTATGTGCCTGTGAGATAGGAATCTGTATTTTTGTTCATTTCCTTGGTATCACATTCCCAGTGGTGAACTTTTCTGACTCAAGGCAAATGAACAAACCTACAGATGTGGGTCAGAGCACAGGGAGTGGCACATTTTCCTGTGAAAAGAGAGACAGAAAATAATTTTGGCTTCATGGACAGAAAGGTCTGTCGGGGCTACTCTGCTGCTGTTGGAGTAAAAAGCAGCAGTTAGAGCAGTCCGGGCCGTGGGGGGTAGAATTGGCCAAGCTCTGGAAGGGTGAACACTGTGGCCCTTCAGGCTGCTGTTGTGCTTCTAGAGGTTTCTCTGTGCCTCTTCATGTTTCCTGTCTAGGATAGTTCACTGTCAATAACTGTTCCAGAGTTCCTTTTCTAGGCCAGCTAGGTATGTACTGCACTACCATCCCTGCCCCATGTTCCAGTGGGCATTGTGCCAAGCTCACCAGCTTCTGTCTTCCACAGATACGGTTTGGAGTGCCTTTTTCGATATTACAGTTATGGTCTGGAGAAGAAGTTCCGGCTGGACATATTCAAGGATTTCCAGGAGGAGACTGTGAAGGACTATGAGGCTGGTAAGAAGAGTCTGTCAAAGCTACAGGAGCCCTCCTGGACCCTGCTGTAAATCTCCCTTTATCTCAGCCCAGCTCCCCACCTCTCCTTTTCTTCACAGGCCAGCTCTATGGATTAGAGAAGTTCTGGGCCTTCTTGAAATATTCCAAAGCCAAAAATTTGGACATTGACCCCAAACTGCAAGAATACCTCGGCAAATTCCGACGTCTAGAAGACTTCCGAGTGGATGTGAGTGAAAGCCTCTCTTCTGACTCCTAATTGTCCTGAAAAGAGCAGCATCCAGCAGCATCCCTCTCCTATGTGTGAAATGATGGTGAGAGTGGACAGCAGGTGCTCACTAGAATTGTTGGTTCCCAGCTCCCTCCCGTTGTCCTCCTCTTCCTGTCACGGCCACTACTGCTAGTCTATGTCAGGATCAGGACCTGCTTTCTTGATAAATGTACTTGTTCCTTCTGGAAAAGATCAGGAATTTGTAAATTAATGTCCAGCTCTCCATTGTCTGGAGCAGTGCCTGGACAGTGACATCCTGTGGTGAGTCTGAGTATTGCTTCTGAGTGTATCCAAGGTTGCCTTTAAAGTCAGGTTGATTGACTCATCACTGGGTCTGTAGTATAAGATAGTCGGTGTTTCTGGGGTTGTACCTCAGTGATAAGGTACATGTTTAATTTATTCAAGGCCCTTTGAACATCACTAAAGAATACAAAAAAGGCTTTAACCAAAAGTTTATAATTCAGCAGTATCTTTCATTCTTTTGAGAACTTTTAGCAGAAAATGGTAGGTGTAAGTAGGAGCAGTGGTATTCAGTTATTTTAAAACTGATACTGTTTGCAGTGCCCAGACTGGTGAACACATTGTTCCGGCCACTCTGAACCCCCTAGTGGTGAACACAGGTAGAATTACCAATATACAGATGGGGTAAAGTGGGCTTATGTTCTTACATGCTCTTGGGGAGGAGAATGTATAGAGAAACCTGTAAGTATCTGGGTAGTTAAGGTGGACCAGTGGCTTGGACCAGTGGAAAGCCCTTTGGTAATAGTGGGGTAGACTGAATCACAATCCTCATGTTGACTTGTCGGCCTAGTGAGAGATAGAATAAGACAGTCCCTGTGTATGTGGCCTTGGGAGCCAGTACCTGTACTATTCTGTAATCCACATACCACAGGTCATTTCCAAATAAGAGTCCTTCATAGAAGGGGTCAAAAATTTTATAGGATTAAAACCTGGTCTTTAGGCATAGATCTAAATATAGGAGTCCTTTGACAATGTACTTTTATGTTTTTGGTAGTGTCAAAATGAAGTGCAGGATGGGTCCTACTTCATTTGTAAACCAAATTGAGGCCTCTGGTTGGTCCTGGAAAGTACGGTGGCTAGAGCTCTCTGACCACTTGTGACTCCTCTATTACAGCCCCCCATGGGCGAGGAAGGCAACCACAAGCGACACCTAGTGGCAGCAGGAGGCAGCGGTGAGGGCAGGAAGCGGTGTCCTTCCCAGTCTTCCAGCAGGCCTGCCACTGGGATCTGCCAACCCCCTACGACACCTACTGGCCAGGCCACTCGGGAAGATGCCAAATGGACAAGCCAGAATTTGGACACACTGACTTTGGGAAAGTGAACGCCCAGAAGCCCCTTGGAGTTTGGGATAGAAGGGGTGGGGTGAGTGAGGATCCATGGGGGTGCCCAGTCCCAGGAGAGTAGACAGAGAAGGGATAAGCATGGAGTTATCTAAGATGGGCCTTTGCGCTAAGTAGCAGTGTACACCATTGGGCTATTAATGGTGCCCCTGGGCAGGAGCCTCCAAATACCTCCTTCCCCCGTCTCCATGACTTCCATCTTAACTTCTATGGGGGAGGGGAAGGGGAGATTTTTATATATATATATAGATAGATATATATATACATATATATATATCAAGTTTTAAATTATTGATAGTTTGTCTGGATTACCAAAATCACTCTTCAGCCCTTCTTGTGGCTGTTAGGCCGACCTGTCTCCCCTGCCTCTTCCGCTCCCCTCAAGCCAACTATGCAGCCCACCAGAAGGCTCTGGAGGTGCCCATGGGCCCCAGGAGCATCAGCCCCTCGATCAGCTGGGGTTTGCCATCACCGTGACCCCTGCTGTTCCACTTAACCCTTCTGCCACCTCTGGGGGAAGGAAACCAAAGGATCTCAGAGTGGGGGTTGGGGAGTTTCAGCCTCTCCTGCTCTCCCCTCTCCCCAGCCCAGAGACGCTGCTCACACCAGAAGACTATTGAAAGATGATTCATTTTATTTTATTTTTTTCTCTGACCTTTCTATCCTTGGGAAAACAGAAAACAAAACAAAAAAAGGAAAAAAAAAAAGAAAAAAAAAAAAAGACAAAATCGACCACTAAAAAAAATGACAAAAAAAATCAGAACCCACCTAATCCATAGAAAGTGACGTCTTTCTCCCTCCTTGGAATTTTTCTTCTGTTCTGTTTTTTGGAAATAATATTTTTTTAAAAGTTGCCTTATTGTGGAGCGGGAACCTGAACTAATGCCCAATTGCCTGTTTTTCCTCCTCGAGCCCCCGAAGAGCTCTGCCTGCCTAGGGTGTTCCTAGGCTTGGACTAACTAGAACTTTCCTCGGGACTGAGTTGCATGTACAGGGCCTCTCACCTGGAGGCAAGAGATTTGGGGGCAGCTCAGTCAGAGCTGTGCCCAGGACACCCTTGCTGTTTGGCCGTCCAAGCTGATGTCCTTTATCTACACACTGCTGCCACTGTCCTTGTTCTGCTTGCTGTCGTCTCTTCAGGCCCACCCTGCTCTTCTTTCAGACTGTTGTAAACAGAATTGGCCTTTTCTGGCACCACTTGTCCTCAGGCTGAGTGTCTCCCCAGCCCCAGGGCAAGGAGGCCAACATCCACTCTCCACTGATGGCCACAGCTTAGACCTGTGCCTAACTTTAAAGACCTTTGACCTCAAGGAGGTTTGTTTTACAGTGTGGAGAAAGGTACCATTTTTCAAGGGTCTGGTGTGGTCTTTCCATCTTAATACCCCAGCCCCTGCAAGCCATCTCTGCCCACCCTCTCACTCACCCTGCCTGGAATCAAGGGGTGAGAGAAACCTGAGAACTGGGGGATCCTGCCCTTTGGTGAGACCCTGAGGCAGGAAGGTATATGTGGACATAGAGTATACCTGACTTCTCTTGTTAAGCCACTGTCTGCCTGAGCTACACTACACATGCTAAAGGTGTGGCTGGAGGCTGCTGTCATCTGGAGCTGGGAAGGGGGGTGAATGACTGAGCACACAGGCTGGGGACACACAGGGACCTGGGCAGCGCAAGGGGGATGTGATTATCTTCTTGCTTAGTCACTGAGACTTGTGTTGCTCTCCTCATCACCAAGTCTGCTGTTGTCCCAAAGACTGGGACTAGGACATAGCATCCCCACTGTCTTTGGGTACTTTGCTGCTTTTAGCTTGTGCCCTGCCCTGTTCCCAGTGCTTAGTATGTGCGAATCCAGTGTCAGCTCCTGTAACTACTCAGTTGTCTCAAGCTATATAGGAACAGGATCTGCTGGTGGGATCTGAGGCTGTCCCTGAAGTCTGGTACCTGCTCTATGGTGTACCTTCACCAGATAGTAGGTCCCTTTCCTTCTTTCCCCTTTGCTTTTTCCACTCAGCCCTATACTGTACTCAGCACCACAAAACCTCAGGGCTTTGAGGCCCAGTGGGGGAAGGTGGTTCCCATCTAGACTATCCAGGCTAGTCTTGCCACCCTCTCCCTGATCCTCTCATGCCCTAGAGGGAGGAAGGCGAGGCTATCATCTCAACACAGGCTGAGGAGGGTGTATGTGTGTGTGTATGTGTGTGTGTGTGTTTTGTGACATGTTAGGAGTTGACATTGCAGAGTAGTTTACATCTTCACCTTCTGAAGACACTTGAATTTAGGACCGATGTATCTGTGACAAGTATGCCAGGAGTGGCAGGGGCCATCAGAGCAAGCTACTTCCCCATCACCATCTTCCGATGGAACCCAAGACCTGAGACAGAGACAGCCTGCCAAACTGAACCGCCTTCATCCTCTGCCTGTACATGGTTGGTCCTCCACCTGGGCTCAGCAAGAGCAGATTGTGCTCTTCCCCCTGAGCCTCAGAAAATGCGCAGATCGAAGAGAAGCTGCCTGGACCCGGGGTTCAGACATAGGTGCTGAGCCCCATGTCAGATTGTTAAATGTTTTGTTCTGTTGCTCTTTCCCACTCCTCTTTGACATTTAACGTAAGAAAGCAAGCTGCTTGGAAGGAAGCAAGGGAAAAGGCATGAAGACAAGGCTAATAGTGGAGGGTACCAGAGGCTGGCATTACCTGGTCCCCTGGATGGGAGCCCCAGAGTCCTCTCTTGTTAAAGGGCCCCTGGATTCTTCCAGCTCCACACTCTCCTCCAGCTGTGGTGATGGCAGAGGCAGAAGAGAACTCAGCCCAAGCCCAGTTCTCACAGGAAAGGAAAACTCGTCATGGGCTTTTCAGAGAAGGTTCCACCTTACGCTCGTACATTGTCTTTACCATGTGCTAGGATGTCACATTCAACAGGACAAAAAAATGTAAAATACTTGAATGAGCTTGTATCATAACATTAATATTATTGAGAGTGTCTGCTTCCCAGGCTGAAGTGATTCATTCATTATTCTGGTCCTGCTCTAGTCCTTTGTAATTGGTGGTAATTATTATGCTTTTCTTTTTAATACAAAAAAATGTATAAAAATAAAAACTTGAAAAGGCAAAACACTGGCTGGTTTCCCATCTGGGACACTGTTATTGGGTGTGAGAGAGGAACATGGTGTGTGTGTCCCCAGATGGAGAAGCCCACGCTGTCTCTGCATGACCATAGTGTATGGTACAGCTACTGTTCACTTCTGGGCATCTACCTAAGACAAGGGCCCTTGGTGCTGCTAGTGCTTCCAGGGTCTTGACCAGCTTTGAGAGAGAAGAAAGAAAGAAAGAAAGAAAAAGAGGGAAGGAAGGATCTCTCACACGAGAGAAAGAGAGAGTGAGAGAGAGCTCTCTCTTTCCTTCTTACAATGAAGCTTGGGAAAGGGTGGAGCTGGATTTCCATTCCCCAGGATGTATGTGAGAATCTTAGGAGAATATTTACAGAATTGGAGTATGGCATGGCCATGGCTTTCCTCCACTGATGGCCTCAGTTCCTTGTAGATTGCCAGGAGAGCCAGACCCATGGCAATCACAGTCATTAGTGGTGACTGTGTCAGCTGGCTTCTCAGTTGTGGGGGCCTCACTTCCCTAGTGTTTTGCAGTGTGTATATGGGGGAGGTGACAACACAGTTATTGGAGTTAGAGACTTTATTTACATGCTTTGTCATGCTTTTGTTGAGAATTTAAGACCTTACCAATATTAGGGTCTTAAGGAACCCTTGACAGTACCTCAAAATCTCCATTTTTACTTCTTGTCCTGGCCCCTTTTGACGATCTGCAGAGCATTCCAGATGCTCATATGAGGAAGGGAATGGGTGCCATCTAACAGTGCAAGTAGGGTGGGGAGTGGGTTAGTATTTGAAGGAATCTAAAAGCACAGAATACCAAGGCCGAAGGAGGCTGGGGCTGCTTGCAAAGTGCTTAGTTCCCAGCTGGCCTGGTCTGGAGAGGTGGCTCATCAGACATTGGTGTTTTGCTTTGTTTTTGTCTATTGTCTAGTCTGGCTCTGACCTGGGAGTACAGTGCAAACCACTATACCTAGATGTGTGGGTCATTTTTTAAATTATTTTTTAGCATTTTAAATCACAATTTTCAATTGAATTTTGAAAATGTAAGATTGGCACAGTTGTGCTGAGATGTAGCAAATGGCAGCCTTCCAGATCCAACCATTTGCCATAGTTGCAAAGTTCTGGGGATCCCAAGGTTTCTAACCATGAGCTGCTAGGGTGGGGCCCTAGTAAACTTTACTGGAGAAACCCCACTGCTGCAGCAGTCCCTGAGCCTTTTAAAGAGAGATGAGACTCAGGCCATGTTTTCTGAGGCTCATTGTTTGGTTTAGAGAGCACTGATTTGGGTTTTCTCCAGCTCCAGTTCACAAACAGGCTAAGGCACTGCCTGGGGTGCACCTCAAATTGAGAAGCTTGTGGGCTGCCATTGTTCCTTCTAAGGGATTTGTATCTTTGCAGGGCAAAAGTAACCCAGTCTTGTTAGGAAGCAGGGACCACAAGTAGCATGTCAGCACATCTGGTCTGTGACTACCCCAGGTTTTGGGTGTGAGGAGATTTTGGAGCCAGGAAGCTTCCAGTCCCACTGTCCCCACATTGTATCCCACCAAGGTCATAGGGGACTAGCTGTATGGGGATTGGAGCAGAGGATGAGGGGATTCCCTCAGGCTTAGTGACTTGGCTGACCTCCAGCCTAAACAGTCTTTCCCCAAAGTCAGCTGGTCCTAACATGAGAAGTAGTTTGGGGGAAGCCTAGATCATATCATGGCCTTGCTCTGGCAGGAAGCCTGCATTCCCTTTACTCTAAATAGGACAGTCCTTAGAGTATGGTGGCTAAAGGAGGCAAGTTAAGGGTGGCATGGTCCCAAGCAGTCTCCAGACCTACTTCTGAGGGAACAGTGCAGATGGTCCAAGTGGACTCTCCATCTTCTTTGGAGGATCAGGGATACTCTCTGAAAGTGGGGTGAAACTCAGCAGGAGGACATGTCTCTCGTAGGCCTTGGTTTGCTTAAACATGATGTCAGTCCCATGCAGGTGATCCAACACGCCCAGCACTCCATAGCACTGGTTGAATCTGAAGGAGGAAAGACAATTACCCAGCTGACACTGGTGGAAAGCTGTGCTTCTTCCTTGTTTCCAGCCCTCCCTTCCCATGTTTAGCATCATCATGCTGCCCAGCTATGACAGAGCCTGGAGCACTTGAAGGGTTCTGTTTGAGGGTTGTTTAGGGTTTTTGTTACTGTTTTTGAGATAGTTTCACCAAACTGAACTGAAACTTACCATGTGTAGCTGGCTTTGAACTTGTAGCACTGTTCCTGCCTCAACTTCCCCAGTTCTGGCATTAAAGTTGTGAGACACTGTGTGATTATGAACTGGAGGGTTGAACCCTGGGTCTTGCACATGCTAGACATGCATCAGCCCTCTTAACTTGCAGAAACCAGAGGGTAGGGCACTGTTGTCATTTCCCTTTACCTTGTTTCTGAACTGGAGTTCACCTTCGCACCAAATCCACTGAGCTGTCAAGCAACGAGACCCAGCTATCCTGTCATCTCAGTGCTAGAGGTTGTAAGTATGCATAAGACCAAAGATGACATGTATGTGGGTGCTGAGATCTTACACCTTGGAGACCCACCTGCTGAGTTCTGGGATTAAAGGTTTACTACCATGTGCACACTCCTCCCCCTAGGTGCTGGGATTAAAGGCATGCACATTTACCCTCCCTATGGGTATAACCCTTTTACTGTTAATTCTGGTGTGCAAAAGTTAGAACTTCATGCAAATCTCCTAGGCTTGTTCAGATAGGTTGATGGGCTTCCATGCATTGGAACACCTTAGAAGACATAAGAGGCAAGCTTCCAGCCCATGGTTCACAGGTACTTTGGGATTTGGAATGGGACCTAAGAACCTGTGTTCTAAGTGTCTAGTGTATCAAGAAATTCATAGATGGCGCTTTGAGAAGGCTAGGATGAGGTCATTTGTATGGTACCTTTAATCCCAGCACTTGGGAAGCAGAGGCCAGAGGGTCTCTGAGAAATAGGATAGCAAGAACTACATAGAAAAAGCCTGTCTCAAAACCAAGAAAAGAGCCCATAGTGTGTAAGTATGCCAAGTTTTTATGTACACGGGTTCTGAGGAGATGATTCAAGGTTCACGAGAAATTCAACAGGCCCAGAACCCAATAATAGTTAAAAATTTCAACTGTAGGAAGGACTTAGTGTCAGAGAAAAGGGGAACAAAGGAGGCCCTTATTTAGCATCTTCACTGTAGCAGGTGTCTCCTGACGGCATGTGTAGATGGAGACAGCTAAGCAAGGCTGGGTGCTGTTGGCTTACTTGAGGTGGTGGTAGTCATGGAACTCGGGCGAAGGCAGGAAGGGCAGGTGGTAACCACAGTGGGAGATAGTGGTGATGACTAGAGCGAGGGACAGCCACACAGTGATGGAGGATAGATGAGAGCCCATCACTAGAGGACCCACCATAACTGGCAGCATGTTGGAAACCTGCAAGAGAAAGGATTCCAGGAGATGGGGGGACCCAGCTAGGTGTTCTCTGCCTTGCATGGTACCACAGGCAGACAGACCCCTGTGGCTTATAACTTAGGACACTCAACCTCATCTTCAGGAGTCTGTGTAAAAGGTTGTTGGGGAGAATAACACACTGGGCATGTGGCACAGCCAAGAGATGGCAGCTATTCAGTGGGAAGGAAAGGGGGGGCGCAGGAAACCTCTAGCCTCCACTTCTTGGGCTCAAGGGGCTGTATTTACCACGTGTTCTATAGGGTGGGCATAGATTGAGATCACACCAATGGGTGCTGTCCATTCATGATGTTTCTTGTGAATTTTCTTGTACAGCGTTGGGTGGTGAAGGAGTCTGAAAAAAGAATTCATAGTTGGTAATTGCCAACTTGCGCTTTTTCTCCATCCTGAGCAAATCATCCAAAAGCAAAGGTGGGAATGGGGTCTACATCTGAGGAGCTAGCATCTACTCCTCACCCTCTAGTCTGACTGGATGATGAGGCTGGCTTATGTTGTCTGCCAACCCCAGTGGCAAAGTAAACTGGTACCTAGAAAGGACTATCAGGAGGTAGATGGGAACTGGCCCATTCTCATACAAATAGGGCAGCTCTTCCTTCACTTGGCTTTGTGTCAATTTGGAGAATCAGCTGTGTCTCTGGCAATTTTGGGGAAGGCCTGAGGACAGAGACCAACCACTGTGGGAGCCATCCCAGGGCGAGGCCAGCTGTGTGTGTAAAGAGCTCACCGGTGTGAGTAGTAGAACAGGATTTCCTCCACGAGGGTGAAGAATGCCAGCTCCACGAGGAACCAGTGGAAGGTGGGCAGCTCTCGGCAGCAGGGGTCTCCCCTCCACTTGAAGAAAGGATAGAAGAGGAGCAGCATAGGAAGAGAAATCATGGTCTGGTTGAAAAGAACTGTGTGGAGAGACTGACGCAGCTTCACAGGGTCCACCTGCAGGAGGACAGGAATGGTGAGAGGGAAGAGACCTGACCTGCTCAGGGTGAGCTGCTGGGAGTGACTGGGGTAGTCCACAGAATGTCTCACAGAGCATAGGCTCACTGGGCCAGGGCCCACCACTGCCAAGTTCTGGCCACAAAACACCCAGTCAGTGCCCTACAGGGACAATGAAACAAGTTGCAGTTAAACACAGGAGCAGATCAGCAGTGGAGATTGACTCCGCCATCTTGATGAGTTCAGGAGAGGTCTGTATGACCTAAGCAGTGTGGACTGCCTTAGCCTCACAAAGGAACAAGGCATATATATAAGTGCCCAGCCAGTATGGGCAGGTTCCCAACCTCAGCTCGCTCTGTTTGCAGCCAATCCATAGATGCTGAGCAGATGATTTGTCATGAGAAAAAACTAAATGGTCACTTTGGATTGTTTACCTAAGAACTGGCAGTCTCCACCCAGTGCCCTGGTGGCTACAGGATACCTGTTGGGTATCTGAGAGTTGGGCCCCTGTGTGGCCTACAGAAATAGGAAGGAGGTGTCAGCAGAAAGTAGAAACAACGGTAGTCACCTTGTCACAAACCTGGAACAGTTAAGTAAAAGATTATAGATTATTTATAGAGGACTCAGGTTTGAGAGTCTGAAACAGACCGTTCTGAGAAGCTGTATGGATGACTGAGAGTACATAGATGGTCAAAGAGTGGGAGTTTAATGGCAGTGTGTGCTTGTGTTAAGTGGGGCAAGGGATTGGTTTTGGTTTTGGAAGTAGTCTTGGGGGTGGAGAGATGGATGAGAGCAGTGGCTGTTTTTACAGAGGAACCAATTTGATTCCCAACATGCATATGGCTGCTCACCACTGTCAATCTGATACTCTGTTTGAACTCTGGGTCCTTCATACGTGTGGTACGCATACATACATGCAGGCAAAATGCCCATACACTTTTTTTATTAAATGTATTGAAATAGTCTCATGTAGGGAAAGTTGGCCTTGAACTCCTGATCTAGCCCCCTGCCTCTCTCTCAGATGCTGGGATTCCAGGTGTGTGCTAACACACCTAGCCAAGGTTTGTGTTTATTTTTTAGAGATGGAAAACAAGCATTTATGTGAATACTGAAGCCATTTCTTGGATCAAAAAGGTGAGGAGCTAGGAGACATGGCAGGCACAGCCCAGAACAGAGCATGAGATAGAGTGCTTTGGGTGGTGGGCATGGGCTTCCATTTCCTCAGTACAGTGGGGCCAGGTTAGGAGGACATGGGAGAGAAGTGTGCCTAGGCAAGGAGGAGATGGGAGAGTTGGTGTGGCAGGCTAGGATGCTAGGAATGCCTGCCCTCATCAGCACCTCTGACATTAGCCAAGGGACTAAATGGTCCCAAAGTCCTTCCTGATGCAGCCTTAGAAAGTCTGGAGCACAGGTGTGCTGGCCTTGGAGCTTCATGGGTGGAGCTCTGTTCTGTGACCTGGAAAGTTGACACTTGAACAGGTCAGTCACCTCTAGACCTTGGCCTCTGAGAGGCTCCACACTGCCTACTGCTCTCGAGTCACTGCATATGAAAAGGTTTCTAGGTGGCATATGATATTCAGAGCTGTAGAGTGAGGAGGATTAAGTACCAGCCCTAGAGCTGCAAAGGCCCAGAGTGGGGCTGGACATGGCTTAGTGGGTAGAGTGCCTTCTTTGGACCCTTGTAGCTTTGGCTTTGATCCCCCTGCAGCATAATCCAGTGATGTGGAGGAGGAGGGAAGCTCAGGAGTTCAAGGTCATCCTCAGCTATGTAGCAAGGTGGAGGCCAGCTTGGGCTGCATGAATCCCTGTTTGGATTGGGAGAAGAAAGTAGTAGTTGTACTTTATCGCGTGTCCAGAGACCATGGCAAAGCCTCATCTGAACCATGGTGGTCATGGTGCTCAATGGTGGCTGCTTCGGAGGCAGCCTGCCTACAGATGAAAAGGTCCTACAGGACAAATACTGACTGGGTTGGCTGAAAGAGGCCTGCTCAGCTCTGGCAGCTGTCATCTCAGGAGGAGACCATTTCAGAGGACTCCATCAGGACTGCTTACTGCCTCTGGTGCCCGGCTGGGCAGACTGCCTAGAGAGCAGAGGTGACTCACTGGGCACCTGGGCACATTTCGAGTTGATTGCCAGGACAGGGTTTGGGTGGGGCTGAGGGAACAGGTTGTTTTCAGTCAGCCTCTGCCCTGCTGTGTAAGGGAAGACTGTCTCTGCAGGTTGTCAGAGCGCCAGGAAGGCAGGTCCAGACTGTAGTGTGCTGACTCAACCCCTACAGTGAGCAGGAGAAGCTGCTTAGAAGCAGGGACTGTTCCTGTCTGACTGTGGCTGTCTTGACAGCTCACACTGCTGTTTGCATTGTTTGATGCTGGCACAGGTCTTTAAACCCAGCACTCAGGAGGCTGGGATTAAACTCTGTGAGTTCAAGGACAGCCAGGGCTATATAGAGAAATCCTGTCTCAAATAAACAAACAAACAAACAATTTGTTAAAATGACTACCTCATACATCCAGAGTGCACCATCACCTGCCACAATGGGATGCCTACCCTGGGACAATGGATGTCTGGGTTCAGATCCATAGTCTCAATGACATGGGTAAAGTACTGCTGGCATCTCTGAGACAGTCATTTATTTTCCTAATATGCTAAGCACAGTGTCACAGGGCAGCCTGTGATGGAAATAAGGAGACCAAGACATTGGTCTAGACTGGCCACTGGCTGATTGGCTTTTCCTTTTGAATTTTACTGGTGGTGGAGGGGCTCTGATATGTATCTGACTGTCAGAATAAAGTAAGTTGGTTCTCTTCTTCTACTGAGTGAGTTCCAGGGATCAAACTCGGTCTTCCTTTGGGCAGCAGATATCCTTCCTTGCTGAACCATCTCACTGGCCTTTTCTTTTAGACAGGCTCTCATGTAGCCCTAGGTACCCTCAAGCTTTCAGTGTAGCCAAGGATGACCTTGAATTTATATCCCCCCCCCCCCCCCCCCCCCCCCGCCTCTACTTCCCTGAATGCTTGGATTACAGCTTCATAACCCCCACATGTGCATTGGAGATGGAACTCAGGGCTTCTTTCAAAGTTAGACAAGCACTCTGCCAACCAAGCACCTCACCCCGCTCCCTTCTCTCTAACCTGGATTCAGGTCACCTCAAAGATAAGTCCTTATCTTGCCCAGATTGGTCCCTGCATTTCCAACAGTAAGAGCCACAATGACACTCACCGGCTCATTCTTGCCCAGTTGGATGCGGTAGCGGGAGATGAAGGTGGGTTTTCCTGTTGTGTCCACCACCAGTAGGAGGCCATTGAAGCCCCAGAAACACAACCCCGGCACAAGGGTAGTACCTGAAGTAGAAAGCAGAGGGAGTTAGAGCAGCCGGGGTACCACAGTAGCTCACTGGGAAGTGAATGAGCACCTGAAGGAACCCGGAAAAGTCACTAAGTGCCTATATTTGTTCTGTCTTGTCTGTCTGTATGTCTCTGTGTTCTCCCCCAACCACCTTGTGTGTGTATGTGTGTGAGACAGGGTCTCACTGTATAGTCCAGGCTGGCCTTAAACTCATAATAGATTTCTCCCCTTATTCCTCTAGCCTCTTAAATACTGGGATTAAAGGTATGTACAACCACACCTGGGGTTGGGAGTTTTGTTTGACTTGTATTAAGACAGGGACTCACTTTAGCTGAGGCTGGTTTGAAACTCACTGTATAGTTCAGACACACCCCCAAACTCAGAGAAATTCCCCTGCCTCAGCTAGGACCTGCTGGGATAACAAGTGTTGCTGCTGAATTCTCTGAGTACAGTTACTGGACATTGCCTTTTGCTTTCACAAGTGTTCCTATTTGGATGCTGAAGCAATTTGACTGCATGTTCTAGTACTGATGCTCTATAAAATAGTTTAGAAGCCAGGAGGTGGTACACACCTTTAATCCCAACACTTGGGAGAGGCAGAGACAGGTTGGGCTTTGTGAGGTTTGAGGCTAGCCTGGTCTACAGAGCAAGCTCCAGGACACAAAGAAACGCTGTCTCACAAAACAAATTCACACACACACACAAATTTTTCTTTTCTTTTTTTTTTTTTTTTAAGAAAATACTGATCAAGGGGCTGGAGAGATTGGAGAGATGGCTCAGTGGTTAACAGCACCGGCTGCTCTTCCAGAGGACCCAGGTTCAATTTCTAGTACCTACATGGCAGCTCACAACAGTCTGTAACTCCAGTTCCAGGGAGCCTGTCACACATGGCAAAACACCAATACACATAAAAATAAATATAATAAAATTAAAGTTAAATCTTTTTTAAAAAGAAAATAATGGTTGAAGGCAGGAGGCTCAGAAGTTCAAAGGTCATCCTCAGCCACATAGCCCATTCTTGGACATCCTGGGGTACATGAAATCCTATGGCAAGGAGAAGAAAAATAGAGCCTGCAGGCTGGCTTAGTGGGTAAAGCTCTTGCTAGATAAGCTGGATGCCCCAGCTCCACCCTACAAACCATGTCAACGTGCAAAGAGAGCAGTAATCGCAGACTTGTCCTCTGACCTCCACACAGATGTGGCAAATGTGTGTCCCCACACACATCACACACACAATAATAAATAAAAATTAAGAAAATACTGACCAGGACACACTTCATCGGACTTCATGTTTTGCACACATTCTCATG
The DNA here is from genome assembly GCA_033318265.1 of Phyllotis vaccarum. Classification (NCBI taxonomy): domain Eukaryota; kingdom Metazoa; phylum Chordata; class Mammalia; order Rodentia; family Cricetidae; genus Phyllotis; species Phyllotis vaccarum. Next base: position 23,722,709 of record JARWLC010000003.1, on the reverse strand, counting down.
TCTTTAATCTGCCACCGACAGCAGTCACACGAGAGACACAGCAGTATTGCTAATTTCTGTGGCCTCTTACTGAATTGGGAATCCCGAGGGACAAGGACAGTTTCACCGAGCTCTGTCCTCTTCCTCCAGCCCCCCTCCCTTCCCCATCAAACAGTGTCTGGGGTAGAAGGGATAAAGGAAGGACTTGGCCAGCATGAGAAGACCTGGTAGACCCATTCTGTAGGATAGTTGGAAAGACTCCAAAGTTAAAAAGAAAGAAAGAAAACAGATACACCTAGGTTTGTGCACAGAAGTTTTGATAACAGCATCTTTAAAAATACCAAGAAGAGCTGGGCAGTGCCTGCCTGTAATCCCAGCACTCTTGAGTTTGAGGCTAGCCTGGGACAGAGCAAGTTCCAGGACATCCAGGGTTAAGAGAGAAACCCTGTCTTGAGAAATCAAACTAAATAAAACTCCTAGGAAGCAAGGGGGCTAGAGAGAGGGTTTTGCAGTTAGGGCACTGATTGCTCTTCCAGAGATAGTCCAGTTGGATTCCCACTCAGCACACGGTGGCTCACAAACATTTGTAACTCCAGCTCCAGGGAGACCAAAGCCCTCCACTGACCTCCCAGCTCCTTAATGAACATGACACACGCACATACACTCAGGCACACACACATACACATTTTTTTTTTAATTACAGAAAACATTTAGAGCAGCCTAAATGTCTATGAGTATGAGATGAACTAAGAGCCTTTCACGTGACAGAACAGACCTGGCACTTTGAAATATCCTTGCTCATGCGGCAAGATGTGGCTATAAGTACTCAGCAAAAACCGTGCTTAAAAACAGCAGGTTGGGTGGGCAGTGGTGCATCCTGCAATCCTAACACTCAGGGACAGAGGCAGGAGGATCTCTTTGAGTTCAAGAACAGCCTGATCTACAAATTGAGTTCCAGGACAGCCAGAGTTACATGATGAGACCCTGTCTTAAAGGAAAAGAGAAAGAAAAAAAAAAAAAGACCACACACAAAAAAACAGTAAATTGAGCCCATCAGAAAGAGCAGCAGGTAAAGTTGTAGCCAGCTTCACTCCAGGAGCACATGGTGGAAGGAGAGAACCAACTTCTGCAAGTTTTCCTCTGATCTCCACATGCATGCTATGGCACACTCATGCCTCCTCCACATGCACATGAAGTAAATACAATAATAATAATACAATAAATAATAATAGTTTGGGAAAAGAACAACTGCGGAGCCCAACACAAAGCCCCCTGGCTAGAACCTCACCTATAATGAACAGAATCCACTCGTTGCCTTCAAATGTAGACAGCAGTTTCTCCCACTGGGTCTGCCAAAAGTAGCCAGAAGCACCCCAAAATCTTTGAAGATGCCTTGGGAAGAAAAACATTGATGTGTCTGGGAGAAAACTATGAAGTCAGCTCTTTCATGCTGTGGTGCCTCTCACCCTAAAGGTCTGGAGCACACTTACCATGTGACTGAGTTCCAGAAGGCTACAGACAAGAGCAGCCCAGAGCCCAAGATGAAAGCTGTCCTCCTCATGGATCCCCAGATGTGTCCTTCCTGCTGGAGTTGAGAGTGTCAGGCTGATCAGGCCCTGCTGGTAGCAGGTGGATGACCTTTCTCCGTCTGTGGGAGGTCCCTCCCTCCCTAGGACTGGCTGTCTCTGGGTGTGTTTATGAAAACCAGGCTGGAGGAGGGAAGAGTATTGCCCCAACTCCAGAGAAACTGTTAAGCAATGTTGCCACCCAGATCTGGATAGGAAAGGCATTTAACAGCTGTGCCCTGTGTGTGTCATCAGACCTCCTGGCAAAGAGAAAGAGCCAGTCAGTATGTCCTGGAGTCCCCTTTTCAATAATCACAATTACAGTCAGGTATGGTGGCACACAACTGTAATCACAGCTCTTGGGAGGTGGAGGCAGCAAGATCAAGAATTGAAGGTCTGCCTGGGTTGCTTGAAACCCTGCCTCAAAAAGAGTCTACTGGATGATGAATGGCCCTTACACACTCTCCAAACAATTCTTCTATTCAAGGTCATAGATGGCACCAGGACCAAAGAGCAGGGTCCCAGACCTCTCCCAGTCTGACACCCACATGCCTTGTACTGTAGACATGAAATGACAAATGTCACACCACACTATTCTAAGCCTAACTGGGCTCTGCTTAATTCCTTTAGAGAACATTAATTAGCTGGACAATGGTGGCACACAGTGCCTTTAATCACAACACTTAGGAGGCAGAGGCAGACAGATCTCTGAGTTTGATGCCAGACTGGTCTACAAAGTGGTCCCAGGACAGCCGGGCTGCATAGAGAAAACTTGTCTCAAAGCACACTAAAACCAGAGGACCTAACTGGAGGTGGTGGTCCTTGTGATGTGGGCACCTGGGCTCACCCCAGCAAATGAACAGGACAGGTGTGGAACTTTGATGGGCCTGGCCTGAGAGAACACTACCTTCTACCAGACTCAAGACCTGAGGGGCATATGGTTTCTGATGTCCATTCCCAGAAACCTGCTCTTAGCCCTGTGCATTCTACTCTCCATCAAAAGATAAAAGTCCTTTTCATCCAGTGAAGGTACACATGCCGATCAGGGCACAGACTCAGGAAAGTGCTTTCTCTTGTCTTTTCCTGCTCTTCCATCTCCTTCTCTACCTGCCCTCGGTCTAGATTGGATTGCCCCAGACCAATCAGAACTTGAAGCTAAGGTTAGCTTGAGGCATGTTTAGCTGGCCAGCAAGCTCAAGGTCTCAGACTTTGTTTTCCTCCCCAGAGCTGGGATTACACATACATACTGTGGTACCCAGCTTTTACGGCCCTTCTGTGAATTGAACTCAGGTCCTCAGGCTCACATGACCAAGCCATCTCCCCAGCCCCAAAACTTGTTCTCCAAGGTCGCCCTAACTTTGACAAGCTTCTCTGGGTTAATCCAGTGAATCCCTTTATAGTGTTCTGAGGACAATTCAGCAACTCTCTGGACTGTTAGGAGGTTCTTTTTGTTTGGTTGGTTGGTTTTGTTGTTTTGAGACAGGGTCTCACTACAGACCTCTTGCTGGCCTGGAATCCCTATGTACACCAAGCTTACCTTGAACTCACAGAGATCTGCCTGCTTCTGGTTTTCAAGAGCTGTGATCAAAGGCATGGCCACAGTTGGGGCATTTATTTGTTTGCTTTGCTTTTTTGAGACAAGATTTTCTCTGGCTATCCTAGAACTTGCTCTGTAGATCAGGCTGGCCTGCAACTCAAACATCTGCCTGCCTGTGCCTCCTGAGTGTTGAGATTAAAGGCATATACTACTGCTACCCAGCCAGTTTGGGAATTCTTAAAGTTTTAGATTCAGTAAACTGAATTAGTCAATGAAAAGTTGAATTTCAGAAATGGGCATGGCAGTACACACTCAGACACACAGAATAAAAAGAGTGAATTTCATGATCAAAATTGGATTCCTTCAAGTGGCTTTCCTGCTCTCTGTAGCCGGCCAGATAAAGGACAATGGTCCTGTTGGAGTGAAGGGATGTGCAATGAAGAGCTGTGTTGAGTCAAAGGATGTCCCTTTACCTCTTTGTGCTGTTGTCTCTACAGCAGCTGAACACATGACCCATTCCAAAGTTCAGGGATGAGAATGGGGTGGGGGGGAAATGAACCAAGTACCCGTGTAGTCCTAAAGGTGTTTGGAGCCTGGTACCTAGTCACTAAAATAAGGATATCACCTTGGAGCAACCATACCAAAAGCCGGGGAGTATAGAGTAAATATAATAGGGCCAGGCAGTGGTGGCACATGCGTTTCATCCCAGCACTGGGAAGACAGGCCGGTGGATCTCTGAGTTCCAGGCCAGCCAAGAATATGTAGAGAGAGAGACCACAGGAAGGGGCTAACTCAAACAGCTCAGTGGGAGAACAGGCACTTACCTGGTTGGACTTCTCATGGTGTCTTGGGCTTTCTCTGTTTCCTGTCATCTGGAAGACAAAGTACAGGTTTTGGAGTCTCTGCCACATGCCACTGAAGAGGGGTCAGTGGCGGAAGATGGAAGCTGGCACCAGACAAACATCCTAAACTTGATACTGGTGAAATAAGCCATAAATAGCTAGGAAAATGCCAGGAAGGAAGTGTGACAGAAGGGGCAGAGACAAGGAATGTGAGATCTTCCAACACTGAAGGCAAAGCTTCATACAAAACTAATTTGGGGGGCCTGGAGAGATGTCTTAGCAGTTGAAAGTCCTGGGTTACTCTTATAGAGGACCCAGGTTCAGTTCCTAACATCCACATGGTGGTTCAAAGCCGCCTGTGACTCCAGTTCCAGGAGATCTGATGCCCTCTTCTGGCCTCCTTAGGCACCAGACATGTATGTGGTACATATACATGCATGCAGACAAACAATCAAACACTTAAACTTAAAAAAAAAAAAAAAAAAAAGATTACATGCAGGTGTTTTGTCTATCGTGGGTATTGCATGTTGAGTGCAGGTCCCTGTGGAGGCTTGAGAAGGCATCTCACAGAGGGAACTGCAGGTCATTCACTGTGCGATAATGAATGTTTGGGGGCCTGAACTGGGTTCTCTGAGAGAAGCACTCTTATTGACTGAGCCATCTCTCCAGCCCTTTGTCTTTATTGTACTTCTTGGTTGTTTTATTCTATTTAATTAGGACTGTATGTACATACTTTCTTCTAGGTAGTTGACTTAGAGCCACAGTTCTCTGGGAGGTGTCAGCTGGGGACAGCCCTCAGGGTCTAGTGCCTGCTTTGATTTGCACCTAGCCTGGCTATTGAATATCCTGTTTGTTTTATGACAGAGCTTTAAGCTCAAGTAAAGACACTCAGTTTCACTATCCGTAACAGTCCATAAGCTGTCACCCCACACTGATTAGGACAGTTACTGTGGAAATGTACAGTGCTTGGTCGGGGGAGTTAGTGACTGAAGCAGGTGCTCAGGAAGCTCCAGGTTCCAATCCCAACAGCAGATGAGGTGAGGCACAAACACCTGTTTGCCCAGCCCTCGGGAATCAGGAGGACAAGTTGTTCAGAGTAAGGAAGTTTTAATGGACCCAGGTGGGGTGGTACAGTTAGCATCTCAGTGGTGGTGTGGCTAGGACAAAGCCTGGGGCTCATTGGCCAGCCAGTTTAGCTGAGTCAGAAAACTCCATGTTCAATGAGAGATCTTGTTTCAAATATTAATGTGGATGGTCTGTCCGGCATGGTGGTGTACGCCTTTAATTTTTAATTACAACACTGGGAGGTAGCCAGGCTACATAGTAATAAGGTGAGGTGTGACTAAGGAAGACACCCCACTTCAACCCTGGACTCCACACTCACATACACAGTTTCATACACACAAACTGTCACTGAAAAGGTAGCAGCTTCTCCTTGTCTAGACTCTGGTCACAAGGCCCAGACCGGCCAGCAAAAATAGGTCACCATCAACTCAGCGCCCACCGGTTATCATACCCAGCCCAAGCAAAACAATGATGCTTGATGTGGGTTAGGCTACTGAGCCTGCTTATCCTCTGTCCTTTGGGGAGCTCTTTCCTAAAAGTGCCAGGCAGGAATGAGGGAGCTGGTAATAGGACCTGACAGAGTCATATTTATATTACAAGGAAGCCTGGGTCCAAACCTGGGGGAGATGCATGCACCTGGCCATTACATCAATAAACTGGCTTATAAAGAGATGGTGGAGCACAGTCTTTTGAGGTAGGACTTTAGTAGCCCAAGCCAGCATTAAACTTGACTTTGAACTTCTGATCATCCTGCCTTCATCACTCACGTGTTGGGATTACAGGCAGAAGCCACTACCCCTAGTTGTGTAATGCTGGGTGAAACCCGGGGTTTCATGCATGCTAGACGACGAACACTCTGCATCTGAACCATACCCCCCCAGCCCAGGCATTTTCCTTTATATCACTGCTTGGTTTTTTTTTGTTTTTTTTTTTTGCCTTGTTGACCTGAAAAAGCTCTCTGCTTCCACCCTGCTCTGGTTCATGTCCCCAAGTGAACAGGGAAGGTCAGAGAAACTTCCTTCACACCCCACCAGGACTCTGGGTAAGGAAGGTCCTTCCCAGACCCATAGTTTGCTTGCTTTCTGGGGATCTGAAAAAGTATGGTGCATGAAGCTGGGGGGGGGGGGGCTGGCTGCTTCTAGCGTAGCCCTGGCTCACGCTTTTCCTTCTTGTGCTGTTGGGCAGTGTGAGGTGACCTACATGGTCGGGAAGGCTCTCTTGCTTGGAAGAGGTGGGAGGTATTTTTAAAGTGCTTGCTCTTTAAGATTCTAGAACTCTTTCTGCAACACCACACAGGGAACCTCCCATAAAAGTCAAAGTCTTCTCCCAGCATCCTCCCCATCTAATCAGCATCCTTATCAGCACCGTTATTGTCACCAAGACCTCCTGAGATGTGGCCTTTGACCTTCCAGAGTTTGTCCACACCTTCAAGACGCTTTTGTGAAGAACTCACTGTGGACAGGACTATGGCAAACTTTGAAAGTATGAATCTGAAGGAGAAGTTTCAGTTCAGACATATAAGTCCTTACTCTCCAAATTATCTTCAGAAGAACCAAGCTAGAAGTCTGTGATGGGGGCTGGAGAGATGACTCAGCAGTCAAGGACACTGGCTGAGGTCCTGAGTTCAATTCCCAGCACCCACATGGTGGCTCACAAACATCTACAGTGGAATCCAATGCCCTCTTCTGGTGTGTGTGAAGACAGGTCAGTCATATACATAAAATAAGTATTTAGAAAAAAAAAAAAAAAAGAAGCCTAGTGATATGCACCTGCCACCCCAACACTTGAGAGACTGAGGGTCCATGTCAATCAAGGACAGTCTGGTCTCCATAGTGAACTCCACGCCAGCCTGGATACATAGCAAAATCCTGTCTCAAGCAATTAAAAACTGGAGCTAGAGAAATGGCTGAGATGTTGAGAGTTTGTTGGCCCAGGGGCCTGTAACTCCTGCTCTAGAGGATCCAGTGTCTCTCCTGATCCTTCCCACACTTGTGTATATTCATACCCACATAAAAAAAAAAAGAATTAAAAGTAAAAATCTTTTTTTTAAAATGATGAGTTAATAAATGACTTAAAAAACGAGTGGATCTATGCTAAGAACTGCTAAAGACAAAGCCCTTGAATACCCACGGTTCTTCCCATCCCTAGGCACAAGTCTCTAGGCTCACACTGAACTGTTTCCTCTAGGACGGCTTGATTCAAACTGGCTTCAGCCAACCAAGTACTGGGATTACATGTGTATACCAACTCACGTGGCCCAGACTGGGTTTTAGTGCATACACTAGAAGCTGAGCTTTAGTCAGACGATAGCTATGTATTCAGTCAAGATTTAAGGGTGGCAGTTGTAGCTGAGTGGGTGGATGCATGAGGCCCTGGCTTTGTGTCCAGCACTGCATAAACAAGGTGAGCACTTCTGTGAATGCAGCTCATGGGAGGTGGAGGCAGGATTGGTAGTTCAGGGTCATCCTGTTACTTAGGGAGTTTGAAACCAGTCTAAGCTACAGGAGATTTTCATGTCAAGATAGATCTAAGATTCAGCTGTGTGAATATGGTGACCACGACTGAAAATATTCCTTCTTGCCATTTTCAGTTTCCATGGAGACACAATACACTCTAAGGACACAGATCTGTTCCAATGAGGAGATCAGGACATAGGGCTCCTCTATGGAAGCTTTCTGTGGGATGCTGATGTGGGATATATTTCTATAAGCTATGAATTACCATTGTATAATAAAGGAACTGTTTTGGTCTATGGCAAAGCAGCTTAGGGGCATGTGGGAAATCCAAGCATAGATAAAGGAGAAGAAGGGCAGAGGCAGGGGAGATGTTGTGAACTGCTGCCCAAGGAAGCAAGATATAAAGAAACACAGATAAGCCACCATCCACATGGCAAAAGAAAGATTAGCAGAAATGGGTTAAGCTGTAAGAGCTAGCTGATAGTGAGCCTGAGCCAAAAGCCAAGCAGTTTATAATTAATATAAGACTTTGTGTGATTACTTGAGACTGCTGGTCCCAATCTCAGGGCTATGCTGGGCCAGAAACATCTGACTTCAGGATGCAACTGAAATCTACTTTTAAAAAAATTTTAAGATTATTTATTATATGGGTATGAATGTTTTGCATGTCTGGTACCCATATAGCTTAGAAGAGAGTGTCAGATTCCCTGGAACAGGAATTAGAGATAGTTGTGAGCTGCCTTATGGGTACTGGGAACTGAACTCAGGTCCTCTGCAAGAGCAGCCAATGCTCTTAACTGTTAAGCCATCTCTCAGTCCCTCCAGGTTGTTTTTTTAATGTATATGTTTTTGTTGTGTCCGTGTGATTTGTGGCCTGTGAGTGTGGGTGCATGTGCGAAGGGGGACCACCTTGGTGGTGGTCTTCACCTTTCACTTTGTTTGATATACACAATCTCTGTTTACCATTGTGCTGGTGTCTGCCCTGTCTCTGCCTCCTACAGGAGTGCTGGAATTACAGATACACATCACTGCACCCAATTTTATGTGAGTTCTGGGGATTCATGCCCCTGTCCCATGCTTGCACAGAAAGTGTTTTTACACACAGAGCTGCTTCTCAGTCCTTGGACAAGCTCCCTTTTGCCCTCTTGTTTCCTTTGGATAACATGAATCTTGGAATTAAATTCAATGCTTCATTTCTCTTTTTATTAAGTTTATTTTATATGCACAGGTGTTCTCTTGCATGTAATGTCCGTGCACTGCATGCATGCCTTCATTGAATTTCTTTCAATAATGCTTTTGTTGTATGTGTCTGTGCATCATGTGCATGCCTCTCTTGCACTTCTTGAGATTTTTGTTCTCTTAACATAACCTTGTATATGAAATCCTGTATATAAAAACCGACAGATGAGTCAGGCATAGTGGCTCCCAAAACTCAGGAGGGAGGATCTCTTCAAGTTCAAGGGGCTCTGACTACCGGGTCCTCTTGGAAGGAGAGACTGGACTCCCTCCCATGAATGGTCCCACATGGCATATACTGCTAATACAGAGAAATGGTTTGTTTCCCTGCATCCACATCAATGGTCCATAACTGCTTGTAACTCTAGTGCCAGGTGTGTACGCGGGCATGTGCATACACACGCATACACACACACACACACACACACACACACACACTTCCTGAACTCTCCCCCCCAACCTGGATAATATAGCAACACCCTGGGCTGTAACATAGTGCACATACAGCCACATTATGCCTGAGAAAGCTTAAAAAGGGATTCTATACACAAAAGAACAGAGTCAAGCATGGCTTCTTGGTAGCAGCATTTTCTTAGGTCGGCTCTGTTGAGGCACAGCTCGTTGAAGAGAGGCTTTCTGATTCATTATCAGCTCTTTTAAGAGCCCTACTGCCAAATACTTAAATGGTGTTTGTGACCAGCCAGCAGCATGTTTCTTGGTGTGGCATGGACCTAGGAACTCCACAGAGCTGTGGCAATAAATGTGGCTCCCACCAATACTTCTGACAAGAAGCTAGACTATCAGGAAGCCAAGGAATGAAGTGAAGCCAGCTGCCAAAGCTGGGGCTTTAATCCTAGCCACACCTGTTTAGCAGATTAAAAATTCATGTACTCAGGAAAAGATAGATATATACAGTAAAGATAGATTCAGACAAAACAAAATCAAAAACAAAAACTGTAGTAAGTGGTTTCTGGCCCGATCTTTCAGGTCTAGCCTCAAGGTTTAGACCCGCAGACCCACAGACCCGCAGAGACACACAGATGCTTACAATAGTTTTAGGCTGATCAGCCTAAGGCCCAGGCATATCACTTGCTAACTCTTTACCCTTAAACTACCCCATGACTCTCATCCTGTTCAGCCATGCGGCTCAGTACCTTTTCTCAGAGCAGCATAGTTGTCCTCTGCCTCTTCCGGCTTCTCTCTGGCATTCTGCTGCATTCTGCCAGTTCCTAGAGTCTGGTAGCCCCGCCCACACTTCCTGTCTGCCTTTGGCCAATCAGCGCTTTTTATTAAATTCATAGGCGGGACAATTATTTACAATGAACCAACATAATTCCCCTACAACAAACCTCTGAACCATTTACAGTGTGTTTAAAATATACCTGGGCCTGAGAGAGAAAAGAAAAAGGATAAAGTCCTTAAAAAAGAAATAGAGTAATAATAAAAAATAATAAATCATGTAAAGATGAAATATACACAGAGTGTTATATTTGAGTCTTTTGGAGGGTTTTGACTGCAGAGGAAGGAGCAGAGCTGCTAAGAAACATTTGATTATAAACCAACCTATTTATCTTAAAAATATCCTGACTTCAAAATTTAAATCAAAGGCTATGTTACTTTGAACAAGAGATTTTGTTTTTAGTGCCACAGGAAATGAGAGGCTGAAAATTCATTCCAAGGTAAAGAAAATAAGGTTTTACTGAGAAGACCCCTGAAAATTCCAATAGGAATGGATGGCCCAGACGACCCGATGTTTCAGAGCACCCCTGTTGTGGTTTCCTCTAAGCTCTGCATCCAGAATAGCTTTAAGGGGACTCATTGGAATGACCCAGCCTCACAGAATACTCCAGTCAAGACTTGACCATATTTCTAAATTTTCTTTGGGTCCCCGTAAGATTATCAGCACCACAATCAACAGGAAGTAGTCTAGAGAGCTACACCCACAAGTCTAAAAAATGGATTATGGATGTTTGTCTTTGTTTAGAGTGTTGGTTAAAAGTTGTTACTGATAATGGTGAGGAAGAAGCCAAACAAAGACGATTTGATTCAGGATTCTTTTTTTAAAAAAAGAAAAAAGGGGAAGTTCTATGGAATAATCCTCTTGCACCCTGTAAATATTTGTCACTCATATTAGTTTAATAAAATGCTGATTGACCAGTAGTCAGGAAGGAAGTATAGGCAAGGTGATCAGACTAGGAGAATTTTGGGAAGATCAAAGGCAGAGACACAGTTTCTAGCCAAACACAGAAGAAGCAAGAAGAGAATACTAGACTGAGAAAAGGTACTAAGCCACATGGCTAAAGAGAGATAAGAATTATGGGTTAATTTATGTGTAAGAGCTAGCTAGTTATATGCTTGAGCTACTGGCCCAGCATTTATAAGTAATATTAGGCCTCTGAGTCAATTATTCTATTTGGGAAGTGACTGCTGGTCATTTGGGAGTTGTCGGTGGGATAAAACTTCTGACTATGATATACTGACTCAAAATAAAAATAAAAAATTAATTAAAGAGGGGCCTGGAAAGATGGCTCAGTAGTCAAGAATAGTGTGGCACAATCATAAGGCCTGAAGTTTTGATCCCAGAGCTCATGTATCGAGCCAGGTATCCCACAAACATCTGTAAATCCAGCTCCAAGGCCCGTGATGCCTCTGGTCTCTGCAGGATGCACAGATGCACACACCTGCACTTTTGTATGAGTTCATACCCTAGAGTGTGGAGACATACATACACCTCTTTGACAGTTGAGATTATCTAGAGCCTAAGCAACTAAACACTCAGGATGATACATGGGAAGCAAATCATCCCAGGTGGCTTCTCCAACAATCTGACCAGATGAAGACCACTGCAGCCACTTTGGTTGTAGGCTCATGATGGGGTGACCCTCATACCCATGTATTAGAGGCAGGCAGGAAATCCAAGCAGAGTTAAAGACAAGGAGGGAGGAGTTGAAGAGAAGCTGCAGGCTGCAGCCCAGGAAGCAGACGTAATGGGACACAGGTAAAGCCACGTGACCATACAGAGATTAATAAAAATGGATTGAGTTAAGTTGTAAGAGTTATAGTTGGTAATGAGCCTGAGCCATAGGCCAAACAGTTTGTAACTGATATAAACCTCTGAATAATTATTTTATTTTATAAGCTGCTGCAGAACTGCATATGGGAAAGCTTTACCCAGATCTCAGACCTGGATGGGAGAGAGAATTTCTGGCTACAGAAGGAAGTGTGAACCCAGACTAAACCTTGTTATTAACAGCCCCATTGCCTCATGGCCATGGGAGGCAGTGTCCACTATGTGGTGGTCACTGAGATTTGTAGACTTGGGCTGTTCAAGTATTTGGCTTGAATAAGTATTTGTGTGGCATTTTGTGTTAATTAAAATAGTGATTTTACTTTAGGGGAAAAAAATGATGTTTTTTTTTTTTTTTAAATAAATGGAGGTGTGGAGTGTAGCTTGATAACAGAGCATTTCCCTTACATATGAGGTCCTGAATTTAATCTCCATTATTACACTCACAAGGAAGGAAGGGACAGAGGAAGGAATAACTTAATTGTTCATCAGCAAGAAAAATGGACAAATCAAAACTGAAGTCTCAGTCATAGAAAGAATGACAAGGGGAACCCTCTCATTTTCAGTAGGGTGGAGGGAATGAGCTGGAGACCATTATGTTTGGTTAAAAAAACAAAACCAGAAAGCTGAGTACCAGGGTCTCTTGTAGATGGAATCTATCAGTTGGCACCATCATTTGAGAGGATGATAGCTCTGAGACTGTGGGGAAAGAAGAAGGGCCAGGGGAGAGGTTTCCACAGGGTTCTGAATTACATAGTTAGACAGGAGAAGACTCTCTGGGGTGTTTTTGGTTCATTGTGATCCTAACCCTGACCCTGTGACAGCCGTGATCATTTAAGAGGCAGAGCTGAGCTCTGGACACTAGGTATCACTGGGAGCAAGGGATAAGGAAGTGCAGAGACTGGACTCTACTCCAGTCACACTTACAGAACAAAGGGACAAAGTTTTCCTCTGGTATAGGGAGGCCCTGGGGCCATGGAGTAGTGGAGTTTATCTGCTGACCTGTAATTTCCTGAGAACTACACACGGTTTCCTAACCGCTGTTTGTTACTGAGCTATGCCAACATACCCATGAACTGTCTCTGGAGGTGGTGATCAGGTACCAGAGTCCCTGAGGATGAGGCATAGTTCATGGTAATTATGTCAAGCACTTTGCTTCCTGAACCCTTCTCTACCTGGTATAGACAAAATTTCAGTTTTATGAGGGCAGAAAAAGTGTCTAGGAATGGGCTTTCCTGGGAAGGGGAAAAGAGAGAGGTCCCTCAAAACATGCGACTTCAACTTGTTCGCCAACAATTCAGTTCAAATTAGTAATTTTGACAAGATTAACAATATTTACATAAAATATAACATTTACAAATATTCAATTTTTGATAATTTATAATGAACTATGTAGCTCTGTGTGGCCTGAAACTCACAGAGCTCCTTCTGCCTCTGCCTTTTGAGTGCTGGGATTAAAAGGGTGTTTCACCATAACCAGCAACATCTATTTTAAAAATGTTTCCTCTCTCCTACTTGATGGCTAAATTATTTTTCTCTGCCTCTAATTGAGATTTTTTTAAAAATTGGGCTAAGTGTGGTGGCACAGATCTTTAATGGCAGCACTCAGGAGCAGAGGCTTGTGAATCTTCCTGAGTTCCAGCCAGGGCTATGTAGGACAGACAGAGGTACATAGAGAAACCCTGTCTGGAAAAGTCTTAACCAAACCAAACAAAAAAAAAATATAAATAAAGCAAACAAAAAGATCTTCAAGTTAAGTATCAGCTGCATCTCATGTCAGGTTTGAGGCCAGTCTGGGATATATGGAAGACATTTCAAGTTTCAAGAAAAGAAAGACATTCCTTGTTCCCAACTTACAAGTTGTATTATCTAATTTTTCCAAATGACACAGTGTTCAGAAGTGACACATTCTGGAAAGATAAAACAAGACCCAAGAATATGTACTAAAAACTGATGTTTCTGGTATTACAATGAGCTGATTCTCTCTTAGAGAGAACTTGGCTTGCTATTATTTTTTCACATCTAATACTTTTCAGCACTGGTCCATGGGAAGCAGGTAGTGGAAGCTGTGCTTACTTAAATAAACAAACTCAGTTTAGAAAAATGACACCTAGCTGGTGTAAAGGATTGTCACTGGGTACAGAGCCTAAAGGGAGGGTTCTGTTTACTAGAAAAACAGATATTTTAAGGTGTCCCTATTTGCTAAGAACCAGCTTTAATCCTCCAAGGATAATTTCATCCGGAAACTTCCCCCAAAGATCAGCTACCTCAGGCAAGGGATCCAGCTCTGGAGAGCCATCACAGCTCAGATCCCCACCCCATGGAATGAGATGTAGAACCTACTTGGCTTCCCATCATAGTGCTCTTTCCACCCCACCCCCATGTGATCCCCAAAATAAGTTTTCTCTCTGCCCATACAGTGGTCTAGTTAGTTTCTCTGCACCATTACTTATGTAGGCATGGTATGTGTTGCCCTTATGTGAATGAGTATCATTTATATTAAAATGCTTTATTGCATTTTAATAAACATGTGTGAGTGTGTGTATGTGTGAGTGTGAGTGTGTGTGCAGGCCATAGCACACATGTGGAGGTCAGAAGGCAACAGGAATCAGTTGTCTCCTTCCACTTTGAAGATTCTGGGGATGAAGCTTGGGCTCTCAGGCTTGAATACAAGTGCCTTTACTAATTACACCAAGTTTACTTCTTGTAAACAGCTTGTAAAATTAATTTAATGATTTTTAAAGTTTTTGTTTGTTTGTTTGTAAGACAGTTCTCTGTGTAGTCCTGGCTTGGAACTTCCTCTGTAGACCAGGCTAGTCTCTAATGCCTGCTTCTGTCTCTCAAGTGCTGGGATTAAAGGTGTGCCCCATTATACCTGACTTTCCTTTTATATTTTAACTATGTATGTGTATGGGTGTGTGATTTCTCTGAGTGAAAATAATGCCTGTGGAGGCCAGAAGAAGATGTTGGATTCCTCTGAAGCTGGAAATAAAGGCAGTTGTGAGCTACCCAGTGTGGGTGCTATAGGAAGAGCAAACTTCTGTAATGCCAGTTGTCTTCTGGCCTCCAAAGGCTCCAGGCATACATGTGGTGCACAAACATATATGCAGGTTAAACACCCATACATATAAAACAAAAGTGAATAAATATTTAAAAAAAAACAAAACGAACAAACAGAAAACTAGATGGACAGCCCAGACGGACTGCCCTAGGCTAGCCCCCAGACGTTCTTCCTATTTCTTTTGAACCTTCCTCTGGAGGGGTGGAATAGACCAGGTTTTGAACTTACTGCTCTGACACCACTGAGGGCTGGGATCATAGACTCGAAGCACCACATCCAGTTTGCTTTACCTTTGCAACAGGCTCTTTCTTTGTAGCCCAAGTCAATCACATCCCAAATGCTGGGGTCACAGGTGTGTGTCATCATACCTGGCCTAATAATTTATTTTTATAAGACAGAAAAACAATAACAATCTCACCAGTTGCTGGTGTTGTCTCATGCCTGCAACCCTGGCCTGGGGAGGCTGTGTGGGAAGACTGGAAGAGTTTCAGGCTAGCCTTGGCTATCTAGTAAGTTCCATGCCGGACAGGATTGGCATCTTAAACAAAAACAAGCTGGGTGTGGTAGATCAGGGCTAGCATCCCAACTCTTGACAGGAGTCGGGAGTTCAAAGCTAGCCTTACCTAATGTGTTTGAGGTATGTGGGCCACACAGGACCCTGCCTCAGAAAACAAAACAAAAAAACAAACAAACAAAAAAAATCAACATTAAAAAAATAAGACAAAACTCCCAAATCCAAAACTAGACTCGGAGGTCATGATCATCTGGTCCTGCCTCTGCTCAAGAGACAGAGACAGATAGAAGTGACTTGCTTCAGGGCTAGGAAGATGGCACAGTTGGCGGCAAGGGTACTTGTTGTATAAGCTTGAGGACCTAAGTTCAAATCCCTAGGACCTACATAAAAATCCTGGCATGGCCAATAACCCTGATCCTGTCTTCTTTTTTTTTTTTTTTTTTTTTTTTAAGAGTCTATCTTTGTAGCCCGGGCTGTCCTGGAACTGGCTCTGCAGATCAGGCTGGCCTCAAACTCATAGAGATCTGCCTACCCGCCTCTATCTCTCTAATGCTGGGATTAAAGTCATATGACACCACTGTCCGGCCAGAAATAATTTTTGAAAGTGACTCATTTCAAACCCTACAAGGCCTCCAGTGGAAGCCAAGCTTCTTAACATTTTGTCTCAGGCTTCATGTTCTTTAAGAATTCTATCTCACAAATGGGGAGATGAGAGTCAGCAACTGGCATGATGATCTGCCCACCCCCAGCCTCTGCACAGGCTGTTTGCATTCCAAGGAAGAGTCAGCCAGTCAAGAAGGCCTCTTGGCCAGTGACCAGCCCCAGAAGCAGCAGCCTGGATGAGCACTTCATAAGAAGGCCACCAAGAGCAGCAGTGACCCTGGGCTGAGAAGAGGCAGAAGGAAGGGTGGCTGATACTGAACTGGGGAGATGAAGGAAGGGTTCCCCAGAAGGTGAGACTCCCCATGGACCGTGTCCTTTAAGAGTTTCAGGCCAGCTGAGTGTGACTGTGCACATCTGGAATCCCATCTACTTTAGATGCCACAGCAGGAAGATCCCAAGTTCACAGTCATCCTGGACTTGCCAAAATTTAGTCTCAAAATAAAATTAAACAAAAGAAGAAAAGAAAAGAAAATGGGTGTGGCTTGATTGTAGATTACAAATCTAGCACGGGTTAGACCCTAGGTTGTATCCTTTGTTAACAAAAAAAAAAAAAAACAAAACAAAACAACAAAAAAAAAAACCCAACAGTCAGTGCACATCTGTTGTGCTTATAGTGGATGTCAAAGCACCAAACACAAGCTTGGCATCCTGCCCACATTCAGGAAGACACTTGCTGAATAAATAAATGCAGAGCCCAAGGTAAGGAAAGTATTGTTTTGTTCTGTTTTCCTCTCCCAGGATGTGTCTAGTGCTTGTGACTGAACGCTTCAATGCCTTTCCTTCCTGCTGGTGACTTGCTTGGTAAAGGTAGAAGCAGACCCTTTTTTGCATTTATGTTATCAAACGGATTGATCTCTCGGTTTTGAATTACAAGACAAACTGGCAGCAGCTCTCAGGTGGCAGAGTCCTGTCTTGCCTGCCTCAAGCACCTAGGACTGCCCTGCAAAGCCCTCTCCACGGCTGTCTCTGCCATAGCTTTGGTGGGCGTCCTTCCATGGGACTATGGAACTGATCCCAGGAAACCTGGAGCCTCTGTGCTGCAAAGGCCCTTTGACCCGGCTGACCAGCTCACAGCCCACACATGCAGAGTGGCAGTTTGCCTCGGTCCTTCTAGGGCAGGGTTGCCTCTCAACAATTTTTCAGTTTCACTTCCCTTTTGGGAACTGCTCCTCTACCAGCTTTAAAAGTAGACCCTGTTCATTAGAACTACTCAATTCTGAAAAAAGCAACATTATAGAAGGTGCAGACGCAGGCAGGTGGTGCTGACTCTGAGGAACAGGTAGGGAACAGCCCAGCCACACTTCACCTATGGAGGAGGGGAGAGAGGACAGGCCGATGGCGGAGGGGGACTTGGATGTATCCTGGCCTTCCCAAATAGTCTCCTTCCCAACAGTGCTCCCCCCCTGCTCACCTCTGCAGAGGACTGTTCCCAAGCTGCAGGTCCAGCCTGTAGTGCTTCTGTTTTGTGTGTGTATGTGTGTGTGTGTCTGCTGCGCTTGGTAGGGTAACCTTATTTTCACCCGGCTCAGCTTGGGTGGGTCGAGAGGCTGGCCCTGGTGATCGCATTACATGGCTGCCCACTGGCTCTAGCCAAGCACGTGACAAGAAAAAGTTTAGGTCTGCGTGGGCTGGAAACAGAACGCCTTTCTTTTGAAAGGACATGTCCTGAATGAGAGGACAGCTCAAGGAAACAGAGCATGAGCCCAAATTCTGCTCGCTCCAGCTTTCTTTTTTCCTGTGTCTTCTCCAGTTTTAACAAATGTTAACACACCAGAAGCCAGGCAGAGGAAATGCTGTAGGTAGTAGGCAATGGCACAATCCGAAGGTTCCACATCAGAGGACTGACTGGTTCACATCACTTTTTCTCCCTCCCTCTTCTCTCCCTCCTTCCCCCTCTTTTATAAACATATAGAGATATATAGTGCATGTATTTAATGCTGTGTAACAGCTCTAGCCGTTCTGAACTCTTTTTGTAGACCTAAGTGGCCTCAAACTCACAGAGCTCGCCTCTGCCTCTGCTACACTCACTTTTAATTAAAAAACAACAAACTTACCTGTGTGTTTTCCTGCATGCATGTGACTGCGGATACCCCAGGAGGCCACAAGAGGGTGTCTGATCCCCCAGTACTGGATTTACAGGATGTTGTGAGCTGTTTCTTGTGGATTGGGGAATGAATTCCTCTCTTATACAAGAGCAGCAAGTGCTTGTAAACTCTGAGGGATTTCTTCAGCCTTATGTAGCCCAGGCTGGCCGCAAACTTACAAGGACGTCAAAACTAGCCTTGAACTCTTGATCCTACCTTAGCTGGTTGAGGAAGTTGGAATCACAAGCATTACAATGTACGGCTACAAATTACTTAAAAAGAGTCAAGTACTAGAACACACAGCTGCCACTTTCTGACACAGGTCTCTCTTTCTGCTGTTGTTATTGACAGCTTCTCCGTGTAACTTCCATTGTAGACCAGGCTGGCCTTAAACCCACAGATATCTGCCTACCTTTGCTGGTATTAAAGGTGTGTGCTACCATACCTGGCAGGGGTCACTCTTTAAAAGGCCAGATCCCTTAGCCAAAGGGATCAAGCCTCCCTTCAGCACTTTGGGGGGGGGGAGGGTGAACGGACGACGACATAGTCTGTGCTGTGTGACTCCACAGCTTTCAGTTTATGACACCTGGCTCTTCCAGATCTTTCAGTTTCTTCATGTTGAAGTAATTTCTGTTCTTAAACTCCCCAAATTCATAAAGTCTGGTATTTGCAGAGGAGAGTGCTCTGAAAGCTACTTTCTGAAGAGGCTTCCCTGGTCTCACTATCCCAAGCATGGAATCTTAGATGCTGTGGAATGTACTATGTAGATCAGGCTGGTCAAAATCTCCCAGAGATCCACCTGCCTCTGCCTCCAAGGTCTAGGATTTAAGGTGTGTGCTTCAATGCCAGGCTATTTTATTTTTAAAACTCTCTGTGTGTTTATGCCACATGACTGTAATGGCCCAGAGCCCAGAAGATGTCAGATCCCCTACAGTTAGAGTCAGAGGTATTTGTGAGTTCCATGTGGGTGCTAGGAACCAATTCTAGTCTTCTAGAAAAGCAGCAAGTGTTCTTGAACACGGAGCCATCTCTCTAGCTCCATTTCTCAATTTTCTAAGAGACAGGTCCTCAGGTAGCTGGGCTGAGCTTTGACTCCTATCAGTGATGACCTTGAGTTCCTGATTCTCATGACCTCCGATAATGGTGAGACTACAGGCATGTGCCAGAGCTCATTCCGGCAAAACTGGGGTGGAGCATGGCCTCACGAGGGCTAGGCCTGGACTCAGAAAACTCCTTCCGAAGCAGACTACATTCTCCTGTCCTTCATTATATTTTAATACTGCTTTTAAAAATATCTTGTACTATGTGTGTGTGTGTGTTTGTGGGAATGAACACGTGTGGGTACAGGGCCTTCAGAGCACTGGAGTCATAGGTGGCTGTGAGCTGCCTGATTGGGATGTTTGGAACTGAACTTGGCAAAAGCAGTACAAGTTGAACCATGTCTTCAGCCTAACTAGGGTTATTTCTTTGAGACAGGATCTCAGGTAATCCAGACTGGCCCAGAACTCTGTCTCTTCCTTCTCAGTACTGGGATTACTCCTTTACTTCTTAACATATGAACGTGAAGAGTTTCCAAATAGTACACCAAAGAGCTGCTGGGGACAGTGGTGCTTGCTAGTGAGCCAAGCTTTCAGGAGAGAGAGAAAGGAAGGAGTGAGCACTGTGGGGCAGCCAGGGTCACCCAATGAGACTGTGTTACAAAGCTGGTGGATAGATGTGTCACACTTTATTTAGCCAACAAAAGACCATGTCTTAGTCATATTTTTCTTGAGCCAGTTTGTTGCATTAAAGTCAGGGCTCAGTAAAATATTCAGTACTTGCTTAAAAATTAACTACAGGGCTGGGTACAACTAGTTCAGGGGTTTTCTTCATCTCTGAGAGACACCAATATACTTTCCTACATTCTTTAGATGTTTATATAATGAGCCGATTGTGTACACTGATCAGATATTGTTCCTTGATGACCAGGGTCCTGGCTTTGAGGGTGTAGTTCAGTGGGCAGGGTACCGGCCTACCATGACAGAGGCCCTGAATCCCGGCATCACCTGACCTGACTCGGGGCTCTTTCCTGACTTCACTGTCCACTCCTCCAAGTCTCACAGTCACGGGCAAACTTCCACTGTCCACTTACAAAGGCGCACAGGAACTTTTTGTTTTCCCTCACCTCTGCTTATACAGCTCCCTCCCCCAGGACGTTTCTCTTGTTCTCACCCACTCAGGCCTCTGGTTCTTTCTGTGGTTGGAAATTTCTATGAAATTCTGAAGCCTTTGAGGTCCCACGAGAACACAGTTCAAAGGAAGGTTCTCAATGCTGCTCATTGGAAAGTTAGTTAGACACAGCCCAGGATTAAGAGCCACACTGTTCTTCCCCAGGGCCCAGCACCATTTCTAGAAGCTCACATCCTCTATAACTCTTGCTCCAGGGGATTCTGCAGGAACCTGCATCCACAGGGACACACACACAAATACACATAATTTTAAAAAATCTTTTAAAAATCCAAGTTTTGCTTTGTTTTGTTAGATTTGGCTACAATAAAGACTGAGTTTGTTGTGTGCGCAAAGGGGAAAAAAATTTCACAGGTGACAAGAGTCCATAGGCAGGTTTTCCCTCTCACATGCCTCTTCCCATCTGTCTGTATTTCCATCTGCCCAGCTCTGTAGGCCTGCTTTCCTCTTTGTTCTGTATTCACTTAACAGTGTGGATGTTTCCACAGTGGCCTCAGTTCTCAGCACCTGCAAACCCTATTTCAGCCATCGCCTTATGGGAAAAACTGGCTACCTTTTAAGACCAAATTTAGTAGAATTCCAATTATTTGTCTTTACATCTACAGAGATCAAAGTCATATCCAAATAATAAACCAAGCTGGGTGTGGTGGCACACACCTGTAACCCAGCCCGGAGACAGGAGGATCAGTAGTTCACACTTGGAGCTAGCCTGTACTATGACAGACTTTCTCACAACCTTGTCCATCACCACCAAATCTAAATCAGCTCATTCTGCTGAGTGGGAACTCCGAGGTTTCCCAATGCACTAGAATGCAGTCCCCTAGGTCTGCTTTTGCTGCCCTGCACTTCTACAGCCTTCTGGGCTGCCTCTCTGCAGCTACTGGGGCTTTCCCTTCCATTAACGCTTCAGGAAAAGCTCTCCTTTTAGCCTCTGCCTGAAACGTACACACTCAACCTCTCATTTCTCTGCTTTCTGTTTAAATCTCACCTCTCCAGGAAGGCCTTCTTACCTGCCTGTGAGACGGTTTATGCCCCACCCCTGCCTGCCACAGGGTACTCTGGGGCATCTCACTGGGCTCTTTCTCAATAGCTATCACAATTTCTCAGAATCATACACACACACCCCTATGTATCTGTTGAGACAAAGTCTGATATAGCACAGGCTGGCCTAGAAATCAATGTGTAGCCAAAGGTGGCCCTGATACTCCTGTGTTGATGTTCTGGGTGCTAGAGTACAGGTGTGCCACCACATTAGTTGACATTTTTTTTCCTCTCTCTCTCTCTTTCTTTTTTTAACGACAAAGTCTCACTATGTAGCTCTGGTTGGCCTAGGACTTGCTATGTTCATCAGGCTGGTTGTAAACTCATAGAGATCCTCCTGCCTCTGCCTCCCCAGTACTGACATCGAAGGCGTGCGCCACACACACAACCATTTCTTACTTGGATGCTTGTTTATTTGTTCACCTGTCTGTTTCATTCACCGGTGTCAACACGGAACCAGGATCACAGCAAAGGTTCCGTACACAAAGCCTCCTGAATGAGCCCTTCATCCTGGCTGAGGAGGCAGAAGCCTCTGGATGGCAAGTCCATTGATCTAGCGACCTATTCTTTTCTATGAAATCAGATAACGCATAGCTTAGGACACTTTGGCACTAATTGGGTTCTTTTGAGACAGAGTCTTACTATGTAGCCCAGGCTGGCCTTCAACACGTGGCAATTCTTTTGCCTTACCTCCTGAGTGCTGAAATTACAGACATGCATTACTACATCTAGGCCAGTTTTTTGAAGCTTAGTGGTCTCTGATTAGTATGAGGAGATTTTAAATGTTACTTTAGCAGATTCTAAGGGAAAGGGAAATTCTAATTCAGATAAAGCAGATTTTATATAGGTTTCCAAGAGTGATCTAGGGAGGCCCTGGGTTCAACCTATCACTACCCAGAAACCTGAAATCATTACACATCATTTTCGTGTTCTCTCTCTGTGTCTTTCTGTTGGCTGCAATTAAAATGCTCAAATACTTAGAATGAAACATGTCAATGAAATGACATGTATCTAGAGGCAAAAGGGGAGTTTAATTAAAAAATAGAAATTTTGAGAATGTGGGAGGTAAATATTTCTGCATCTCTGAGGGCACTGACATGAGCTTCAGGTTTAAACAAGAGGACGGAGTCTGAATGATAGATCTTTGTGATGAAGCAGGTTTGGTGAGGTATGGTCTGTTTGGCCTCTGCCTAGCAGACACTCCCTGAATTATGAACATGCCTCTGTGCAGTTATACAGGAATCTGAACTGAATTTAAAACAAAGGAGACAGATGTTAAGTGAAAGCAGGATGCCAGAACTTTAAAATGCTTTTAACTTTTCCAGTAACACTTATTTATGTGTGTATACATCATGGATCCAGAGGATTTGACTCCCTTCTCCAGGCCTGGCCAAGTCTTTCTCCACTAAGCCATCTCACTGATTCTTAACCTGTTTTTGTGTTTACTTAAGACATTTATTTTTAAACAGATTTATTTTAGTGTACATTGGGGTCTTGCCTGTATAAAGGTATCAGATCCCCTGTAACTGGAGTTAAAGGCATTTCTGGGCTGCCAGGTGGGTGCTGGGAATTGAACCTGGGTCCTTTGGAAGAACAGCCAGTGCTCTTAGCTGCTGAGCCATCTCTCTAGCCCCTATTTATTTTTGAGACTTTATCTCCTGTATAGCCTCCTGGCCTGGAGCTCAGTAGACCAGGCTGGCCCAGAACTTTGAACAATCCTCTGGCTTCATCTTCCCATGTTCTGGGATTACAAGTGTGAACCATCACTTCTTTCGTTTGTATTTTGAGACAGGGTTCCTCTGTGTATCCTGGCTGTCTTGGATCTCACTCTGCAGACCAGGTTGGCTTCAAGCTTAGAGAGATCCATCTGCCTCTGCCTCCTGAGTGCTGGGATTAAAGGCATTTGCTACTTCCTTAATCCACTTTTTAGGTACCTTGTACCAAAACCAGTTTCTAAGTACTGGCTCTAATAAAGGGCAAGTTAATATAAAATGACACACCTTGAGTGACAAATCAAGGGGCTGGGAGCAATCCATAGGCTTACAGCATGTCACGTTTGTAAACATGGGCACAGAAATGGACTTAGGTATTTGTCTATATTCAAAACACTTCAAATTTAAATATATTTTAGATATTTTCTTACACATAGTGTACATTTTTAAAGAAGTGCATACCTTTGTTTAGAACTGAGGATACGTTCATTGGCTCTTAAGAAGATCCATGTTATAACCAGTTTCTCTGTATTTTCAAAACTATGCTTTTCCAGTTGGAGAAATGTGTCTAAACCTTACTCTCTCACGTTTGCAGTTCTAGGCCACAGTTTAAAGAGCAGACACATCACTCCAATACCTCCTGAAATACAATTGGTGAAGGATGTGGGAGGAACCGGGTGTTTCCTGTTCAACTCTTCCAGAGCACACCAGGCCTGTTGGTGGCAAGAAGGAACAAAATTCCAAGAATTTCAAAGGCTGCTCTTCACATGACTAGCACATGATAGGCCCACCCTTTCCTGAATCTAATTACACCCACCCACCCACCCACACACCCACAAACACTGAGGGAAGGCAGTGTCTATTTAACCTAGGCAACCCTAAACCTCTAAAAAGGCCGCCTGTGCAGTGCAGCAAATGTCATCAACATTGTTGCAGGGATAATGAAGCGCAGATACAGTTACTAACTGCTCACAGCTCTTTGTGGTGCCATGGTTGTTCTATCTAGGATGTCATCCTCATCAAAACGTTTTACAGATCTGGAGAGAAGAAGCGAAGGCTGGGGTCCTGAGACTGCCCTCGACATTCTATCCCAAAGGCTTGCTGTGGAGTTTCACTTCTCTGGGAAATAGTTTTGGGCAATCCCGTTTGAAAGGCCAGCTTAGTTCGCAATCTCCTCTGGAACAGAAGTTTAAAATGAAAAGAACAGAGTGACTAGGAGATGGGATCGCAGAAGGGGGACACCTGCTGTAGGCTAACCTACAGCCCCTTGAAGAGCAAGCATCAGGGACGGAGGCTGACTCCGTACTAGGCTCCCCACTTTCTCCGGGGGAAGGGGCGGGGCTCCTGCGAAAACTTAAGTCTTTTTGCTTTTTGGGTGAGCACGAGGCGACAGTGCATCCTAGCCTGGCCTCGCTGCCAGCAGAGCCTTGTCCCCAGTAGGACAATGGGTGGAGGCTCTGGTCGTCTCCCCGACTCGCGACTACCGGGCCCTCTGTACTAGCCCACAGCGCTATGAGTCAATTGCGCAGGCCCGAAAACTGCATTGCTTTGGTCATCCAGTTGCCATGGCAATACTCCGGCCAGGTCCTGGGAAGCGGTGCTCAGCTGGTCTGGGTTTGGTGGCGCTCCCTCACCCCCAGCTAATGGTTACCCAGAAAGGGTTCCGTGGGTTCTGCGAATGAGGAATCCAGGGCGTGGCAATCGAGATGCCAGGGCACTCCATGTGTCCTGCGCCATCTCCTCCAACCAATAGCTATATAGCGCCCTGACATTAGGAAGGCGTCTTGATTGGAGACTTGGTCAGAGGGGCCACGTCCTCGGGGTCAGCTTTAGATCCGGTCTTTTCCTGTGGCGCGACTCAGGATATGCCAGAACTCAGCAGGGGTCGTAAAAGATTAGGCACGAACGACTCAGAGTGATCTCGCGCAGTCTGAGGATGCAAGTCACGCTTCACTCTGCGCACGCGTCCTCCGACACCGCCCAGCCCTCTCATTCTGCGCCTGTGCAGAGAGGCAGGGCGCGTCTCCTGAGCGAGCATTAGGGGCGGAGCGGGGAAGGGCGGGCGCGTGCCCGCCTGGAGTGACGTAAAGAGTAGGCGAGTCGGGAGGGCCTAGGGGTAGAGTGGCACAGTCCGCTGGTTTGGTGCACATTGTCGGCCTCTCTGGGCGCCAAGGCTCGCATCTCACTGGCCCGTTGGGTTCCTGGAGCGGATCCGGGGCAAGAGGGAAGAGAGCTCCGGGTCAAGGGCCGCTACAGCCCGGACTCGGCCACCAGCCCGCGCTCGGCGGGTCGCCAGCCAGGGTAAGCTGGCTGGGTTGTTTAGGGTAGGAGCGTGGGGCGGAAGTGCCTCCGTGGCGACCCATCCCACACACGGGAACACTGAGGCGCGGAGGCCACGGCGCTCAGGGTCCCTGGAGTCTAGCTTGGAGGCCTGAAGGAGTGGTAGGGGAGGCCGGAGGCCGCCCTGTTCGGATCTTGGGGTGCTGCAGTTTTGCATGGTAGGGCACCCTGGGAGAGCCAACAAGCTGGTTGGGGTCCCGGCTTGAGTCCAGTGCTATGGCCTGGAACACTCTGGAGGGAACCTGTTGCCATTTCTTCTAACGGGCTGCCGCTTCCTCCTGCGCCAGTCTTGCACTGCAAAGTCTTTTGTTTAGTCTTCTGAAACAGGGAAGTGAAGCTTATTGTTTCCCAGACGCCCTGGCGAACACAGAACCAGACGAGCAGGAGACTCAGCTGAAAGGTCTGCACTGTTGGCAGGGAGAGCTTGTTTCTGCTTTTCGCACTACGTGCTCTTTATAGTTCACCTGGATGCACAGGAACCTCTGTTCTGAAGTTTGGATAATCCGGAGCGGTCTGAACAGATTGCTCTGCAGCCTGCACCGGGCGCGCGGCCGGGGCGCTGGGGCGGGGAGGGGGGGAGGTATATGCATGTGTATCTGTCTTCATGTGAACACCTTTTCCTTTTGCAGTTTCAACTGTAACTGGTGTGGGGATCAAGTTTTAGTGAGACAAACATTGCATGGCATCAGAATTTTGCTTTAAGGGGTTGGAGAGATCGCTCAGCGGTTAAGAGGGAATTCTGCTCAGGCAGAAGCACCCACATCAAATGGATCACAACCACCTATAAGTCTAGCTTCAGGGGATCCAGTACTCTTTTCTGTGCCCTGCCAGCAATGCTCTCACATGCACGTAACACCTATAAATAAAAGGAATAAAATTGGGCTGGAGAGATGATGGCTCAGGGTTAAGAGCACTGCCTGCTCCTCTACAGGATCCCAATTTGATTCCCAGCGCCCATCTGGCGGCTCACAGCTGTCAGTAACTCAAGTTAGGGAATCCATCGCATCAGGAATGCATATGGTGCTCATATCTGCACACATATTTGCTTGTAGGCAACATACACACAAAATAAATATTTTTTTTAAAAAAATGCAGACTCAACCTTCAAGCCTCCCTAAGGAATTTTGAAGGATAAATTTTTTTTAGAGATAATTATTAATTTTATTAGTGTGCCTCTTTGTGGGATATATATATATCATGTGTGTTGGTGTCAAAAGTAGGCCGAAGAGGTGTCAACATTTTCTGGAGCTAGAGTTCCAGGCAGTTGTGAGCCAACCCACATGAATGCTAGAAACCAAACTCTGGTCTTCTGGAAGTGAAGCAAGTGCTCTTAGCTGCTAAACCATCACTCCGGCTCCCATTCTTCTCCTTTAAGCTATATAATACTATTGCATATTGTTATTGTATATAATAATCATAACTGTTGTATGTACACATGTGCCAAGTTGCCCATGTGAAAGTCATGATGTCTTGGGGGTTAAGTTCTTCCATCAAGTGGGTCTAGGGCTCAAATTTCAGTTGTTAGGCTTGGCAACAAGTGCCTTTATCACCAAGCTGCTCTGTCTTAAATAAGGGGGTCTTGGCCAGGTGTGGTGGCACTTGGAGGCAGAGGCAGGTGGAACTCTGTGTTTAAGGCCAGTCTGGTCTACAGAGCGAGTTCTGGCACACCCAGGGCTTGTCTCAGAAACAGACAAACAAAAAACAATAAAGTGAAATAAAATAAAAGCAGAGTCTCTCTCTGTAGTCCTGGCTAGGCCCAAATTCCTCATGATCCTCCCTCAGCCTCCAGAGTGCAGACTTGTCATCTTATTTCTGAGTGTATCAGCCTAATATGTCAGTCTTTTGGTTATGACTTCAATAACGAGCTTACTTTAGTTAATAACTGTACTTCAGAATGTGGACTCATTCTGCTCTGAGAGATGAGGAAGAGGCTGAAAAAGAGAGATCTGTGCTTCTTGGCACCTGGGCTCCTGGCTGGAAAGAGGAGGCCCTTGGCCTGGGTTAAGTTGCTGTTTTCTCTCTTCCCTGTAGCCATTCTGCCCAGGAAGTTCACTTGCTCAGTTAAATGTGCATTGTGTGATTCCCCCTTGTCTGTCTAGGATCCCTGTGGATCTGGTCCAAAGCCAAGGCTGATCTCGAAATCCCTATACCAGATTGGCGTCTTGAGGCATGGGCCACCATTCTTCTCTTGGCCTTTCTTCAAGAGACCACTGTCTTGCAGGGCCGGAGTCTGCTGTTGATATTCCCACGGCTTGTTGCAGGAATGTCTTGTGGGTCTTTGCCAGTATCTGCTCCTGTGTGGTCCTCCTTTACCAGACAGTGTAGCACACATCTGAACGTGGTTGATGTCCTGAGACAGATTCCCCTTTAAACAACCTTAGACAGTGTGTTTCTTTATGCCTGTGTTATTTTGCTTTAATGGAAACATCTTTTAAAAGTACAGAAGTAATACCCACTTACCTCTTGTAGTTTACGGTTGTGCCCAGGGAAACAAGGTCTTGGTACCTGTTTCACAGAAACTGGGCATGGAAAGTAACTTCAGGAGCCATATGAAGTGGCTCATGCCTGTAAGTGCAGCACTTGGGAGCCAGAGTCAGGGAGATTGTTACAAGTTTAGAGGCTAGCCTGGGGAACGCTTGAGCAAACATTTTCTCAGTTGTCTGTCATACAGTTGAATGTACTGTATATTTGTGCATGTTGACGGCCCTCTGTTAGTTCACTTGCAAGCCTTCATTAACAGAACAGAAACAGAAGACAAGGACTGTGCCTTTAAGAAGTAGCCGCCGTGTGTGTGTGTGTGTGTGTGTGTGTGTGTGTGTGTGTGTGTGTGTGTGTGTGTGTGTGTGTGTGTGTGTGTGTGTGTGTGTGTGTGTTACTACCACTTAAGTTTTTAGTTTCAAGGAAGCATCTGTGAAATGTAGACAGCCTTGGATAAAAGGTCTTATAAGTAGACATAAGACTGATCCTTAGCTGGATGGTGATGGCACTCCCCTTTAATCCCAGCACTCAGGAGGCAGAGGCAGGCAGACCTCTGTGAGTTCGAGGCCAGCCTGGTCTACAGAGCAAGTTCCAGGACAGGCTCCAGAGCTACCCAGAGACAGCCTGTCTTAAAACAGCAACAAACCAGAACTAAAAAGGGAGCTTTAGTGTCATCATGTCCACTTCACCTAGGGCTCCTGCTGTCGCCACACTGGCCTCTTGTGCTTTCTTCCCAAGTTAATGCCACAGCAGCCTGTCCTGGGATGTGGGTATGTTTTGGTGTCAGAACCTCAGGTGGTTCTGTCATGTTGACGTGCAGTAGTGACAGTGTCATTCTTGCTCAGATCATGGGAATCTGACCCAGCAGAGTACTTTCTCTTGAAGTATAGATCATCGGACAGTCAGTCCTGCATGAGGTCTTTTTACCTGCCACACTTTCTGTTCTTTTAAAGATTGTTTAACTTTGTGTGTCTGAATATGCTGCCTTCAGAGTGTGTTTCTATCTGTGGAGTCCAGAAGAGGGCATCAGAAGAGGGCATCAGACACCTGGAGCTGTAATTAGGGATTGGTGTAAACTACTGTCTGGGGACTAGTAACTGAACCTGGATCTTCTGCTGGCCCAGAGCAGTAACTAGTGCTCAGCTGCTGAGCCATCTCTCTGTCCCACAGCCTGTTTTTACTGTGGAGTTAGTGCTTTGCTGCCGCCGCCGCTTCTTCCTTTAAAAGATTTTTATTGATTATGCATTCAGTGTTCTACCTGTACAAATGCCTGCATGTCAGAAGCAGTTTGCAGACGTTATCACAGATGGCTGTGAGCTACCATGTGGTTGCTGAGAAGTGAACTCAGGACACTGGAAGAGCAGCCAGTGCTCTTAACCTCTGAGCCACCTCTCCAGTCTTGTTAGCTTCATTATTATGTCTTAAAAAGTAGACCTCACAGGACTACAGAGATTGTTCACCAGCCGAGAGCATTTGCACAAAAATCTAAAAGGTGTAGATATTATTAACTGCCCCTCCCTACCCCCTTCCTGAGATAGGGTTTCTCTGTTTAGCCCTGGCTGTCCCAGAACTCACTTTGTAGACCATGCTGGCCTCGAACTCACAGAGATCCACCTGCCTGTTTCTGCCTCTCCAGTGCTGAGATTAAAGTGAGCCGCCCATACCTCAAAAAACTTGCCATTTTTAATGTCATTGCCAAGGGTTCAGGTTAGAACGAGGGTTTTTCTTTGTATTGAGAGTGAACAAAGGCAAGTGTGAACACTCCACAGGCAGTGGAGGTTGAATGTGGATGTACTGATTGTGTTACTGAAGTTATGGTAGGACTCAGGTTTATGTGTTGTTTTTTTTTGGGGGGGGGTGCTTGTTTTGAGACAGGGTTTCTTTGTCTAACAGTCTTGGCTGTCCTGGAACTCTTCTGGAGACCAGGTTGGCCTTGAGTTCTGCCTCTGCTTCCCAACTGCTGGGATTAAAGGTGAGGGGCCACCACTACCTCTCCTGTTTGTTTTGAAACGGAGTCTTGCTATGTAGCTCTGGCTGACCTTGAGTGGACTGACTGAGTAGGCAGTCTGGGCTGGTCTTAGACTCTGTCTTTCTGCCTTGGCCTCCTGAGTGTTAGGATCATGTATATGGGTCACTGTCCAGCTAAAATACAGTTGTGATGTTTGCTTTGTTTCATCTTTCACTACAGTATAAACTTACATGATTTCAAAATCTTTAAGTCTAGATTGGACCCAGTGTGGACATCAAATCAAAAGGAGGAGGCTTGTTCCACCACATAGTTAACTCACAGTGGCTCCTCAGGTGCCTTCAGTATGCCTGCAGCACTTGTAGAAAACAGTCAGGTCATCTGTGAAGTGTGGGCCAGCAATCTTGAGGAAGAGATGCGGAAGATCCGAGAGATTGTCCTCAGCTACAGCTACATCGCCATGGTGAGTGGGTCCCTGCCACCAACAGACTGATGGAAACTTGCATCTCTGAGGAGGGCACAACCTCTGATACAAGTCTTTGTAATATTCCTCTGTTTGAAGCTGTCGTATATTTTTATTCTTCTTTATTTTAGCATCTGGATAGGTAACTCTGGCTAGCCCAGTACTCATTAGGTAGCCCAGGCTGGCCTCAAAACAACCTTGTGTTGATCTTCCTGCTTCTGTCTCCTCACCTGAGATTATAGGTGGGCACCATTGTGCCCATCGTATGTGTGGTGCTGGACAAGCGCTCTAGCATCTGACTTGTCGCAGCCTTGTAGGTGTGTCTCTTCACACGTGTGAATCTGATCATGTGGTATTTATTTATTAATTAAATTTGGAGACACAGTTTCATGTAACACAGGCTCCTCTTGAATTTGCTCCTGCCTCCATCTCCCAAGTGCTGGGATTATAGGCATGTGCTAACATGCCTGGCTTCTGTTTTCAAAATATCCAAACATTTTGTTGCTAGTACTCAAAAGTCAGGAGATGTCAAATTCCAGATCTGACATTTCTGGGTCAAGTGGGAAGATCTGGTATTCTGTGGCTCACTCTCCTGCCTGACCTCAGGTAAGGTGAAGCCCGACTTGAACTAGGCCCTGAGCAAGCAGATGCTCTGTTCCAGTCCACACTTGCTGCTTGCCAGTCTGTCTTTAGTTCAGGAGAAGCGCTAGCCTCAAAAGCTCTGCTAGCAGGATAAGATCCTGTCTGTAATCCTGACATGGGGGAATCAGGGGTTCAAGACCAGCGAGTTTAGGTCAGTCTGGGCTTCATAAGGGGGTAAGGGTTTTACATATACACACAGTGAGATAGTCACTCAAGAAAAAGAAAGGCTGCGTTGTCCTTAGTAAAAAGACTAGACTGTGATGAGAGCTCTGAACTGCAGGCCGGCAGCCATGCTGCTCTCTCAAGTCTAAGTCACACAAAGAAGCTGATGTGCAGGAGCAAAGCTCCAGTGAGCCACCATATCCAACTTGGCTATATTTGTATTTAACTCATATTAGAAGCTCCTGCCTGGGGCCTGGAGAGATAGCTCAGCAGTTGAGAGCATTTGTTTCTCTTCAAGAGGACCTGGGTTCGATTCCCGCACCCACATGGCAGCTCACAGCTGTCTCTAACTCCAGTTGCAGGGGATCCAGCACCCTCACACAGACATATGTGCCGGCAAAACACCATTGCACATGAAAAAAAATTATTAAGAAACAAACAAACAAACAAAACAGTTCCTACCTGGTTTCACATCTGCCTTTAGTCACCAGTCACCTGTCTGTGTCCTGTTGTGCTCGGGCCTTGGGGGCTCACCTTGGGGTTTCTATGAACTGCTAGCCCAGTGCCCACTGTTTGGTGAAACTTATGGTGAGAGGCTTTTGTTCCTAGGACACAGAATTTCCAGGTGTTGTGGTACGACCGATTGGTGAATTTCGGAGCTCCATAGATTACCAGTATCAGCTTTTGCGGTGCAATGTTGACCTTCTAAAAATCATCCAGCTGGGCCTTACATTCACAAATGAGAAAGGGGAGTACCCTTCTGGAATCAACACATGGCAGTTCAACTTCAAGTTCAATCTGACGTAAGTGCCTGAGAGACCCTGCAATGTTATTCTTATATGGCTACTTTTGAGCAGACTGAACTAATTGTCATAGACTTTACTAATCAAAGCTTTTGAGGGGTGGGGTGAGGTGTGTGTGTCTTTATTATGTATCTCTGGCTGTCCTGGAACTTGCTATGTATAGCAGGTTGGCCGTGAACTCAGAAATTTACCAGTCTCTGCCACCAGAATGCTGGGATTAAGAGTCTGTGCCACCACATACTGATTATATTTTTATTTCATTGAACATATATAGGTGTTAGAACAGTTAAGAAAAGTTCCACCCCACTCCCCATTTCTTTCTTTTTTTAAAGACAGAATCTCTATGTAACCCTGGCTGCCCTGGAACTTGCTATGTAGACCAGGCTGGCCTCAGACCTGCAGAAATGTGCCTGCCTCTGCCTCCTGAGTGCTAGAAGCTTAGTTTTCCTTAAAGAATTCTCTCAATTTAGCCTAAAAAGAACATCCAGGATGGTGTGTAGCTCAGTGGAATAGCACTCAAATAGTATATTTGAGGCCGTGGATTTATTCCCCAATACCCTTCTGTGGTCAGTTAAAATTGGCAAAAGTTAGGCTGTCATGGTGGTGCGCCTTTAATCCTAGCACCTAGTCTCTAGGTTCCAGGCCAGCCTGGTGTGTATAATAAGTTCCAAGACAGCCTGGTCTACACAGATGGAACTTGTCTCAAATTTCCTAAACCAAACCAAAATGACTGGCAAAGGGTTCGAGGGGGATTGCAGCCAGCCTTATTGGACGGCCCTTGGACTACCAGCTTCCAGATTGCTGAAGGACACGGGGACTTATTAGGAAAACTTGGCCTTAGCTTAATCTTATTAGCTCTTAAACTAAGCAGTTTCTATTAATCTGTGTTCTGCCATGTGACTCTTTACTTCCCTTGCATTCTGTATGTCCGACTCCCTCTGTGTCTTGCTGGCTAATCCTGGGTTCCTCTCTCCCCACAAGTCTCTCCTATCCTCTCCTGCCTACCTACTGCCCATTCAGCTCTTTATTACACCAGTCAGAATAAAACAGCAACATATTTTCATAGTGTAACCAAATATGCTGCAACAGTAGATACTTTCTTTATCTAAAAGATTTTTAAATTTTATTTTATGTATATGAGTATTTTGTCCACATGTATGTCTGTGCATCATGTATATGCCTGGTATCCATAGACATTAGAAGAGGGCATCGGATCCCCCGGGACTGGTGTTACAGATGGTTGTAGCCAGCACGTGGGAGCTTATGTACTGGGTCTCTTCTGCAGCCCCTCCTCTTTAGTTATTTTTAGATTTTAGTTCTATTTTGTTTGTTTTGTACAATTCTATTGTAAATGGTACAAAGAAGTAAAAATATGAATGATTAAAAGTGGAAAGGTAAGGGCTGGATAGAAGGCTTAGTGGTTAAGAGCACTGGCTACTGTTCCAGAGGCCCTGAGTTCAATTCCCAGCCCCCCACATAGGGACTGTCTGTAATGGGATCTGATGCCCTCTTCTGGTGTGCAGACACACATGTAGGCAAAATAGCCATAGATATAAAATACATAAATTCTTTTAAAGAGATTAAAAACAAAACCAAAAAATGGGCGGGAAGGGTGGGTGGGTCAGTGCTAAGGCACTGGCTGCCTACCTGTCACTCAAATGATGGCTCGCAACTCTAACTCATTTGTTTACTTAAAAACTAAAAACCTAAAGTGGATGTAGATCTTCTGTAATTAGGAAATACATATCTGTCAGTTTGTGGAGAGTTTCAGGGTGCTGTCTCCAAATTATACACTGATGGTGATATTTCTCCTGCTTCTGCCTCCCTACCTACCAGCTCATGCTGACACCTTGTTTTTCAGAGAGGATATGTACTCCCAGGATTCCATAGACCTCCTTGCAAACTCAGGGCTGCAGTTCCAGAAGCATGAGGAGGAAGGGATTGACACGCTGCACTTCGCAGAGCTGCTGATGACGTCGGGAGTGGTTCTCTGTGACAACGTCAAGTGGCTTTCATTTCACAGGTCAGTCCCTGGGCACCATGGCGTCTGCCTCTTCCTTCATAGTTTCTGTCTTCTGACTCCCGGCTGCATTGGAGAGGAACTGAATTCTTGTTGATCTGAGTCCGATTGGCTCTTTGGCAGCAGCAGTGTGAAGTTGGAGGTGGTGCTGATGCTCATGTGTCCAGTGTTTAGGGAGAACATACACAGGCTTTGCTTCACATAGTCTTCGGTGCTCTGTGCCCGGCTGTTTTCAGCCTGGTGTGGGTCATCTTTTCTAAGGTTTCCACATGGCAGAAAGTCTGTCAATACTTTTGGTTGCTTTTTTGTTTTTAAAGGTGTGTGTGTGTGTGTGTGTGTGTGCGCGCGCGCGCGCGCGCGCGCGCGCGTGCGTGCGTGCGTGTACACATGGGCAGGCTGGTGCCCAGGGGATCTAGAAGAGGATGCTGGACCCTTTGGAACTTTAGTTCCAGGATGTGTGGCATGGGTACTGGGATTTGAATTTTGACCCTCATGATTGCTCTTTTGGCTGACCCTTCTCCATGGTCTCCACAGCCTTACTTTTGAGTTCTGATGAATCAAATTCACACAGACTCTCATGTTCTTGTTTATTTTCTTCCCATGGCGTGCCCTCTGTCCTTACTGAGTAAAGTTCAGATTAATCAAGTCTCCAGGCTAGGGTGGCATTTTTAAATCCTGAGTGGTTTCAGGCTGGGCTGCTCTCTGACACAGGCTTCATTCTTCCCTCAGTGGTTATGATTTTGGCTACATGGTAAAGTTGCTTACAGATTCTCGATTGCCAGAAGAAGAGCATGAGTTTTTCCACATCCTGAATCTTTTCTTCCCATCCATTTATGATGTGAAATACCTCATGAAGAGCTGCAAAAATCTTAAGGTAACAGACAACATTCTCCTTAATATTTGTAATACAACAAGCAGCCCCAAACCTAAGGCTTGCTTTGCTTTACTGATGTACTCAGCGTCTTTTTTGAGGCCTGCTAGACACCCAGGAGTGTGTGTTGACTGAGCTGAGTGGCACAGGGCTCCCTCTGTAGCTATCATTGTTGGTAATTTGGGCACCAGAAGAGCCCTGTTTCTTGCATCTTGAGGCTGGCTGCCTTTCTCTTAGGCCTGAGGACCTCAGAGGAGTCGGTGACATGAGGCCATGTGCAGTGTATTATGATAGTCCCACACATTCTCTGAGGGGTTTTTAACTTTCCAGAAGTTCAAGAAGGTCGGATAGTCGTTGAGGATACCTTTAGTTTCAGCCCTGGAAAGGAAGAGTCAGGTAGATCTCTGTGAGTTTGAGGCCAGTCTGGTCTACAGAGTTGAGTTCTAGGACAGCCAGGCTACACAGAGAAACCCTGTCTTCCAAAAAACAAAACCACCAAGACAAACAAACAAACAAAACCCCAAAGTTCAAGAAGTTGGGCATGTGAGATGGCTCAGTGGGTGAAAGTGCCTGCTGCCAAACCTGATAGGGCTGAGTTTGATCTCTGCAGCCTGTGCTGTAGGAGAGAACTGACTTCCCGTCTCTGCATGCACACAGTGGATTGTTCGGGAAGAATAGAGTGAGAATCTGAACAGTGGCTACTGCGGCCTGTTAGATGAATGGCCTTTTCCACAGCTAAATGAGCTCAGGAGTACTCACTTGAGTCCAGGAGAGCAGTGTTGGTGTGTGATATCTGTTCTGTCCTCTAGGGAGGTCTACAGGAGGTGGCTGATCAGTTGGACTTGCAGAGGATTGGAAGGCAGCATCAAGCAGGCTCAGACTCCCTGCTGACAGGGATGGCTTTCTTCAGGATGAAAGAGGTAATGCTCCAGTGTAAGGGCTCCCTTGGGGTGTGAAGCCTCTGATTTATAGGCAGCTTCTTTATTTTCTTGGTTTCTGCAGTAGGAATGTTGTTAGTCTATCTACTTGGGCCAGGGATAATTTTTCCAATAAAGAGTGAATTTCCCTTTCAGTTTATTTACCTACTCTTTAAGTTTTAAAATATATTTGAAGAGGGAAACATGTTTTGAAAAGTTAGAGTGAAAGCCGGGTAGTGGTGGTCCACACCTATAATCCCAGCCAGCACTTGGGAGGCAGAGGGAAGTGGAGTTTGAGTTTAAGGCCAGTCTGGTCTACAGAGCGAGTTCCAGGCAGACAGGGCATCCCCGCAGGTAAAAAAAGAAACATTACAATTTTGTTGACATCTCTCTGTGTGTTGTGTAGTCCTGGCTGGCTCTAAACTCTGTAAGACAGTGCTGGGCTTAAAGGCTTGTTCCTGTCTTTGACCCCTAGCTGTCCTGCTCCTCACCCCTAAGCCTGGGGCCAGGAGCTGAGAGCCACCATAACTAGCTACTGTTTCTTTTTCTGCTTCTGACTTTTTATTTATTTAGCTTTGACAAAATACCCGAGGC
Source organism: Phyllotis vaccarum (assembly GCA_033318265.1). Lineage (NCBI taxonomy): Eukaryota > Metazoa > Chordata > Mammalia > Rodentia > Cricetidae > Phyllotis > Phyllotis vaccarum. The sequence continues at coordinate 23,686,405 of JARWLC010000003.1, read as the reverse complement.
TATCAACTTTAAAGAACTAATTTATTTTGGTTTACGGCTTGAGAGATTTTAGCCAATGGTTGACTGGCTCTGTCTGCTCTAGAGCATCTGAGTGCTAGCACCAGGCAGGAGGTCTGTTCATATTCTGGAGGCTTGGGAACAGAAGAGGCTGAGTACAGGGGCTGGCCCCAACAACTTCACTTCCCCTACTCAGCCTCACCCCCTCAAGGTTTTTTGTGTTTTTTTAAATCATTTTCTAGCAACTCTTCAAGTTGGTGCTTTGCCTTCAACACAAGGACTTCTAGGAACAGTTTAGCTCTAAATAGTAATGAATGTATTGGGTCAGTGGTTGCCAACTGGCACATTTGGTGATTGATGCCTTGGAGGTGTTTCTTGTCAGACTTAGCAGAGGTGTTGCTTCTGGCCAGGGCTGTGCTCAACATCTTGTGACCGGACTGAGCAGCTCCTGCCCAGCGGTACTAGGGTTGAGCTGCTTGTTGAGTGGTCCTTTTCCATGGTCTCTTCAGACTCTTTCTGCCTCCTCAGCTTCTCGGTGCTAGGATTACGTGTGTACCACCCACCTGGCTTTCATGACTTTGAGGAATGAGGAGCTATGATGGAGCTGAAGTGACTGAGTTCTTAATCACTGCCTTGCTTGGCAAGAGGTCGGGCTTCCCGGCAGGGACAAATCATAGGAACACCAAGTCTGTTTAGGAAGCAGAGCCCTGATGTAGAGAAAGGAGCAGGAAAGGTGTGCGAGATGTTTGGGGTCACTGAGTTACTGTCCACTGTGCTGAGTGTCAGGGCACAAGAAGCTAGGAGGTGGTGTGACTCCTGGCCCAATTCTCAGCTGGTTCTGTCCTGTTCTGCAGCTATTCTTTGAGGACAGTATTGATGATGCCAAGTACTGTGGGCGCCTCTACGGCCTGGGCACGGGAGTGGCTCAGAAGCAGAATGAGGATGTGGACTCTGCCCAGGAGAAGATGAGCATCCTGGCTATGATCAACATGCAGCAGTGATAGCACACGTGCTGTGCCAACTGTGCTGGCTGCACCAGCCATTGGCCTGCATCTGCTCAAAGCAGAGACTTTGGGTTTCTGTTTAAAGATGCCTTTATTTTAGGTTCAGAAGGGGTTTGCTCTGAATTTGTAAACAAGTCTTCCTTGTCCTCATGCCCACACCCCTCTGCTGCCTCCTGCCACCAGCATCCATGGCTCCATGGACACCTTTTAAAAACCCTCTGGGATGTCTGAAAGAAACCAGTAAACTGTGTATGACTCTTATACGTTGTCATTCTTTCTCTTGGCTCTGCTGCTCCGCTGCACATTCTCATGGTGTGTGCTCTGGGGAAGCAGGCCTGTGCCGGCAGGCTCTGCCCTGCCTCTGTCAATGCTTCTCCAGGACAGCATTCCCGACTGTTACAGCGAACCATTGCCATGCTAAAATCTGAGGAGTGCTGAGCTCTCTTTTTTGTGGTGTTAAGCTGGCACCTGAGCCTCACCTCAAGTCACCTTAATTTTCAGATGATGAACTGCCCTAGACTAGATGATGCTCCAAGTCCATTTTGTTCTCGCAGGGTGATCTCAGTCAGCTGTGTTCTCTTAGCTTCCATTTCCCCTGCTTTTATTTAGCAAGCCTGAGCTGCCAAGAGGTGGAAAAGCTGAACTCTGGAATGTTGAGTCTTAGGAACGTCACAGGAGTCACTTGTGAACAGGGCAGCAAGGGAATTCACTTCAGACCTCTTGGAATCACCACCACAGCTGTGCTCAGAAGCCTATGATTTCTTAAGGTTAAGCATTTAGGAAGCACACTTTTAAAAATGACTACAGAAAGTACAATTTTGAGAAAGCAGAAGCTTCTTTGGAAGGTGGAGACAGATGGCAGCAGCTCACTGAAGCTGGAGTGGTCTTACATTTTAAAAGCTGTGGGAATCTGAATTTGAAATGATTACAAAATGTCAAGTATTAAAGCTGGTATTTAAGATGCTTGTAAATATTATTTATGTTTTTAATTTTGTAAAATAAAGATTGCTTTTTAACCACTGGCATGAGGTGTGATCTTTGGTAGCTAGGAACTGGTACCTGTGACAGGATTAGCTTGCTTCAGAACTAAACAGCCTTGGAAGGGAGGTCTTTGAGGGAACACAACGTCACACCCTGCTGGCTGTTGGGCCTTACTAGGACAGGCGAGTAGCTTTGTGTTCTTGACTACTCATATGTAGTGGATTAGGCTCTGTGGAATTCTGTAGGACACACTGGAGAATCCTTCCTTTTTCTCCAGCCATTTCTGTTGGCACGAAAAGGTAAGGCTGTTGGTATCAGGCCCTTTTAGAAGGCTCCTTCTAGTCAGGGTCTTGAGCCACATAGGCTGGCCCTGACCTCCAAGCTATCCTTCTGAGTAGCAAGGAGTGTAGATTTGCACCACTATACTGAGCAGATCTAGAGCTTTGGCTAGCAGGTTTGTACTCGACACATGTGAGGTCTGTAGTGAAGGCAGCAGACTGGCTCTCAGTAATGGTGCCCTGGTGTGTAACTGGGTCTCACACAGGGACTGGAACATTTAAAGAATTCAGCTTTTCTCAAGACAGACCAAAGTGTTGAGATGAAAAGTAGACTTTCAGCATCTCACATAAGAGGTGCTAGAGAAAGGAGCTAGGTCTGTGAGAACTGGCAAGCACGGTCACATAAGCACGGGGCTGTGCAAAGGGTGGGTGTCCTCTGTTGACGGGATGAAGACAACAGCTTCTGCTGACCCTGGATTCTACTGTTCTCAAGGTTGAGCAACATCAAGCCTCTTCTTAGCCAGTGCTGGTGTGTGAGAGCCCTGTCCTGTGTTTCCAAATTTTAGTTTCCTAGTTAACTCATCCAATGAGCTTTCAGTAAATACCCACTACCCACTCACTTTCTAGTAGGTGTTGGGATGAAGAGAGGACAGTCCCTCACTGAAGGTAGAAGCCTGCCTGATGCTAGACAGTAAATGATTGGCACACATACAAACCGAACTGTGTAAAGTCACTGGGATTAAGGTTTAGGGATAGGGAGTGCTTTTTTAAAAGGATGAGTAAGTCAGCCAGGTGCTGAGAAGAGACAGGAGGCCAAGGTGCAGAAAGGGGAAGGAATCCAGCTCCTCCCTTACTGCCCAAGGAAGAGGGTACTCTGGGCAGCTCAGAGGAGGGAGCCAGCAAGGTGGAAGGGGGCCTGCTGGTGAGCCTTTCATTCCAGCACTTGGGAGGCAGAGGCAGGCAGATCTAGAGTGAGTTCCAGGAAAACCAGGGCCACACAGAACCCTGTCTCAAAAAACCAAAAGCCAACCTCCACCCTGCCCCCCAAAAGGTGGAAGAAGGTAATTGAATGGGTTTAGACCAAGCTAGTTTAGGTAAGGATAAAGACCACCCCTTCCTCACACAAAAGGTTGCTTAGCAACATATGCTTTGTGCTAGAACCTTTGACTCTTTGTGGTTCTTGTAACAGAAAGAATATTCAAGTGATAGCAAGTTGATAACCTCTTTAAAGAGCAGTTTTAAGAGGATTAACAATTGTCATTTTAAGTTTTCTATTGGGAAGTTTTAGTTTTCTTTTTGAGTTGGGGATGTCTATGTACTATGTATGTGCTGGTGACTGTGGAGGTCAGAAAAGGGTGTTGGATTCCCCCAGAACTGGAGTTAGATATTTTTAAGCCATCATGCAGGGTTGAAACAACCTAGGTCCTGTGGAAGAACAGCAAGTGCTCCTAACCTGAGTTGTCGCTTTAGCCCATTGGATTATTACTATTTTTGAGATAAGGTCTTGCCTTATAGCCCAGGCTAGACTCAAATTAGAATTTCTTCTACCTCTGGTCTTTCCCAGTGTGCAGGTTGCTCACAACAAACACTAGTTTCACCAAATCACAAAGGTTAGTTGCAGTTTACCAACCACTCTTTATTCAAGTGGAAGAAACCAACTTTCCCATCCTCAAGATAAAGTTGCTTGAAATTATCCAGTCCTTTATGTGGTCAAGCCCATTCACATCTTTGACGATGTCTGCCTTTGATTAAGCCCAATACATCATCCTAGAATTCACACAATGGTACAGTAGTTCCTTTTTTAGACCCCAAAGCTAGGCACACACAAATATCTCAAGATGCACGTCTCATGGAGTTACAGCTGGGAATATTTCTGGCTGCCCACAGATGAAGCCTTCACAATGGACCTCAAGAGAGATAGGAAGAAGGTATGCTCTGCCCACCCAACTTGAGCATGTCTGCTTTTCCTGTTCTACAAACCAGTAACATTGGTCATTCTCTGAGCTATGCTGTGTGATAACTAGTAGCAGGCCCAGGGTTGGTGAATAAATAGTCCTTAGGGTTCCAGGGTGTGAGGTTAAGTCTAATGACCTGGGAGGCACATGGAAAACGAGGAAATGCGCAGTGTTCTCCAGCCCGGGTTTTAGTCAATTCTCAAAGTAAAATAAAAAGGGTTTTATGACCCCAAAAGATTAAGAACCACTAAGTGATTTTTTTTCCTGAGCTGTCTGACCACCATTAGTCATGCTATAAAACCTGGAGGACATTAGCTGTTCTCAGAAAGCTTTAGGCATTTCCACATGAGCAGCTCCATAAAAAATAAAATTACTGTTGTCCTAACGTTCCAAGTCAACATGATGGGCAAGGCTAATTCCTTTAGTCTTTGAGAGGGGATAGCCCAGCTAACAAAGTAAGATGCCCCAACTCAACAGTGATAGTGTGTCAAGTGCATCTCCCAGAGTGAGATGCTTTCAATGGTGAGGATTTATAAAGGCAGCTGCATCTGGGACAGACTTGGGGTGACTACAAAGGCTTCTTTTCGGGGAAACCACGTAAGGCTTGAGATGAGTCTTGGTGAGGGCTAGTTCTGAGTGATTCTGCTAGCTTTTCGCTCCATCACAGGAGACCACTTGGGAGGCTCCAGGCATAGGATCCATTGTGAGTGGATTCAAGCTTCACCCTCAGCTGTCAGTTGAATCACAGCATTTTCCCATTGAAGATCAGGGTGAAGGCCTGGTGATCTGTGACTGAGAAGAGAGCGGTCACAAATTGTGTGACACAGCTTTATGGCCTCTGGAAGTTCATGTGTGCAGGGCCTGGCAGTGTCTTCTGTAAGCTCTTGTGTGGCCGTACTTCTGTAGGAGCTCCTGGGCCTGTTGCTGCACCTCAGGGTTCACGGCGCCAGGACATTGGGATCCGATGTGAAGCAAGACAAGGCAGCACTCCAGCACATCTGGAAAGGGCCAGGCCTACAACAATGACAAGACAAGGCTGTGTCTGCAGGGGTGTGTACCGGCAATTCTTTGGAGAAATGGATGAAACTGGTATGTCTACTGGCATGTCCTCACGAGTGAGCCTTCTAGTGTCCCCAAATCAACTCACACATGTCACTGTGGCTCCTAGTACCACACCACAGCCCAACAGGTTGTTCCTCCTTGAGTGCTGTGCACATGCTACCATCTAACATATGACTTGAATGTTGTACCTCTCAGCCACACACAACTCTGATTTTCCCCAAGCTTGAGCTGGAAGCCTGCTGTGTGGTTAGTATTATTGCTACTTCCACAATCAGCTATGCAGAGATAACTGCATGCTAAAGTTTTTTCTTTCTTGTGTTTTCAAGACGGGCTTTCTCTGTATACCCCTGGCTGTCCTGGAACTTGCTCTGTAGATTGGGCAGCCCTAAAACTCAGAGACCTGCCCTCCTCTGCATCCCCAGTGCTAGGAGTTAAGGTATGCACTAGCACACCCAACTCTTGACGAATAGAGCCTTCAGGGTCTGTCGGGAAGCATCTCCAAACACCCTTACCTTTACACTCTCTGGAAACTCAGCTATTCTCTCATTCGCCTCTGTGAGCCTTCTGGCTAATTCAGGAAAGGAGACTGCTGCATTTCTTTCTTCTCTGCTAGTAAAAGTAACAATAAACTGAAGTCACATATGGTCATCTTTTACCTCAATGTTTCAGTTACAAATCTTCTGTTTATTGGACAGACGTGTGTGACCATAGTTGCACTTGCTATGTCACAGTGTATATATGTGGAGGTCAGAAGACCTTTGGGAACTGGCCCCCTCCTTCCGTATGTAGGTTTCACGAATGAAAATGATCAAGGTTGGTGGCAAATGCCTTTGCCCATTGATCAACCTGCTGCCCCACATTCTTTTTATTGTGGTAAAATTATAGTTGAACCATTTCAACCATCTAAAAGCATGCTTCCACTCATCATGCTGTGCGACCATCACTACCATCCTGGACCAGAGCTTTTTTGAGACCGTCTCACTGTGTGACCATGGCTAGACACCTGAGTTCTGGAATTAAAGGCATTCACTACCACGCCTGCACAGGGCGAGAGCTCTTGTGAGACTGGAACTTGCCCTTCCATGGTAATGCTCTATCTCTGCTTGTTGGCAACCCACACTTCCTTCTCATGGAATCATGATGCCATCTACCTTGTAGTAAATGTAGTATATGCCAATTTCCTTCTTTTCAAACACTGAGTAGTATTTCACTGAATGGCTAATCCACCCACCTGTCCTTGGATACTGGGCCGCTTCCCATTTTCAATGCTATCACACACAAAGCTGCAGATGTCTGCACAAATAGCAGGATTCGGTTATTTAATTACCCTTGCATCTGTTTATTTCAACAGATGTTGTTGTGTAGCCCAGACTGGCTTCAACTTGGGGTCCCGAGTGCCAGGATTACAGGCATGCAGCACCATGCCATGCTGCTCTGCTTTATTTCTCTGAACACAGGACTAGACTGGCTGGACCTCATAGTAAATCTCATTCTTTCACTCCCATAACTTCCACAGCATTCTCACCAGGAACAAAGAGTCAAGCTGTACTGCACCATTCTTGGCAGCGGCCACAGCACAGTGACTATCAATATTTCACAGTAGATTCATTTTATTTTTTAAAGGCAGGGTCTCACATAGGCTGGTCTTGAACTCTTGACCCTCCTGCTTCTGCCCCACCAGTGCTGAGATTAGAGGCATGCATCACCATGCCTATTTTTCTTTGGTGTGATGCTGGTGATAAAATGCAGGGCTTCCTCCCTGTTGGGGACAGAGTTTCCTTTCTTAACCATGTATCTAGTCCTTCACTGTCACAATTTGCTTCCAGTGGTGACTGGTCATCTGCCACATCCTCTACTTTCTCTAATCCAGACACTCGTTATGTCTAAGTAACTTCAACCCATAAACACAGAGATTGAGAAGGCAACAGAATGGAATGAGATGCACGCTATGAAGATGTGGCACGTCACTCTTCTAATGTTTGAGACACAGAGCACAAGACTTTGGAGGAAAGACTGCAGACATGTGAAAGGCCAGGGTCTCCAGCCAGGAGCAGTGTCTTAAGGTCTTCACAGGAACCTTGTGGGTCAAAGGGAAGAGCCGATCTGAGGGCTTTACAGTATTTTTTCCCCTTTCTAAAAGCAAACCTGGCTGGGCTCACATCTATAATCCAAGCACTTAAAACGCTGAGGCTGAAGGACTGCCACAGGGGAAGACCATGCCTTATACACAAATAAAAAGCAAGCCTGAACTGCCTACAGTGGCTGGGATTTCCAAGCTGGGATTTTCTAATTCCTTTCGAGACAGTCCCACATTCCTAGGTAGCCACAAATTCAATGTGACCTTGAACTGAGCCTCCTGCCTCCAGCTCTGGAGTGTATTTTCTAGGGTCTAACCTGAGGAACGTAATCAGGATGGTTGCACACACCTGTAATCTCAGCACTGCGTGCTGCTGAGGTTTTACTCTGTAGTGCAGAGTGGCTTCAGAGGGCTGGAATTAGCTGTATGACTTTGGTCAGCGGCAGTATGCTTCATATACTTATGTGGACACCTTGTCATGGTCCAGACTTGAACTTACCTTGGGCTCTGAGGTTCAGAAGAGGTCTGTTCTCCTTCCTGGCTAGGGTCATCTCTGTTGGGGCCATTGGCTGTGGCCTTGCAGAGCTGACTCTTTTGGTGCTGGCGGATCATTTCTGCCAGTGTCTCTTGGACTTCAGCAACAGTCCTCTGGGAGGCCTGAAGGCTGGCGTGCCTTTCTGAGAAGAGTTCTCGGCAGGCACTAAGTAATCGTTCACTCTCTCCACTGAGCCTGAAGCTGGGGCCTGGAAGCAGGCTTGACTGTGGTTGAGCAGTAGCCCCAGGCTCGGTGTTCTCAGCACTGGCACCGTCCTCTGGCTCCCTCTGCTCTGCAGAGACTATGCTTTTCACCCAGATGCTGGACTCAGGGCCAGGACCACAGAGTGACCACCAGACTTCATACAGTTGTCCATAAATAAAAAAGGCCTCTAAGCTTTTCAAAGCTGCAGTGGCAAGAGTTAGGTCACCTAGTTTGTCTCGTAGATGGTCACAGCCTAGAAGAAAAGGATCTTGGGATATATTATAAATTTCTCTATCTGTGAGAAAGCTGGCTTCTCACCCTCCTGTATGTCACCCAAGAACACGGACCCCAGGAAAGGGACAGCGACTTAACTCTTGAAATTACGTCCTTTGCCCGAAGCCAATGGAACTCATCATTTCCTTCCTGGCCTTGGGACAATGAAGTCATTGCCACAGGTGACACAACTCACAGCATGACAGAGAAGTACTTTCCTTAAGAGCTCCAGGGCCACGCTAATGTGGTTGGGGTAGGGGAATGAGTCACACTGTGCTCTGAAAATGGAGATTAATTGTAGGACTGATCACATAGTTAAGAAATGCCTAGCTACCTAATCTTTCCAGCTTGGAGACTCACATTTATTTTATTTTATTTTGCTTTTTTGAGACAGTATTTCTATGTAGCTCTGGCTGTCTCAGAACTCCCTCTGTAGACCAGGCTAGCCTGGAACTCAGAGAGATCCACCACCTGCCTCTGCCTCCAAAATGCGATGAATTAAAGGTGTGAGCCACCATGGTTCGGCTGGAAAAGTCACCTTTCTTGGCCCTTTTTTTTTTTTTTTTTTTGGTTGGTGGTTGACAGGGCCTCATGTAGTCCAGGCTGGCCTTAAACTCACCACAAAGCCAAAGCCAAAAATTACCCTGAACTGCCGATCTATCTGACTATCTCTCCCCCATGTTGGGATTACAGAGTGCATGTACTCCATGCCAACTCTATTTCTTTATTTCTCCAACTGAGCTTTAAGGGAGAGAGGAAGGCTGGGGAAAGACACAAGTGCAGATTCAGAATCTGTGGTGATTCACCTGTCACAGCCTCATCACCTCCCCTAATACTACTGTATAACACCTCTAGAGGTGGAGAGAGAGAGAGAGAGAGAGAGAGAGAGAGAGAGAGAGAGAGAGAGAGAGAGAGAGAGAGAGGGAGGGAGGGAGGGAGGGAGGGAGGGAGGGAGAGAGAGAGATCACTTACCTCCTGGGAGAAAGGCTGAGTAGATTTCCTGCATGAGGGTGAAGTTTCCTGAGGTGTAGCTCCGAAGCACGGCCTGCAGCAGTGCCGGCACGGCCTCCTCCCATAAGGCAGCCTGTTGGCTCAGCATTGCCAGGGTCAGATCATGGCAGATATGAAGCAGCAGCTAGAAAGAGGCCAGAGTCTCATTCACCTAACCCCTCCTGTGGCAGACTTGACAAGCCTAGTACCATAGCTAGAAAATCAGCTGCACACACAGCTGCCCTGGAAAGCCTTTACTCCCACCCATCACCCTCTGTCTGCATGGAAAGTCAGCATTCTGAGGTGATGCACTGACCACTGTGCTTAATGAAAACAGTGAAGGCAAAGAGAGCTGGCATGCCGGGGGAGGATCATGAGATCAAAGGCAGATAGTTACACAGCATCTTGTCTTTAAATGGCAAACAAAAACAAGGTAAGTTAAAGCTAAAATTAGAAAAATAAAGGGGGGGGGGCATACTTAATTGGTCTAGTGCCTGCTTAGGAAGCACAAAGCCCTGGGTTTAGTCCTCAGCATCTCATTAACTTGATGTAGTGACACACACCTGTAATCTTAGCACTGCAGAGGTGGAGGCAGGAGTACCAGGACTTCCTCAGAGACATAAAATGTTCAGGGCCAGCCTGGACTACATGAGACCCCATCTTGAGACAAAAAGGAGAAAACCAGCAGAAGTAACGGGATATAGGTGCTATCGATCCATTTTAGCACATGCAGGCCAGAGGTACAATGTCAGTTGTTTTGCCCAATCGCTCTTCATTTTCTCTCCCCCTACCCACTTCTTGAGACAGGGTTTCTCGTGTAGCCCTGGCTGTCCTGGAACTCACTCTACAGGCTGGCCTCAAATTCACAGATCCTCCCCATCTCTGCCTCCCGAGTATTGGGATTAAAGGCAGGTGCCACCACCACTTGCCCCATTTTATCTTTTGAGATAGGGTCTCTCAAAGAACCTGAAGCTCACCAATTTAGCTAGACTGTCTTGACAGCAAGCCTTGGAGGTCTACCTGCTTCTGTCTCCCTGGGAACATGGTATAGGACACTGTGTAAAGGATTAAACAAAGGGCCTCACTCAACAGTTTACCTACTTGACCGAATACCTCTCCAGCTCTTAGGTTATGCATTGAAGCATTCTGAAAAGCAGTGTATAGGTACCACCAAATGAAGGCACAGGACACTTCTGTAATGGATTCATGATGTTCCATTGTAAATAATTGTCCTGCCTACAAGTTTAATAAAAAGTGCTGATTGGCCAAAGGCAGACAGGAAGTGTGAGCGGGGCTACCAAACTAAGAAAACTCTGGGAACAGGAAGAACAGAGCAGAATGCCACAGAGACTCCAGAGTTGCCAGAGAGAAGCCAGAAGATGCAGAGGACAACTATGCTGCTCTGAGAAAAGGTAGAGAGCCCCATGGCTGAATAGGGTAAGAGTCATGGGTTAGATTAGGGGTAAAGAGTTAGCAAGTTATATGCCTGGGCCTTAGGCCAATCAGCCTAAGACTATTGTAAGCATCTGTGTGTCTCTGCCGGTCTAAACCTTGATGCTAGGCCCAAAAGTCCGGGACAGAAACCTCTTACTACACACCTCCATCAAGACCATTCTGAAAGCACCCTTCCTAGTTACCCTCACCTCACTTAACAGTACCAGAAACTACTTTTTTATGCCACATTGACACCCCCCCCCCCCAGAATCCATGAAAATGGGAGTCACAATTACAGTTTATTGAGTCTTGGGACTGGTAGCATGTTTCTAGGGTCACTGATCTCTGCAGAGTCTACTCTTCCCCTTTGTGGCTGCTTATTTGGGGCTGTTGTGGACTAAGCATCTCTAAATATTTGTATTCAGGTCTTTGAGTGGCCTCTTAATTTTATTTCTTGTTGTGAACCACCTAGTAACTTGGCTGGTTGGACAAGAGTATTTTATCTTTGTAAAAAACTGTAAAGCTGCTTTCCATTTTGTGTACCATTTGAGGGGGTCTCCTTGTTCAAAAGTATGTCTTTTCATTTAAAAAAAATTTAAGAAGCAGACAAACTGAAGTATGTTCCCAAAGTTAACAGTAGGTACAGTACTTCAGCCTGACTCCTCAGCATCAGTATGGCTAACTCGGAGAGAGGTACTCTCTCTAGCGAGCTAAGGGTAAGTGTGGTGAGTTAAAGAGCAGCTGGGTGGGTGGGGGGAACAAGAGGATTTCCACTTTTCTAGTATACAGTATTTTACATACATGTATGTCTGTGCATGAAGTGTATGCCTGGTGCCCATGAAGGCCAGAAGAGGGTGTTGGATCCCTTGGAACTGGAATTATAGATGGTTGTTAACTGTGTATGGGTGCTGATAACCCAACCTGAATGAACCCTCTGGATGGAAGAGTAGCCAGTGTTTTTAACCACTGAGCCATCGATTTTTTTGTATTGCTTTCATCTGAGGGGGTATCCCCAATGCCTGGACTATCTTGTCTTTCTTGAGATACAAGCTGCTTTACTTATTTTTTTGAGAACAGAGAATACCCGCCCCACACACTCCTGCTAAGGTTAGGCCATGGCGCACCTGTCTGAAGGGAGTATTACTTGTTGCAGATGGATACTTGACATTCTGCAGTTTCTGCAAGGCGGCCTGGCACTGCTCCGGGGTGTCCACACTGAAGGTGCTGCGCCACACACCAGTCACTCTCTGCACCAAGGTTCCTTCAGAGCTTGTGGCCCATGGGTGGTAAACAGAGGAGGGGCTTCTGACCTCTGGAGGCTGCTTTTCCTCCAAGTGCCGGCACAGAAGTTCAAGGAGGCAGAAGACCAGTCTCTGGCCCTGGGATCCAACAGAGGCACGACAGGAAAGTGTAGATGGCATGGCACACCCATCTGAGCCCACAGCACCCAAGCCTCCTAGGAAGCCTGATGCTCCACTGGAGTCTCGTGAAAGGGAATGTGGAGCAGCTCTGTAGGTGCCTTTGTAGTCCAGGAGACTATAACACAACCTCTCCCTGGAAGCCACGCCCAGTCCACCCCTTAGTCCTGTACATCGGACCCCTCTCCTGCCAACAGTGCAGTGATGTTGGAACCGACAAACTTGACAAGACTCAGGAGCTGGGCAGGCACAGAAGCATGTCTAAAGTCTGACAGAGAATCTGTCACAACACTTGTATCAAGAAAAGCTCTAGAAAATCATTATTTGTTGGCTTTCTCATCGTCACAAGATAACCTGGAGCACCCTGGGAAGTCCTCAGCTAAGCCTACAAGGAACCTGCACACCTAATCAAAATAACCGTCACTAAAGTATGGACCAAAAGGCTATGGAGTTTTGTTTTTTGCTTTGTTGATGATGCTGCTTCAGGGAGAAGACACAGTGCTCAAGAACTATGGGGAAGCCCTTAATTAACTGTAGGTAAATGACTGCCCAGACCTGGGTATTATAACCAATTCACCCTCTGGCACTCTCTTTCAGTTCTGAGAAAGCTAACCACCTCTATGTCTTCCTGGGGCTCTACACACTCAGCCAGGCAGTTTTTAGGCCTTATTCCTGTGCTAGGGAGAGGAGCTTAAATAGTCCATGTTAGAACTGGCAAGGTGGCTCACACCTGGAATGCCAACTCCAGGGAGACTGGGACAGTAGAATTTTGAGGTCATCCTGGGCTGCATAATACATTATATGGCAAGCCAAACTACAGACTAGACCTCAGTTCTCATGTGTCAGAAAAAAAAACAGTGGTGGCTGTAGTGCGATTATGTTGTTACACTGTAAATAATTGTTCCACCCACCGGTTTAATATTATGTTGTTACACTGTAAATAATTGTTCCACCCACCGGCTTAATAAAAAGTGCTGATTAGCTGAAGGCAGACAGGAAGTGTGGGCGGGGCTACCTGACTAAGAAAATTCTGGGAACAGGAAGAGCAGAGCAGAGATGCCAGGACACAGAGGAAAGAAGTTGAAATGATGCTCTTGAAAAGGTACGGAACCGCATGGCTGAACAAGATAGCAATCATGGGTTAAATTAAGAATTAAGAGTTATATGCCTGGGCTCTAGGTCAGTCAGTGTAAAATTAATATAACTTATTGTGTGATTATTTGGTGCTATGTGGCAGTAGGGCTGCAAGTGGGTCTGAATCTCAGGAGTGGGCCCGAAAGTCTGGGCCAGAAACTAAATACTACAGGTGGCAGTAGGAATCTGACTATGGCCAAAGCATGTAATATGCAAACATGAACATGGCACTGATGTTGCTGTTTGCACAATTTGTAGGGTTTGTTATTAATACTGTCATTATTATCTGAAGTGCTGGGAACAGAACCTGAGAACATGCCAGGGAAATGAGCTACCAGTGAGCTATATCCAGTCCCTGAGTCATTTTTAGCCACACAGGAACAAAGCTTCTAGAAACCAGACATGCGTGTTATTCACCATGACCTTCTTGTCAGAGGCCAACCACTCTCCCCAAAGGAAGACAGTTGCTGAAACAGGAACCCTGGGTTCCTGTGTGCCCAGGTGCTGGCATATCAGCAGCTGTTAATATGGTTGCACAAACTTGTAAATAGAAATCACTGAACTTCTTACCCCAAATATAGTAATGAACAAGCTAAGGTATTTCAGTGAGAGGACAGCCACCACAGCTTCTGGATACTTCCTGAACTCGAAGTTTGTCTACTGGGGGGTTAATTTGACTAGAGAGGGATCCAGGGCCCCTCCCATCTTCAGGCTCCACAGACTGACCTGCAAGTTTTCATGAAGCTCCAAGGCTTCCTGTGCGCCCACCCAGTTCTTCACCAGCAGCAGCTCTTGGGCACATCTGAGAGCCAGGGAAGCAGCCAGCTCACTTTCTCCTGCTATCGAAGCCAGCTCTGCAGCTGTTCTGAGCGAGGCTGCATCTCCCTTTCTGGCCAGAACTTTGGCTGCATCATAGGCAGAAGTGGCTCCCAAATAGCTGTGGCAAGAATGAAACCCAGTCACCAGCCGTGCCCCCTTCCACACCTTTTCTGTCCATCCTGGTGGCCCTGCTCTGGCTGTCTCCATGGAAGCTGAGGTCAGGATGGCCAGATGCTGTTGATTTGTATACTGTACTGAACCTCTACATGTGCTGACTGACCCAGAGGACTCACCCCCACATTCTGCTTAGCTCATCAATGGAAACAGATGTAGCCTTCAAGTCTGCTACTGAGGTTGACTGCCTGAGCTACATCAGGTTAACTCTGGGGCATGCAGCTGAACTGAGTGCCCCACCCACTTTTTACATTTCCTGTCACTGTACCCATTTCTACACTGAATTCTTCCATTCTGTCATATTCCCAGAAGATATTAAATTAGCCTCAGCTTCTCTACTTACCACTTGGCTGCGATTGCGTAGTGGCCATCTTTCTCCAGGATGGACCCCCAGCTGAGGTACAGGTCCTTCAGGACGGGGTCTTCAGGGCGCAGCCGAGCCTTGGCAACTGCAATAGCTTCTCTAAAGGCAAAAGCAGGTACTTCAGTCAATCTGCAAGGGTTCCTCTGTAAGAGGCTACCAGTGAAAACAGTGAGCACCCCAGGGAGGTGGCCAAATGATTAGTCTCACTAATTTCTTCCATCAGCATTTCAAACTTTAACAAAAGGGCAAAAATTCTTTGTTGCTAACATTATTCTAAACCATGGCCGGCACCTCTGGGGACATTTCTAAGAGTACACTACAGGATGCCTAGCTGCCTTTTACTTTTAATGTGTGTGTGTGTACCCGTGCCTGTGTACCCACACTTCTTTTGCCCTTCCCTTTTAGGCTGTGTGTGGCTGTCAGGTAACCTGCAATAGGTGCTTCTGGTTCTCTAAGGCTTGAGAATCAAACCTGGGTCTACCGGCTGGGCAGCAAGAGGCCTTACCTTCTTTTAAGATAGGTTAGGCTGGTTGGTCAATGAGCTCCTGGAATCCTTCTATTCCCCCTGGTAACACTGGGTCACAGGCATGGGCAACCATGCCCAACTTTTCACTGGATGCTGGGATGTAAATACAAGTCTCCGGCTTGGAGGGCAAACACTCTTACCCACTGAGTCAGAAAAGCATACCCAAGACTAAAGAGCATGACACTTATGGGACCTCTAACAAAGCATCTATCTCAGTATGTGGTGGATCTGTGTCACTTGGTTGTAGCCACTGTAAAGCTTTGGGGGGATGAAGACGATCTAAAGAACAACGCCTTCCACCACAGGGAGGCAGAGGCAGGTGAGTTTAAGCCAGCCTGGCCTGAGAAATGAGTCCCAAGACAGCCAGATGTGTACAGGGAAAACCTATCTTGGAAAGAAAAAGAAAAATGTAAAGGAAGAAATACTTGGGGCTTTTACTTCTAGGTACAGTTCTTTAAACCAAAGACCTATGGCACCAAAGGGCCGGATAGAGAAAACTCCAGTCTTCATATAGCACACCCGTAGTTTAAGCACCTGGAAAACTAAGGCAGGGATTTCAAGGCCAGCCTGAGTTACAAAAACAGAACAGTATGGAAGTCTAAAACAGGAGAAAGAAAATCTGTAGTATAGGATCCTTTTAGGTTCTTGTCCCCCAAGATGCTAGAATTAAAGGTGTGCATCACCACATCCAGTGTTCCTGGTTCTCATTCCTCCTGGTGCTGTCCTACAGACCACATCTGGGAGCAATCTAAAATTCTAAACTTGGAAAAGATCTCTTAATATGAAGGTGAAATTACAGGGTTTCATACACAAAAGATGTTTTGGGATTTATTACCAGTAGGACATACTATTAAAACAGAGGATCAGAGACTGGAGAGATGGATTGGTGATTAAGAGTACGGGCTGGTTTTCATTTGTTTGTTTGTTTGTTTGTTTGTTTTTCTCCAGAGGATTTAGATTCAATTCACAGCATCCACATAGTGGCTCACAAACTATAACTCCTGCTCCAGAGGACACAATGCCCTCTTCTGGTCTCTTCAAGCACAAGGTACACACTTGGCGCACAGATAAATATGTGGACAAAATATCTGTATACAATAAAACAAACAAACAAATTTAAGAGGATACAGCTAGAAAGTCAGTACTGGAGCCTGACAAAAATAGTCCAAACTAAAACACAAAACAAACAAAAAAAAGAGGTATATTGAAAAATGGGAAAGAAACACAAAGGTGTGCAGATCCATGCCAACCACAGAAAAGTAATATTACACGTCACTGATTGAAACATTCCCATAGCATACATGAGACAGAGAGAACCAACAGTCTAGTACATGCTTTTTAGAATGGTCTTTCCTTCACTGTGGCTTCCCTCAGCAGGAAAGTTGTAGGCTGAAACTAACTTCCCTACAGTTGTAGGCTGAAATAAGCCCCTTCTCCCCAAGCTGCTTTCAGTAATGATGTTTATTACAGCAACAGAAGCCCTGAGACAGGAATGCTGGATTTGTCTTGAGTATGTGGGGTTGGAACTGAAGAAATTGCTCAGCAGTTAAGAGCACTCACTGCTCTCCTGTAGATGACCCAAGTTTGGTTCCCAGCATACTGGATAGCTCAGAACCTCCTGTGATTTCAGCTCTAGGGGATCCACTGTTCCAGTGTCTCCCCCACTCTCAACTGTGATCATGTGCACATACCCACCCATACATATACACATAAAGATAATCTTTAGGGGAGCTCCCCTTACGAGTTGTCAAGCCCCCAACAATTTTCTGTGTTCCCAAGCTTCATCAACAAGTTTAGATCACAATTACAGCAGATGCTGGCTGAGGCCCAAACTGCACAGACCTGTAAAGATGATTTGACTTGAGAAGTTCCACTGCTTCATATACTTTGTGGATTGACAGTAGGTAAGAGGCAGCCTTGACATACTGATCCTGGAAGCACAGCTGCTTGGCAAAGGCTTCCACAGCCCACAGCCACACATTATAGCCAGCTTAAAGAAAAAAAAAAAAAAAAAAAAAAAAAAGAGAAGGGTGCATAAAAGGAGGTATACTTGAGTTAAAATGCTGTTTCTATCACTTCAGGAGACAGAACAATCAGGCACTACTTCAAATGCTATGGCAGCTTCACCACTCCCCCAACACACCCATATTCCAAAACAGGAATTGTTTCTTTGACTTGCTCTATCATACAAAAGATGCAGTTCAGGGGACACTTCTGGGTGGGAGTAGACAGTGACAGTGAGACAGTGTGGCCACACATGCTATCCACTGAGGATGCTGTCCAAAGAGAGCTTCTGGCTGGGTTGATGAGACCCAGCACACATTGATTTATATGGCTCACTTAAATGTTCACCACAGCATCAACAACTCTACCTCACAGCCATAGAGAAGTGTCAATCCTGCTGCCTCTATTCTACGGTATTCATTCATGAAGAGAGGTTTGTTTGTTGTAAATTCATCCTCTCCCTCCACCTCTTTCTGGGCAAGGCTCCCAGGACCCCTGGTGCCAGCAACTTCCTTTGTGTTCTTCTTCTCTGCAGCGCTGGAGATATGCGAGCCATTTTTGCTGACACTTCTCAGCAGCTGCTCTTTTGAGGCAGGGTCTCACTACGTAGCCCTCATTGGCCTGGAACTCACAGATCCACCTGCCTCTGCCTCCCCAGAGCTCCATTTTTTGGTACATCTCCAATAGAGATGGCCATGTTTGTGGGGAGGAACAGTGGTGTTTTAAGGGCATTTAGGGAACTTCTTATTCTCCTCGCTTCCCTGAACTGGGTCATACTCTTCATTTCCTAATCACAGTATACTTTATCTACCTTCACCATTTCATCAAACTTAAGACTTCTCTGTGTGACTTCGTCTGTCACCTCTGACAGCACTTGGAAAACTCTGCAAAACTGACTAGGATGTCTAGACTCTTAAGTCCTTTTCTGCATATCTGCATAAAGGCATAAACAGACGTCTTGCCATCTGGTATCTTAGGGTCACCTTTAGCCATCCTGATTGTACTGTTCACAGTACAGCACAATGCATGGATCAGCTCCCAGACTCATATTGAGTGGTCAAGGCTGCCTCAGTCTTTGGGTGTTTGTAGGGGTTCCTACTCACCTGTGTACATGACGACAGGTCTCTTACTTATGGACATGCAGGTCCTTACAGGCTCTTGCTATGTCCATGAGTGTGAGTGTAGTTTAATTTCTGCCATTAGAATTGCTGGGCCAAAAGCTTTAAGCATTTTCAAATTTATGATATATGGTCTAACTGTCCTTCAAGATGTGGTTTGTCCAACAGTGGCTTATGTGTTACAGGCATTGCCAGAGCTGGGTACTGGTGGACAGTGATTAAAATGTAGGCACCGTTCCTGGGAAGACTGACTACTGCTGATCCATAGAGCTGACTAATCCCCAGGAGTTAGTAGAAAAAGAGCAAGGATTAGCTCAATCTGCCTTGCTCACAGAGCCAGCCTGTCCTGTCCCTGCCTTATCTACATTCTGACCTCTGTGGTGTCCCTGTCATCACCGAGAAATGCTGGCTCTGGCTTCCAAGTCTCCAGAACTGTGAACACAATGAATCTCCTACTTTATAGAGTGGAGGGCTACAGCTACTCTGTCTTGACAAAACACAATGGGTGATGTTTCCCCAGCCTTTGCCACTGCTGCAGAGCCAGCTTCTGTAAAACCATCTATTATGGAAATGACTTCTTTTCTTGTGGGCCCTGAACTGGTGATTCCTCTGCCCCAGCCTCCCGGGTGCTGGCTGGCCACCACCACACCAGTGCTGAGGCATCTTTAATGGCACATCTGGAAGGTCACCTTTTCAAGAAGCACATACCTACTGGCGCCACAGCCACAAGGCTGTCTGTAAGCTCCCCCCTCTCTGATGCTGCCTGGAGAACACCTTTCAGATCGCCTTTCCAGAGCATGAGCTGGTGAAAAAGCTCAGGGTGGCCACTTTCCAAGTGACCTTTTCCTGTTTAGAGAAGACAATGTTGGAAAGCTGTTTTGACCTTTATAAAACAAAAGTCACAGTGGAAGAGAAGTATACAGTCTCTGACTGATCAGCAAGTCCACTTACTAAAATGCTTTGAACCTTTTTTTAATTAAAAAAATTGTTTTATGTTCACTGGTGTGTTGCCTGCATATATGTCTGTGTGAGGATGCCAAAGCCCTGGAACTGAAGTTACAGACAGGTGTGCATGTAGGTGCTGGGAATTGAACCCGGGTCCTCTGAGGAGCAGCCAGTGCTCTGAACCACTGAGCCATCTCTCCAGCCCCGATTTTAATCTTTCCTTTCACTTTGCTTCAACACCAGCCCCAGCTCACCCCCTCGTCAGTTTCCAGTTTTATAGGGTGTTAGCATTACAGTACAAGCTCTGTGTGTTCTGAGGACTGAGCTTGGTTCAGGATTGCTCTTTTACCTGTGAGCCATCCCCTCTGATCCCTGGCTTTTTTTTTCTTTTTTTTTTTTTTTAAAAGACAAAGTCTTCTCATAGCTCAGGCTGCCCTAGAACTCACTGGATGGCCATCTAGGATGGTCTCAATCTTGTGATACTCCTGTTTTACCCTCCAGACTGTTGGGATTATAGATGTGAGCCATGGACCAAACCCAACATATATTGATGGGGCTGGAGCCCAGTTGACCACTGCCACCCACCTGGTGTCTGCCAGGCCACTGTCACCAGAGTCCTTCAAGTGTATTGCACTAGTTAGTGGCTACTGTTTGGAGTCTGATAATCACATAAAGGACATATGGGAGTAGCCAAGATGGGAACATGTTTGTAAACAGATCAAGCTGCATGGCCTGGCAATACACTGGTTGGCAGCCAAACAGAGAGGCATGTGTCAAAGGTAAGGAAAGTGAAGAGAGACAGGGCTATGCAGCCTGAGCAGACCTCACCTTCTGTCTCCATCATCCTGTACAGAGTAGCCCTGTCTGTGAAGAGGCCCAAGTGGAACCGTTCCTCCAGGTCAGCAGACAAATCTTCATTTAGCTCTGCTAATTGAAAATAGAAAAACATCATTGGGGAAATGATGACATAGCCATTGCTTTCTGTCCAGTCCTTTCTGGATACATGCCCCAACAACCTACCACATTCCAGTCCTCATTTACTCTACCTCCTGATGGTTACAGAAACAGTTTGGAGCCTTTAAAACTCAGCCTGGGAAAAATCCAAGGAGACAATACTGTTTTGTAGTTTGTACTGACAAAGGCTTGAGGGAAAAACGTTAAGGATTCCAAATTAAACATGTCTTTTAAAATTACTGTTAAAATTAACCAAAATTAACCAGAGTGTCCTAAGAATTCCCTAGAAGCTAGGTGTGCAAGAGTACATTTTTAATCCCAGCACTCAGGAGGCAGAAGCAGAAGGAGCTCTGTGAGTTTGAGGCCAGTCTGGTCTACAAAGAGAGTTCCAGGACAGCCAGGACCGTTACACAAAAACCCTATATCAAAAAAACACCCACCCACCCACCCACCCACCGAGAAACAAACAGAAACAAAACTAAAACAGCCAAGTGTGTTGGTGTGAGGCTCACTGGTAGTGGACGTGCCTAGTGCTGGGCACCCACCCCACCCAAGAGTGTAAAACATCCTGGTTTCCAGTAAGTTTAACTCCTGTTAAACAAGGAGGCTCTGAGCCGTCTCATTCCTCAAACAAGCCAGACCTAAGAAGCACAAGAGCCAATAGTGGTAGCTTGTGGAGGGGGCAGGGACACTCTCTTTAGACTCTTCAATTGTGCTTTACTGTGCTGTTCTTTTCAATATGCCAAATTCATACTAGAAACACCAAACAGCTCAAATACTAAAATACTGGGCTGTCACACTCAAAACCAAAAATCACTTAAAAAAAAAAAAAAAAAAAAGAAAAACAAAACAAAAAAAAAATAAACAAACAAACAAAAAAAACCAAACCTGCCATGAAACACTTTAAAGTAACTGCCACATTACAGGGCATCTCTAGAGAGGACCTCTTTTTAAACAAACAAACAAGAAACCCCACAAAAAAATAAAAACCAGAAAACCTAAAGACACTGGTAGGCAAGAGTGGGGCACGGCCACGAGGCAGGGAAGCCAGGATTAAGGACAGCTGGGAGAGAAGGACATGTGCTCTTTACTTCACACACAGCACTACTAACTGAGCGCGTACAGGGGCACAGGGTGCTGCTCACTACCTTTGGCATGTGTTGCAGTTGCCAGTACCAAGCAGTCTCTATGGAGCTCCTCTTTGGACCTGTGGTCTAAGCTTGTGCTCAGGGGGAGCATGGAGCGAGCCTTCCTCTTCTTGAGCAAAGCTTCTGAAATGCAACAATGGCACATGGTTTCAGAAAAACAGACTAGAGACAGAGGTGGAAGACGGCAAACTGAGCAAGCCACTCAGACAGCAGCTTTCTACCACACTGGCTGGTGCAACATTCACAAGTGGTATCAACAACTCTAAGACATTTCAAGTGCTGAGCAATGTGAGGAAAGCAAAAACCAAAACGACCCCCAACAGCATAGTCAGAACATCTCACACTTCTGTAAAATGCCCTCATGGAAGATACTGACCTGGCTTTTCTTTGGGTGGCTCCTTTTTTAGAGAGGTGGCTTTGCTACTAACTGTGACTTTTGACTTCTCAAAACCTAAGGTAACGGTAGTGCAGGAAACAGCTTCACCAGAACCTTATGGAGGGGAAAAACCAGAAAAGGTTTGAAACTAGAACAATACAGAAAGGCAGTAGGCAAGGGAACTCAGACCTGTAACCTTAGCATTCTGGATACTAAGGCAGGATCACGATAGGATGAGGCCAGCCTGGGCTACACTGGGACTTCCAGGACAACCAACTGTGGTTATAAAGTAAGAGCCTGTTTCAAAACACCTGTAGTCTAGTTGTTTTAAGAGCATTAACAGGCTCAGCAATGCAATTCCAGCAACTGTGCCCTGGCCAAACAGCACAGGTACTCAGGCCTCACCCCTTCACAGACTGCTTCAGAAGTCCCTCTGCTTATCAACCAGAACTCTGAGACATTTGATTTGGAAACTCTGCACACATGGCAAGTCACTTGGCAGACAACTTATGCTTTACTGTACAAATAGGAAAAGGCTTCACAGTGGGTACAAACAACAGTCACAATCCTAAGCACACAAACTGTTTTCTGACCTACAGAGGCAAAGACTACTTGGTGCAGCCCTTATAAGACACAAAGGCATTTAAGCTATTATCACTACTGTATGTTTTCTGTCGTGGATATGGAGGTCAGGATCGTTGTCTCTTCTTCCACCTTTCCATGGGTTCCAGAACTGAACCCAGGACTGTGTGGCAAGCACTTGAGCCACTGAGCCATCTATCTCAACATCACCCAAGAGAAGAGCATTTTAATAAACCTAAAGAATAAACATGGTCAGCTTTTAGTAATTTATCTACCCAAATTATGGGTTGGTCTATTAGCCACAATCTAGGATGGAGGGCCAAGGATACCTCTGCTTTGACTACTTGATCCCGGCCATATGGACATATTATAGAGCTCAGCATAAGTCAGTTTATCTTCTCTGGTATTTAATCATTCATTTGAACAGATATAGACATAAGATCCGGTAGTAAGAAAATAAAATTGCTATTTTTATCTATAAACCGCCATTTCTCTTCACACACACACATATGAGGGCTGAGGATCTGAGGAATGATACAGCAGAACTGACACAAAGAACTGATCCTTGGGTTCTGCATAAGAATGGCCCCCATAGGTTCATGGGGGTGTGTCACTGGGGTAGGCCTGAGGTTTGCCAGACCCAATCTCCCTCTCTCCGCTATTGATCCAAAGCCATGAGTGCTATCGTGATGGACTAAGCCTCTGAACCTCTGAGCAAGCTCCCAATTAAATGTTTTGTTTGGTTTTAAATAAGACTTGCTTTGGTCATGGTGACTCTTCATAGCAACACAACAGTGATCAAGACACTGGGCAGGGGAAACGTGCTCATTCCCATATAAGTAAGAACATTTAAGGTCAGCTGTTGCTCAAGGGACAGTGCTTTCCTTCACAGATGTGTTCCTCTGCTCACACACTGCCCTGTCTCACTGTGCCCCATGGTCTTACCCTGAACAGCTAAGGCTTTTCTGTATATTACTGGCTCCACCCCAATCATGCACTTCATCTCTTGTAACATTTCAAGGTGGCATTTTAAAGATATGAAGAGATATCTCAGAGGTTAAGAGCATGGATGTTCTTGCAAAGAACTTGGGTTCATCTTCCAAAACTCCTACGACAGCTCACAACTGTCCATATTCCAATTTTAAGGGACACAATGCTCTCTTCTGGCCTCTGTGGACACTACACTCGTCTGGTACACAGGCATAGTTGCAGGCAAAATACTCATACACATGAAACAAAAATAAATCTTAAAAATTGAACCAGATAAACCCCTTTAAACAATGGTAACATGGTTTGCAAAGTTTCAATTGACACAGAAGTGTGGGGATATGTTTCAAATTTAAAGCTACACACTGAGGAAGGATCTGCTACATTAAGACACCAGTGAGGCAGTGGTTTGGAAGCACCTACCCACTGGAGACGGTGGCAGCTCTGGCTCCGGGACTTCCTCCTCACCATCCTGGTCTGACATACCATTCTCAACAGGCCCGGAGTTCTCCCTCACATGCTCATCTCCGTTGCCAATGGGTGAATCTTGCTTTACAGGTAGTCGCAAGGTGGGTTTCTTCTTCTTTTTAAGCTTTGGTTTAGGCTGAGAGAGCCGTTTTTTCTCTAGCTCAATACTTTTTTTTCCTACAAAGAGCACAAATACACACACTGTGGGTCAGAAGTGCCCCTGGTGAAATCCTCTAGAACCACACTAATCTTCTGACAGTCTTTACACACCCTCCTGCCTTCTACACAGCGCCACCATCAGTCAAACCTGCAAATTTCCTTAATTCCATTCATGTGTGCCCCCACTTTTCAAGGGATGCAGACTACTACATTTTCAATTGGTCATAAAGACAATGTTCCTCTTGGTATTTGGTAGATAGTACATTCTTTTTATGTCCTTTTGATTATTTTAGTTATGTGATCAGTGGGGGCCCTGCCAGCATCTGCTGTCCATCACTATACTACTGGATCCCCTAGGTCCAGCACCAGATTCCTGACCAGGACTGTCACTATGCCCCTATGTGGACACTGTGACTTTCATGCTTGGGAATGCACTGCCGGACAGAAATGGTTCTCAAGAGAGGCCTGTGTGATTCTGGTACCTGAAGAGTAGATTTGCCATGTACCTGGCACTTACTACTTTGCAGTATTTAGCACTACCCTCATTCTTCCTTAAAATTTCTATCCTCCCCCTCCCCCCATTTCAACTGCTTCTGACATATTCACAGTTCTGGAACCCATCACTCCCAGCACAGACCAGATGTAAAGCATCCTTGTGACCTGAGACTCCCACCTTCCATGTAGATGCCCTGGATCTGGGCCTCCAAGCTCCTGCTCATCTGTTACTAGTTTGAGTTTCAGCTGCTCTGAAACAGTGTAGCCCCCTGTGCCTGGCTCTTCCCTGCCCAGGGAGATCTGTCAGAAACTCATCAATTTTGTTGCACTTCCCAGTATCTGCTCTGTTTCTGTTCTGGGGATTGAAGCAGGCCTATACCCACAGGCAGCCTACAACTTCCTTATGTCTATGTACACTTCCTCTGGAAGAATACACTCATCTACTCATTAGTGTTTGAGCTGTGTCCACTTCCTGACCACAGACCAAGCTAATCTGAGTTCTTTAACAATATTGTGAAAGAATGGAAAATGACACAGGGGTATATTTTGTCATCTCCTCTTTCTAGTTATTTATGGTGGGGAGACATCATGCCAGATAGCAATTAATGTTTTGGTAGCTGCAAATGCAATTCCCCTGTTTATTTTCTTTAAATAAAATATTTACATTAAGAAAGTTCACATTTTTAATAAATTTATGAAATATAAATTATAAAATTACATTTAATAAATGTGTCAGAGAGAGAGGGAGAGAAAGATTGATCAGAGGACAGCTTGTGAGAACTAGTTTTCTCTTTTCACTACTTGAGTCTTAAGAGATTAAACTCGGTTGTGAGGCTTACCAGCAAATATTTTATACCCAACGTTAACAGTTTCCTGTAAGATTGAAATATTCCATTTTGCAGGAAAGTTCTTTAAACAGGAAGGTAAACAACTCAAAGGAGCTTCAGGAAGTCCCTGAAATTGGCAGGACTCACTAGGTCCTTTCTGTCAGAGTAAACAATAAAAGCTGAGAGTGCCCTTGGAGTGGGAGAAGCTGTGTGGCAAAGGCTCAGACAAGCCAAGTGGCAAAGATCTGGGACTTAAGACAGCTGCCTGGAACAAGCAGAAACCAGCCAAGTTGCCTGAGAACTTCAGAAAAGCCACTACTCAACCTATTGAGCTGTTTGTAGGCTATGCAGTGAGCTCCAGGTTCCCAGCTCTGGGAGCTGTCACCATGCTGGGTGGACCTTGATGCTACAGCTGTCTGTGAGTCATTTTCATTCCTGTATGTGAACCCAATAGAACTCATGGCCCACCAGGTTAGACCTTGGTGGTGTGCATATACTCGTTTGTTGTTGGCTCCATACACATTATTAGTATGTGCGCACATATATATTATTAAGTATTGTAAGTCTGAGAACTCATGACCACCCAGGGACATCGCAACAAGTCTATGAAAGTAAAAGGACAACTCTGGGGTCAGTTCCCTCTTCCAGAGACTGAACTCAGGGTGACTCAGTACTACTCAGACCATACTTGCTTGGCAAGTCCCTTTAGCCCTGTGATGACCAATCTTGGCTGCCAACCTGATCAATCCAAGAAGTGGGGGCACACCTGTAAGCAATTTTCTAATTTTTTTTTTTTTTTTTTTTTTTTTTTTGGAGACAGGGTCTCTATGTAGTCCTGACTGCCCTGGAGTTTACTACGTAGACCAGGCTGCCATTTATATCACCAAGATTGTCATGCCTCTGCCTCCCAAGTGTTGATATTAAAGCCCTACGCCTCTATTCTGGGGTTTGTAAGGAATTTTCTTGATTGGATCTGAGGTGAGAAGACTCATTAAGATCTGGGCCACACCTTCTGGTGGCACCAAGGATAAGGGGCCTTTGCCTTCTGTCTTCCTGTCATCACTCTTGTCAGGGTGAGAGCCTTCTTCAGGATTCCAACACAGACTGAAGACCAGAAGTTCTCTAGGAATCTTTCCAGACTCCAGCACCAGATGTGGAGTGGTGAGACATCCATCTCATGGACTGAATAACTACTGGAGTTTTGGCTTTTTCATCTGAAGACAGCCATTGTTGGATTACCTAGACCATAGTTTGTAAACCACTCCAATAAGTCCTGTGTGTTCCCTTCAATCCGTTCTACTCCTTTAGAGAATCCTGACTAATCCCCCAAATCTCAGATATTTAGCCCCCCACCGCCACTTAGCAGGGGCCCTTTCAAGCTCCTCCTTGTACTCTGAATCGCCTCAGTTCTTCGAGCATACCCTTTCTGGCCTAAGATAATAGAGGTGCTTTCATTCCCAATGCCCTCCTAGTGAGTAATGAGGTCTATCAGCCCTAATAGGAGTACAGCCACACTTGTCATAATTTGGCAGTGATGGGTGACACTGGGTGGGGTCAGAGCAACAATTATTAAGGCAGAAAGGAATTTGGGTTCCATAACCCCATCCTGACCAACCTTGAGGAGGTCGGGAATGGTCCTGCATGGAAGTCAGCCATCTGTATACACAGAAGTCATCTGCACCTGAGTAGATGCATTCTGGGTCCACCGGGGACCACGCCACACATAGCAGCCGGCCTCGATGTCCTCGGAAATTGAACAAAGGCTCTTCCCGGAGGGCATCCCATACCTAGAACCAACAGTAGTATGACAGAACAAACAATTGATAGTTATATTGTTCTAGAGCATAAGTTGTGCAATTGAAAATAAATTCATGCTGGGCTTCTAGTTTTTACATGATGTGCAATGTATCTTAGGCATTCCTGTGACAGCACTACCTCATGTGGCCCACACCCACAGTTCCAGCATGGAAGGTTGAAGCAAGAGGCCTAAAGCTTTGAGAACAAGGTGATGAGGCGGCTCAGAGGAAAAGACATTTGCTGCCAAGTCTGATAACCTGAGTTCATTAGGATCTACATGATGGAAGCAGAATCAACTCCTGTAAGGTTTCTTGGGCCCTCTAAAACGCACGCACGCACTAGGAATTAAGAAAAATCAAAATATAAAGAGTATTTTGCTGTAACCCGCCTTGCATAGCAAGATGCTGCAGCAAAAACCCAAACAATAACAAAAAGAGCGTCTACAAAAAGTCGAAATCTTTATGCCGGTTTGGTTGAAGAAGATATTTTGGGCCCCTTGGGTCCATCACACTGTGATCACAGTTCCCCACACTGACTGTAAGTCAAAAGTGACCTGCTAAGGGCTATGATGAAACTACAATGTCTTTTGTAGATGACAGATGGAACAGAAAACAAGGCAAAGCAGAGAGGGAGGAGGAGGAATTTTAGGTTATAGTAAGTCATTCCAGTATAGCTATTGTTTTCTGAACCCTGCTTAGAAAAACCAACCCGAAAATAAGTCAGACTACACAGTGAAGGTCCCCAGGCTCAAGGACATACAGTACCTGAGCTGTGCCATCATAGCAAGCAGATACCAGCCATCCATCATGATGAGGGCTCCATGCCAGACTGGTAACCTTGGCTGTGTGCCCAGAGAGGGTCCGGAAGGGCTCTGTGATGGTTACTGGAGACTCAGGATTGCTCTCTAAAAGGCAAGGGGAAGAAGTCACAAGAGCCACAGAAAGTATGCACAGGAAGATAAGAAGATGGCAAGGGCAAGGAGGGCTTTATGAGAGCCAGTGAATAATAAGCATGTAGCCTGGCCTGGGGGTGGGGCTCATGCCTTTAATCCCTGGACAGACAGAGCTGTTACAGAAAAAACCCTGTCTCAAAAAACCCAAAAAAGGAAAAGAAAAAAGAGAAAGACTGTGGCTAACTAGAGTCTAAGAGCCAGAGGATCAGGGTATCTGCTATGAGATTGTGTCTCCCTGAACAGACCATGATGTCTCAGCAACATGGCTACTCAAATATGTCCTGAACAAGTATGATGCCAATAGACTAATGCAAAGGGAGAAAGCTTAGGAGGCCTCATTGCTACACAAAGAACTACAGGCAACTAAGGAATACTGAGAGCGGGAGGGACAGTCTCCAGGGAAGAGCACAGCAACTGCTTATCCATGCCAAATGGTCGGCCCTGAAGCCATGTACACACAAATAACCTTAACCGGACATGGTTATGCCTTTAGGGTGTAAATGTGCAACAGCAATGAAGAAAGAAGAGCCCATGAGTGAGAGTGTGAGGGGCACAGAGGCAGAAGAGGCTCAAAACTAAACGCTCAAAAACAAACAACAGAAACAAAGAAGCTCCCTCCTAAGGGTTGACACACAGGCCAGTACAGGGAGAGACAGCACCTCCTTCTGGACAGACCTGCACTCACATGGTTCTAACAGTAGGTAGTAACAGAGCATCTGAAGCTATTCATGAGAAAACACATAAAACAGACCAAACAACTCTTCTGTGCTTCTAGTCACTGTCAACCCCTTTACCTGAAGAAATCCAACATTTTTTGGAAATATGGTCTGCTATATTGCTGATAAATTCCTCATTAAAAAAAAAAAATCTACCTGAAATCTGTAATACCACCTTCATTTTAAAGGATCTTCTCCTAGCCATAGATCCCCACATTACAATAGGACATGCTTTGAAGGCGCAGGCAGGCAGGGTGCAAGGCCATCATCCTTAGGTGAGCCCGGTTCAGAAGTCAGTGTTACCTAGGACGGCTCTCAGGTTGTGCACGTAGATGACTGCATTGTTGGAGCCAGAAGCTATGAGGCAGCTGAGCTCTGGACGGCTGCCGTGTTCATGGTGCCAGACTATGGCATTCACCAGCTTGTGGTGCTGCTGGATGGTGCAGAGCAGTTTCAAGTTGGGGACTTGGAATATTTCTATAGATCTGGAATAAGATGCAGCAGGTGAGAAGGAAGGTCAGCCACGTTATAGCCCTCCCCTTCTCAGACCAGGGAAGGAGAGACAACAAGAAGCCTGGCACACTCCATCTCTGGCAGAGGCCCTTCTCACAAGGATCCAGGAACCAGCTGAGGGTGGCAGTGGGGGTGAAGGAATTATGAATTAATGTCTGAGAAAGAACAATGGACAGGGAAACTCCTCTAGACAACAGTGTGGTGAGCTGTAAAGATTCAAATAATCTGGTCCTGTTCAGTTGAAGATATCCACAGTGAATCCTAATACAGGACACAATGGACTGCACTGGGCACTGCAGAAAGCCTTGGTCAGCCAGGGAATGCTACAATGATAGAACTTTTTATAAAAAACACTCACCCATCTTCATTGCCAAGAGCCATGACTTTGCCGTCTCCTTTCCAGCTGATCTCTGTGTGCACAGGCAGCTTGTACTAGAAAGCAAAATAAGCCAGGCATGGGTGTAACATTTTCCTCCTGTTCATCTTACAAATCAATGACAACATGAAGGGAAAAAAATCCCTGGAGTTAAAACAAGTTCTAATTCTGAAGGGCAGTTTTGTAGACTAACAGCAGTTTCTTAAATGGTTCAGAGGCTGGTAAATGCTGTCTGCAGCCTTCCACCTGACAGAATAGTTAACCAAAGGACCCCTCCTCTGGCAGTCCCCTTTGTCAGTTTCCCATGGTTTACTGCTCAATGAGATCAACTGTTCCTCAGGATCCTGTCAGAACCTTGTCCGCTTGCTTCTTTTTCTTAAAAATATTTTTATTATGTTTGTGTGTGTAAAAGTCTAAAGACAACTTTGGGATTAGAGTCTCTCCTTCCATCTTGCAGAGGCTTCTGGACAGAACTCAGGTCGTCAGGCTTGGTGGCCACTTCTACCTACTGAGTCATTTCACTGACCTGTTTCTCTTACTTCTGTCTACTCCATTTATGCCCACAGCTTTTTCAAAGTCATTTATGTGAAGAGATTCCAAATTTCTATTTCCTGTGCAGAATCCTCATTTGAACTCTAATATACAAACTTAGCTATCACTCAACTAAAATCTTGTCAGAACAGAAATTTTGTTCCTAACTGTATGTTAATGTATTAATAACATTAAAAAACCATGAAAGAATCCAATCAAATATGGCTTGAGAGCATGCTCGCTTATGGTAAGCATACAAAAATAAGAAGCAGCAATTAAAACTGCTTATTTGCAAGGGTAAGGAAATCTCAACATTTATGACTGGAATTGAAGACAACTGTAGAAGCCAGGCATTGTGGCACACACCTATAATCCAGCACCTGGGAGGTGGCGACAGGAACTAAGCTCGAGGCCAGAAAGAAAGCAATAGTTGAGTCATACAAATACAGTGACATGAAGTTAAAGGAAATGTGACTAAATCTAAGATCTAGGCAAAGGACCCAGGAGAATGCTCTTGTGCTGTTGTGCATGTGTGACTCTGCGTGCACATCCCTGTAATCCCTGTACTTGGGAGCCTGAGGGAGCAGGGTCAGGAACTTGAAGCCAGGCTGGCCCAATAGAAGTCACCATATCAGAAGAAAAGACCAAATGAGGCCTGAGCAGATGTACACCTTTACTCCCAGAACTTGGGAAGCAGGCAGGTGGCTCTCTGTGAATCTGAGGGCAACTTGGTTTACATGATGAGTTCTAGGCCAGCCAGGACTACATATGGTGACTCTGTCTCAAAACAAAAACAAAAAGGATGCTTTACAGTTAAGACACAGATTTTTTTTTTTTTTTAATCATTACCATTGCAATAAAGTCTCTCCCATCCTCCACACATTTCTTTACTTTACTCAATGATAAATATTTCTAAGGAATAACAGGCAACCTACAAATTCACCAATAGCTTATCAACTTTCTGAGATGTCTAGCTAAGCTGAAGAGCATCTTTACAGACGGCCTGAGTTGAGTGGACTCACTCTGATGGCATTGGTGTCCCTCACGAGTTTGTTGATGTCGAAGGCCTCTCCACTGAGCTTCCAGGGATTATGCTGCAGCACAATGCCTTCCCCTCCACAGCTGTACAAGGTGAGGGAAGGCCTGTCTCCTTCCCCTCCTATGAGAGAAATCCTCTTGAGTTTTTCCCTTCAGCAGTATAGCTGCTTCCATACATCCTTAGCATGCACACCACCCTGTTACAACACTTCCACAGCTACATACATCCTTAGCATGTACAAACCACCCTGTTAACACACTTCCACAGCTACATACATCCTTAGCATGTACAAACCACCCTGTTAACACACTTCCACAGCTACATACATCCTTAGCATGTACAAACCACCCTGTTAACACACTTCCATAGCTACATACATCCTTAGCATGCACACCACCCTGTTAACATCCATATTAACTTCCCACCCTAAGCTGGGAAATGACCTCACATTAAGATAGAGCCACCCTTCTACCAACCTGTGTGCAGAAAAGGTATTGGTAACTTCTGAGATATGTGTTCCAGTAAGGCTCTCTGACACTAAAGAGCAGTGACACTTGGGATCAGAAAAAACACTATGGTCTTAAATAAAAGCTTCTGACAACATAGTTTTTTTTCCAGGAATGAGAATTTTACTGATTGTGCAAACACAGAATTTAGGACTCCCATGACCAAGGAGGGGTCTCAGGGCGTAGCCCTTGGCTGTAGAGCTATCCTAGCCTCCCATTGGCCACACAACTCTCTACTCTCTACACAGAGCTAGTGCTAGGGAATCCACACTTCAGCAAAGGATGAAAGGGTGCAGAAAACTTCTGACTCATTTTAAAAGACATTAAGAAAAACATAGTACTTTATGGAAAGTGGCAGCAGCCAGGGTAGGAAAGTGAGGAGGGGGAGGGTTACAGGAGGAGACACAGACCTAAGCAACCAGAGGCCAGCACCCAGCCCGTGTTACTTTGTACTGTGGAAGACCTAGCACAAAGCTGAGCAACACTTCAGAGCTAGGGGAGGCGGGAGGTAAGATGCACCATGCATACACACAGATACACCAGCTGCCAGACTCTAATTAGAATTAAAGGGGAAGATGTGTGTGTTAAGAACGACTCAGACACTTACCAAGTGACATTGGGGGAACTGGTGGCCCCCAAGCCAATCTGTACACAGTCTTCTTATGATATGTGCTTGAAATTTGTGGAGGCCTGTGAATGGGGAAAACAGGATTATGGGAATAAAGAGGCCCACTAGAAAACAGACCATCTTTTTCTGAATGGTGCTTCCTGTACATACAGTTGTTGATATTAGAGAAAAACAATTTAGCTTTGTCCCAAGTAGTTGGTTGTTAAAAATCACTTAACTTACCATGTAATAATGTCATTATTACATTTGGCATTTCTGCAGCTATAAGAGTACAGAGGCTGTGAAAACCAGTCATCCGACCTGACAGATAACAGGCCACTTCACTTCCACCCTCTGCCATTAGTTCCATGTCTCCCCAACCCCGCCCCCACCTTGCCCCCTCGGGCCTCTTGACATGGATCTGGTTGCCTTGATCATGGAGATCCATCTGCCTCTGTATCCTGCTTGGTGGGATTAGAAGTATGCACCACCGAACCAAGCCAGTACCACATTCTTAGGCCACAATAAAACCTGAAAGAAGGCAGACCTCTAAAGCTTTTTACTGTTTTCAGGGGTCTTGTTCTTAGGGACATCGAGGCTTGACTTCTGGGAAGAAACAGCACTGTTAGGACTTTTTGTGTCAATCACAGTCTAGGTATGGATTCAGAACTCCAGAACCTCTGCTGAAGGAATCATGCTACCGACCGAAGTTATCAGACACACCACTGAGAGAGAGAGTACAAATACCTTTGGCTCAAAGCAACAAAACAAACCATCCTGACGCCTAACAGTGACCCTTTCTGTCGTACCCCACCATGTAACTACTACCAGTAGGCTGGATACTCAGAAAGGGATGACCTACTGCTACTTAAATCACCACCATTTTGTTTAGTTATATACCCCTTTGAATCAGTACATTAAAAAATGGAGAAACAGTCATGCAGACATAGGTTCTACATAAAAACTTAAACACTGCTTATGGACAGGGGAAAGGACTTGGATGATCAGCATCCGGGAGGCCTATGGTGGTCTGGATGAGAGTGGTCCCAATAAGTTCCTACGTTTGAATTCTTGGTCCTGTTTGCGAAGGTGTGGCCTTGATGAAGGTGCGTCACTGGGGGATGGACTTAAGGTTTTAAAAGCCAGCACCATTCCCAGGTTAGTTCTCTCTGCCTCATGCTTGTGGATCAAGATGTAAGCTCTCAGTTACTCCTCCAGTGTCTGCTTGCCTGCCTACTGCCATGCTGGCCATGAACTCACCCTCTGGAACTGTGAACCCCAAATTAAACTCTTTCTTTTGTAAGTGACCTGGTTACGGTCTTATCACAGCAGTGGAAAAGTAACTAAGATAGATTCCTAGCACAGCAAAGAGAAGAAAGATACAGAGAGATAAGGCAAAGGGAGGAAGGACACGCAGAGTCAGGAGGTCTCGTATCCTTTTCTGTGAAGGGACAGCGGGCATTCAGGCATTGTAGCCATGTGGCTGCTGTGAGGTGGAAGCAGACTTTAGGATGCAATCAATAGTATGGATGAGTCCCTACAGAATTACTGACAACATTGAGACTGTCATCCTGTGTCTTCCTATGCCATATGGAACAGACTACCCCATCCCCATGTTTAGAAAGGAACACCCCGAGCCACATGCTACTCACGTGATTTGAAATGTGGCCAGTATAAATGAAGACCTTTATTTCTAAGCTCATGTAATTTCAATCACTGTAAGTATCAATAGCCATGTGTGGCAAGGGGCCCCTGAACTGAACAAGCAGCTATGCAATAATCAGGGAAGCTGTGTCCACTATACAGCCTGAGACAAAAATACAAACCCCAAATGTAGCCTAGAATTTGGTGGAAGTCATAGACAAAAAAGTGCAAAGGAGGCCAGACATGATGATCCCTGAGTTCTAGCTCAACAGAGATGTTGTTTCAAAAAAAGAAAGAAAAAAAAAGGGCAAAGGAACAAGTGACTTAGTATGTGTCAAATACTTCACTAAAGTAAACACATATAAAGTGATGCATGCCTATAATCCTAGAACATAAATGGTAGACAAAGAAAGACCAAAGGCCTCTGCTGTGGAGTCAGTTCAAGACCAGCATGAAAGAGAGATTGTCTCACAACAAACACTAACAATAATAAAAGATTACAGCTGCTCAGTGATGCCACACATCTTTAATCCCAGTACTTGGGAGGCAAAGGCAGGTGGATCCCTATGAGTTCAAGGCCAGCCTGTTCTGTAAATCAAGTTCCAGGGCAGCCAGGACTGTTACACAGTGAAACCCTGTCTTGAAAAACTAAAAAACAAAAAGATTACCCACAAGTCACTTTATTTTCTTTTTTAAAAAAAATATTTTTGATTTTAAGAACATAGGCATTTTGTATCCATTTGTGTACCAAATGTGTGCCTGGTTGCCGATGGAGGTAGCATCAGATCCTCTGGAAATGGGGTTACACATAGCTGTGACTCATCACGTGAGTACGAAGAACCTGGGTCCTCTGGAAGAGCAGCCAGTATGCTTAACACCTAAGCCATTTCTCCAGCCCTACTTTATACTCTTTATGACACATGGAGCACATCATACTTGGACTCCTAGCTCTTTCAGAATTCTGTTACCTGTGTTAAGGATTACTCAGGATGAGGCAGCTTGCTCAGTAAGTTGTAGGCAATAGAGAAACTGGATCAGGAGATGAATTCCAGCCAAAAGGAAATAGCCAGACAAGTACAAGATGAAGGGGGTTTGAAAATGTACCAATGCCACCGAAAGAAGCAGGTGTTCCAGAGAAAAGGACAGCTAAGTAAAGACAGGAACTCAAACAGAACTACCTCAGAAAACATCCGTCCCTCACCTAGGAAATATCTCTATGCTCCAGATGTCAATGTATAACAAGTTTGAAACTTTCTTAATCATAACCGGACTTTGCAACTATACAGAACACCACTTTCATATTGTATTTGCTTTTCTTTTTGTTTTGAGAAAAGTGTCTCCTTATATATACCAGGCTGGCCTCCAACTCAAAAGATCCACCTATCTCAGTCTCCCAAGTGCTGGAGATTAACGGGTGCACCTCCATGCCCTACCACTTCTTCACACTGTCCAAGATTTTGTATTTTTGGTGCAAGGCAAATGCTCTACAAGTCAACTATGTCCCTACCCGAGACTGACCACATGAGACATCAAGATCCACAGAGAAGGCACATGTGTGTTTTCCACTAGTTTTTCAGCTTTGTATGTATCTGGAAACTTTTGACAAAAAGCCACTGGTTTATCTTGGTGGCTCCCCCCCACCCCCTTAACTGAATAGTTTTTGTTTGTTTATTTAATTGGTGTTTTGCCTGCATATATTTCTGTGTGGGAGTGTCTGATCCCTGCAACTGCAAATTACAGACAGGTGTGCCTTACGGGTGCTGGGAACTGAACCAAGGTCCCCTGGAAGTGCAGCCATCTCTCCAGCCCATCTTGGGTGTTCTTAAATACCAGTCAGGCTAAACGGTCATCACCTGGAAAACTTTCTTCTCATTCTTTTTCTTTCTTTTTTGAGACAGGATCTCGTGTCTATCAAGCTGGCCTTTCTGCATTTACTTCCCAAACGCTGGAATCAATGATGTGCACCCATCTCTCAGTTTGGTCTCAGATAATAAACCCAGGTCTTCCTGCATGCTAGTCAAGGTCTCTACCACTGAGCTACATCCTCAGCCCCTCAAAAAGTTTAAAAAATTCTGAGTTCTGAACCTCAGTACTGAGCCCAAAGATTCTACTCTAAAACAGCTTTATTGTGTGCCAGGCTAATAGACTCCAAGTTCAATCTCACATCACAGATGTTCTCACGAAGCTAAGGGAGAATCACCATACTCACTTGGTGGAACAGGTGTCATAGAGTCCCACTTTCCCGTCATCAGTTCCGAACGCCAAGCAGCCTTCCTTGTTTGGGTGCCAGCATAGCTACAAGAGAGGTTTCCAGATGAGAGATGAGCACCCAAAAAGGAGTCCACATGAAATCCTGACTGTTTCATGAGAGCTTTCTTATTCTTCATTTAATTCTCATTGTTTAATAAGAATTAAAACAAGATTAAGGGTCAGTAAGGGCTCAGCAAGCAAAAGCACTTGCCTCCAAGTTTCACTACTGAGCTCAACCCCGCAAACCCACATAGAGGAAGAACGAACTGAGCCCCCAAGTTAAAATCACTGCATTTTCACCACTCACAAGCCAGGGCTAATCCCACATGCCTTACACACTAAGTGATCTCACAGCACTCTGTAAACTGATCAAAGTGTCTAGAACACTTGTGGGGATTTAATCAAAGATTCAAAAGTTTCGGAGATATCAGAGCGATCTACCCAGTCAGTCTAGGAGGATCAGAGAGTGGTGATTCACACCTTTAATCCCAGCACAGGGAATATCGGAAGTGGGGACCTATGCCCTTAATCCAATCTGAGTTCAGGTCATCTTAGTTTACAGAAGGAATTCCAGGCTCCCAGGCAGGCAGCGGTGGGGCCACGCCTTAACTGAGCATATTTAAATTAGGAGCAGAAAGACAGGAGGGAAGAAGCCAGGAGGAGCGAAGCTGAGGAAGCTGAAAGACAGCTGGGTAAGATCTGACAGTGGTGTTTACTCTACTATCTCCTACTTTCCCAGAGATCTGTCCCTGAGTTTCCTTTATCCGAATAACAAACACTAGAGCTTAAACAATGACAAGTTCATGCTTCGTCACAGATACCTTTAAATTATTCTTTGATTTATAGCAGTATCTAAAAAGAAGCTGAAAAATTCTCCAAGAAGCCCTCTTACCGCTGTAACCTTGGACTTTACGCCTTGCCAGAAGTTTTTCACATCATAGTTGTTTTTAATGGAAAGTGTATTCCACACCCGGATCATGCCATCCCCAACACCTATAGCCAGGCAGCCCACGTCCACAGGAGAAAAGGCCAGGCTGTAGGCAAAACCCCCAAGAGAAGGCAATGTCCAACAGCACTCCAGGGTAGCCATGTCCCAACATTTTACCTGAAAAGGTATAAAGGTTCAAAAAAAAAAAAAAAAAAAAAAAAAAAAGAAATGACGGTTAAAAATTGACCTAGGAGCACATGTTCAGTGAATTCAGCACCCCATGACCCAGTCAATAATGGAGAACACAGGCTTGCCATCTCCCCAGATCACAGCACTGTTGGATTGGTTTCTGGCCCAGACTTTTGGGCCTAGCCCAGAGGTTTGGACCTGCTCTCAGCCCTACTGCTGCTTAGGCCAAAATAACGACATAAATGCTTGTATTATTTTATGCTGACTGACATAGGACCCAGGCATATAACTTGCTAACTCTTCACCCTTAATCTAACCCTTGATTCTTATCCTGTTCGGCCATGAGGCTGGGTACCTTTTCTCTGAGCAGCAGAATTGTCCTCTGCATCTGCTGGCTTCTCTGTGACATCTCTGCTCTGTTCTTCCTGTTCCCAGAGTTTTCGTAGGCTGGTAGTCCTATCCATACTTCCTGTCTGCCTCCGACCAATCAGCATTTTGATTAAATCAGTAGGTGGGACAATTATTTACAATGTAACAACATAATCTCACTACATTTTATAAAAAATTATACAAAGGAAATTAGATTTGGGGTTCTTCCTGTTTTAAAAAGGAAAAAAGGGGAAATGTAGTGGGATTATGTTACATTGTAAATAATTGCCCCACCTACTGGTTTAATAAAAATGCTGATTGGCCAAAAGCAAACAGAAAGTATGGGTGGGGCTACCAGACTAAGAAAACTCTGGGAATAAGAAGAACAGAGCAGAGATACCAGAGAAGCCAGCAGATACAGAGGACAACTGTGCTGCTCTGAGAAAAGGTACCGAGTCACATGGCTGAACAGGATAAGAATCATGGGTTAGTTTCAGAGCAAGAGCTAGCTAGCTAGCAGTATGTCAGAGCCATATGCTGATCAGCATAAAATTAATTTCAGCGTCTGTGTGTTTCTGTGGGACTGTGGGTCTGCAGGTCTGGCCCACAGGCCACACAAGTATACTACACAGCACTGCTAACAACCTCTCACAATTCTGGAAAAACATGAATGGCCTCCACAAAGACTATTAAGGACTGCTGCCTGACAAGTCATGCACTTCACGCCCAGGGGGTGCAACAGAAAATGATGCCCAAATCAAGGCCTAGGGCTGCAGCTCATTTGGTAGAACATCTGCTTACCACGAAGCCATGGCGCCAATCACCAGTACAACCATGTGTGGTTACAGCACTTGGAAAGTGGAAGCAAAGGATCAGAGGTTCAAGTCAATGGGGACTTCAAAGCCAGAGTAGGCTAGAGTCCTGTCTCCAAAGTGTCTCGAACTGGATGGTGGTGGCACATGCCATTAATTCCAGCATTTGGGAGGCAGAGGCAGATGGATCTCTGTACGTCTGAGGCCAGCCTGGTCTACAGAGCTAGGTCTAAGACAGCCAAGGCTACCAGAAAAGTGTCACTAGCTGCTTTTCTCAGCCCCTGCGCTTGCCATATCCCATGCATTGATAATAGGGCTCTGAACTGGAATGCTGAGGTATACATCAGGACAGACACACTCCAGCCCCATCCCTGTGACACACCACTTATCTGAACAAAGGCAAAACTACTTCTTACATCTCTGTCCATGGAGGTTGACAGCAGCAGCTGCTTGCCATCCTCAGTCCGAAGGGGACACAAATTGAACACGATTCTGGAGTGATTCTGCCCTTCTGCCGAGGTGCTGAAGAGCGTGTACTTCCGTCTCCATGACTGAGTGAGGTCCCACAGCAGCAGCTCACCTCTGAGAGAACAAGACCACATCTCTTACCAGCCAGTCAGATTGCAGTTGTCTAGCCAGGTCTGGAACTTCAGTGGTAGAATAATGTGATGAATACTCCCTTGGTCACTTGAAAGACCGAAGTATGGCCGACAAGAAAGCACATCCTCTTCTCAGCTCAAGAATCAGGAAGAAGCTACCATGGGGAATATTCTTCCAGAATCTACAAGTGAGCCGATCAGTTCCTGACACACCTTTCAACTAGCTTCAACTGTCAGTCCCAACAGCCACACTTTGTTTTACAAATTCATTGTGTGCCCAAATGGAACTGTTTTGCCTGGTGGTGGCAGCAGCAGCACAGGTCTTTAATCTCAGGACTCAGGAAACATAGGTGATGTCAGTGAGTTCCTGGTCTATATATCAAGTTCCAAAACAGCCAGTTAATCCTCCCTCCCCCACCCTGCTGGGCAAACAAAATAACAAAACAACCAAATAACAAAACAAAACCTGCATTGTTAGTAGTGTGCATATTTTTGAGCTCAGTTATTGAGAAGGCTGAGGCAGGAGGATCACAGTTTAAGGACAACTTTACTACAAAGTGAGAACCTTCAAAAATTAAACAAGGGCCAGGTATGGTGATGCACAGCCTTGATGGCATCACTGGTGAAGGAGAGGCAGGTGGACCTCTGTGAGTCTGAGACCACGCTGGTTGATAACAGAGTTCCAAGCTAGCTACAACTACATAGTGAAACCCTTTCCCAAAAAACAAAATCAACAACAAAAAAAGAAACCAAGAGGCTGGTGATGTGGCTGATGGGTAAAAATACTTGCCTCCAAGCCTGATCTGAGTCCTATCTCTGATCCATATGATGGAGAGAAAGTGATGTGGGATGTCTTTCTGTATGCTGTGAATTACCGCTGGATAAAGGAACTGTTTGGGCCTCTAGCAAGCCAGCTTATAGACAGGTGGGAATTTCAAGCATAGATAAAGGAGGAGGGTTGAGTCAGACAAAGTCACTGAGAGCTGACCCCAAGAAAGCAAGATGTAAAAGTACAAGTAAGTCCCGAGCCACATTGTAAGACACAGATTAATAGAAATGGGTTAAGATGCAAGAGCTAGCTGATAATGAGCCTAAGCCATAAGCCAAACAGCATGTAATTAATATAAGACTTTGTGTGATTATTTGGGACCAAGCAGCTGTGGGTGGTCTGGACCTCAGGGCTAGGCTGGGCCAGAAACTTCTTACCACAAGAACCAATTCCTAAAAGCTGTCCCCTCAACTCCACACACATGCCATGGCATACATGAGCAAACACACACAATAACTAAGTCTGAAATATCTTCAACAAAGCAAAGAAAATATGCTCTCTTTACTCTTGTCTACAGGAAGTTAGCAGAAGGAAGGATACTTGTGTGCATTTACTCTTGAAACTTCCACGTATAGGGCTACCATTTTAAGAAGTTTTTTGAGGCACTGGTAAGATGGCTCAGTAGTTAAGAGCACTGGCTGGGTTCAATTCCCAGCACCCACATGATAGCTCACAGCTGTCTCTAATTCCAATTCCAAGGAATCTAACACCCTCACACAGACATATATGGAGGCAAAACACCAATGCATATAAAAATAAATCTTTTAAAAAATGTTTTTTGAGTTGAGTCTTGTTATGTATCCCAGGCTAGCCTGAAGATCATTCTGCCTCAACCTCTATATTTAGCTTTAATTTATACGTCAACCAAAACTTGCAAAGTTTAAGATTTATCATTTTTGAGGTGGTAGATGTCAGGAGGGAATGCGGCTAACATTCTGGGCATTTTGTATGTGTTTTTCCATATTGTCTTATTTAAAAGCAAGGAACTAGCCTGTGAAATTCTTTCAGTGTCTTTGGCAAACAGGGGCAGCTTGGCACTGTGAAATACATATTTAGACTTTGCTCTCTTCTGGCATGTATCTATGAAACAGTATCTTTTGCACATTAAGCTGACATATGCAGCCTCAAGTAGCTTCAAGATGTGGGCTGATCACTCAGCAGACCCAGGCAGGATAGGGAAGTGACTTGCAGTCCCAGACCAATCTTAAGGAAGAGGAAGGATCTAAATAAGCTGGTCACTGATGGTTTCATCAATTACATGTATTTCATAAAACCCAAAGAAGGAATGGAGAGGCCTTCTCTCCCCCACATGCTGCCATGGGCATCTCAACTGCACCACTCGAACATTCTATAAACAGGTGAGTTTTATGAGTGGCTCAACCCAATAAACAAAACCAAGGAATCCTGGTTTACAGAGCAGCTCAAGTCAGACCACCTAGGGTTTTCAACTGGCGTTCGTGCATGAGAAAAGGTACCAAGCTGCATGGCTGACCAGGATGAGAGTGGGGGTTAGATTAAGGGTAAACAGTTAGCAAGTGATATGCCTGGGCCTTAGGCCGATCAGCCTAAAACTGTTGTAAGCATCTGTGTGTCTCTGCAGGTCTGTGGGTCTGTGGGTCTAAACCTTGAGGCTAGGCCCTAAAGTCGGGGCCAGAAACCTCTTACTACAGAGAGAGATAAATTACAATGCATTAAGCCTGGTTATTTCTCCATTTTCTTTTTTCCAAGACGGTATCTCTCTGTGTAGCCCTGGCTGTCCTGGAACTTGCTTTATTGATCACGCTGGCCTTAAACTTGAGATCTGCTTGTCTCTGCCTCTCAAGTGCTGGGATTAAAGGAGTATGAGACCTATTTCTCCATCTTCTGAACATACCTGAAAATTTACAAATCTGAACAGGAAAAGATTATTTATTAGAAAGCACAACCCCAAGACTTACCCAAAACAACTGGATACCAGCTGTGTTGGCTGGTTCTTGGGCCAATGAAGTGTCAACCAAAGACGTTCTTTAACTGTTGGGTCCACACCCCCTCCTCTTCTCTTCAGAAAGGGCAATTTCAAAACCATTATACCTATACATTAGAAGAAAGTCAATGTGCTCTCAAAACAGTGAAAGACCGACCGGAACCTCCTAAAATCCTCAACTCTATGGTTTACAAGCTGTTTGGTCGAGGAACAGTAAAACCTTGGGGGCTGGAGTGTTGACTCAATAACATGCTTGCCAGGTAAGCATGAAGACCTCAACTCAGGCACCCAGCACCCATTAAAAAGAAGTCTGCTGTAGTGGGAACGCAGACCCAGACAGATCCCCAGAGCTGGACAGCTGCTGCTAGTCTGAACCCACAACTGAGCTGCATGTTCAGGAAGATCCTGTCTTAAAACACAAGACTGAGACAAGTAACAAAAAACTCAGGCATGAAGAACTGAGGAAGACAGCCAGCATCACCTCCATACACTCGTGAGGTTAACCCCCATTAGGCCAAACTAATGTTTACAGGCTATCTTGAAAAATTAAAAGTATCTGGACTTTCATCTCCAGGAACCATATAAAAACCAGGCACGGTAGTATGTTCTTGTTCACGTGCTCAGGAGGCAGAGGCAGGCCTCTCTGGCTAACCAGCCTAGCTGACTTGTCAGGTTCCGTTAGGGAGAAATCCTGTTTTTAAATGGCACCTGAAGGTTACCCTTCGGCCTGCAGATGCTCGTGCACACAAATGAACATTAACACATGAGAGTATTTTTGTGTGGAAAATGAGCTCCTAATTAGAATGAGAACCTACTTCAGATTTTCAACAATTGCAGGACAGTAGAATTTTTCTAAATCGGTGGTTCTCTACTTTCCAAATCTGCGACCTTTTAATATGGCTCCTCATACTGTGATGACCCCCAACCATAAAATTATTTTCACTGCTACTTCACAATTGTAATTTTGCTACTGCTACAATTTAACGTAAATATCTAATATGCAATCCCTGTGAAAGGGTCATCTGACCTCAAAGGGGTTTCGACCCACAGTCCTAGTTGGCTATAACTCTACTGGGGGCAAATTTGACAGCTGACAAGTTGTATTGGAGAAACCTCCACCAGTACTGATCCGGAGGGTTGAACTGTTCACTGGAACCACAAGCATA
Source organism: Phyllotis vaccarum (assembly GCA_033318265.1). Lineage (NCBI taxonomy): Eukaryota > Metazoa > Chordata > Mammalia > Rodentia > Cricetidae > Phyllotis > Phyllotis vaccarum. The sequence goes on along the minus strand of JARWLC010000003.1, from coordinate 23,643,331 downwards.
GCATTAAAAACACACATGCCAGGTCTACATTCAGAAATCGGTTTCAGGAGATTTCAAGTGGAGTCCAGAAGACTGCACTTTCCAGCACTCTACAGCAGATCTTCTTTACAGGGATCCCCAGGTGTCCTGGGATCCCCAATTAGGTGTATGTGTGTTTAGATTAATTTGAACAAAATGAGATCCTGGCAATATAGCTCAGTGGTCAAAGTGCTTGCCACACAAATCTGATGATCTGAGTCTGACCCCTAAAACCTACATAAATGTATGAAGAGAAAATCAACTCCAGAGCTGCCTTTGACCCTCATGTGCACATACCCTCTGCCTAACAGCAATAAATAAAAATGTGAAGACAATGTGAACGTAGAAAGCTTGATCATCTGACAGTACACATGCTGGGTCTGTATCATCTGCTCTAGGAGCTACAACTTGGATTTTCTCCACTGTTAAGAGTCAAGGAAAGCCCATTACTCCTGTTCTTACAGTAAAGATCTTGCTCTCAGATGGGTTTCTGTGAGTCCGAGGCCACCTTAATCTACATAGCAAGTTCTAGGACAGCCTTGCGCTATATGGCAGGCATAGCTCCTTCAGTTAAAGCAGGGGTCCTTTCTGGAGGGCACCAAGAAACAGACACAAGGCCAGATGTCCAGGACAGAGAGCTCTAACAGGATACAAGGGACAACAACTTTCTGGTAACAGGGTTTGGACAGACAATATTCTTGGAATAAGAAGAAACAAGTATCTAACTCTACTGTAGCAGTACAGGCTCTGTGACCAAAGACACAATGAGGCAGAATACCGGAAACCTGTGAAGAGGCTCTCAATGAGGTATTATCTAGATTAGTTTGGCTTTTGAGCATGTCTGTGGGGACTGTCTTGACTGCCAAGAGATATAGGAAGGCCCAACCCACTTTGGGATGTACTCTTGGATAGGTGGTACTAGGCTGTACAGAAAGCCAGCTAAGCATAAGCCAGAGAGTGAGCCATCATGTGGCATTCCCCCACTGGACAGTTTCTGCTTCGAATTTCTGCCTTGACGATAGACTGCAACCTATAAGTGGAAGTAAAACCCTTCCTTCCCTAAACTACTTATGGTCTGGGTTTTATCAAGAGCTACAGAAAGCTAGAATACAGCCTATAAATGGGTGGTGCCACCTTGGGTCCTTGGGTTTAGATCCTGAGCTGTGTCAGAGTAGAGAAAGCCAAGTAGCAGCTGTACATGCACTGCCCCCCTCAACTGTGGACATTACCAGCTGCTTCAAATTCATTCTGACTTCTGAAAAACAATGGACTATGGGGGCTGGAGAAAAAGGCCTCATCAGTTAAGAGGACTTGTTGCTTTTCTAGAAATGCCAGGTTCAGTTTCCAGCACACACATGGTGACCAAGAACAGTTTATAACTCCAGTTCCTAGAGGATCCAATGCCCTCTTCTGGCCTCCACAAACATGTGCACAGTACATAGATATGTGTGTGCAAAACACCCATACACATAAAAGAAAAGAAAATCAATCTTTAAAATAACAATAAAATGATGGGCTAAGACCTGGAATTAATCTGAATACACTCTTACTCCCTTCAAGGTGGTTTGTTGTGGTGTCTTAGCCACAGAATGAACGAAGGACAAACAGTAGGGTCAGCCTTACCCCGTCCTCGGGAACAGCTCCAGATTCGAATGGTCTGATCCTTGCTTCCTGTGGCTAAGTAGCAGCCTTTTGTAAGGGGGGTTTCTGCTATCAGTTTCCCATTGGGAATGTCAGGTTCTTCTAGAAAGAGATGGTGATTTTATGTTTAATTTACATTGAACACAAACTTGTGATTAAAAAAAAAAGGTTACTTCCCAAAACCCAGCTCGCTCTCTCCCTTTTCTAGTCTGATCTGTGAGGCTCAAGTTTTACATATACTCCACAGTTGCAATCCTACACTTAGTTCTTTAGGTCTACAGAGAACAGAACTTTCTTTGATCATCTTACCCGAGTTTTCCTCTTGGTTTATGGATAAACAGTCTTCACCAGATAGAGGACACCAGGCTATGGAGTGGATTTCATCATCGTGACCACGAAGCCTGTGAACGACTTCTCCCTTCTTACTGATGTCAATGATAATTACTATACCATCCTTGTAACTGAAAAACAAATTAGAAATATTGCAGGGCCTGCAGATTCACACTGCTGAGCCTCTCACCTTTCCGAGCTCTAACCCAAGCAGCATAGTTTTCCCCTTTCTTCCTGCCTTTCAGAGGCCAGCTCAAATCCTATGCATGCTTCATCTGAGACTCAATTCTACTCTTTTCTCTGAAGACTCCCTTCCCACTGTTCCCTACCTCAACATATTTGCTTAATGTAATGTTGGGAACTGAACTCAGGACTCTGTATATGCTAGAAAAGCACTCTATCAGAGGAGCTACATCTTTAGCTACACAACTGATACTGCTTTCCAACTACAAACCTAACAAGAACTATCACACTGCATGGTGGTTTGAAGACTTGTTTGAATGCTTGGCCCACAGGGAATGACACTATTTGAAGCTGTGGTCTTGGCGGAGGAGGTGCGTCACTGGGGGCAGGGGCTTGGAGGTCTCAGATGCTCGAGCCACCCCCATGTGGCAGTCTCTCATTGCTGCCCCCAGAACAGGATGTAGAACCCTTAGCTTTCTCCAGCACCATGTCTCCCTGCACACCATCATGTTTCCCCGCCATGAGGGTAATGGACTAACCCTCTGTAACTATAAACAAACCAGCCCCGACTGAATGTTTTCTAAGGTCATGGTATTTCTCTACACCAACAGAAACCCTAAGACATACTGTACCTTAGAGCTTTATATGTCCTGATTGAGAAGAGCCTGAGAAATTCTAATAGCTTTTTAAAAAGGGAATTATTTTGAACACTACTATCTACTGAGGGTTGGAGAGATGGTTCGGAAGTTAAGAGCACTGGCCCCAAAAGCCCCAACATACACAAGGTGGCTCACAACCAACTGTCACTCATCCCAGAGGATCTGATGCCCTTTTCTGGCTTCCCACGAACTGCAAGCACATGATGCACAAACATATACAGGCAAAATGTCCATACATATTAAAAACAAACAAACAAAAGCCAACCAGCCAACAAATCTTAAACCAGTGGTCTCCTAAAACCATCAGAAAACAAATATTTACATTAAGATTCATAACAGTAGCAAAATTAGTCATGAAATAGCAGTAAAAACCAATTTTATGGCTGGGGGTCTCCACAGCATGAGGAACTGTATTAAAGCATTAGGAAGGTTGGGAACCACTGCCTTAAAGTATCTACTACCTGGCTTAAGGAAAAAAAAATATTAACCACCAAAACAGCTTATACCTCCCCCTACCAAATTTCTGCTTTGCTTTCTGAGGTAGCCTGTGTTTCTGATTTGTACTCTAGCATCCCTAGCCTTTCTTCACAGATGTTCCCAAGTAAGACACAATTTTACTTTGTACATCCAAAAGCTTCACAAATGGTATCATGAAGCTGGCTTTCTTTATCTGTCCTGTTTGGGAGGTAGGTGTTAGGATATAGTTCAGGTATGTGGTGCCAGACCCAGAGCAGAGTCACCTGACACCCTGGAGTCAATGCCACAGCCAAGGACTGTATAAGTCAGTCAAGAGAGAAAGAACAATTCGCTAACATTCAGAAGGTGATACAAAAATTAGATGGAAAGAGGAAAGAACACAGTAGCATCATGGTGGGGGGGGGTGGAGGAAAGCTTGGACCTAGAGATCCCATGACACCAGGCTGCAGGCTGCTTCTGAGGAAGGAGGCACACAAGGCCAGGAGAACCAAAGGCAGGACCATACGTCAACCAAACATCAACCGACAGCACAGTTCATGGTACTCACCCAATGGCCACTAAATCTTCATGGTGAGGCGAACAGGTAAGACAGAAGATGGTCCTGGGCTCCGTGAAGAGGTGCTGGCTGTCATTTCTGTTAAGCCAGTAACAGAAAACAACTCCTTTTTCATCCCCAGAGACTATTAAGTCCTTAACCGTTGGAGACCAATGCAGTGCTGATATTGTGTGCTTCAAACAAAGCAAAGCCAGATGAGTCTCCTCTGCCAATGCTGTACTATAGACCAGCCTAATGTTAGGCACATTACAGGCACTTAAGAAATGAGCTATAACTACCTGTAGAGTAATATATTAAATCTAAACTGAGAATCCTTTGTGCTTTTGAGACATTCTCATTCTGTAGTCCAGGATGACCTGGAACTCAGAGCGATCCTCCTGTCTCAGTCTCCTGAGTATGAGGATTGCAGCCATGAACCACTGTGCCTGGCTTTCAGGACAGACAGGGACAGACAGAAACACACACACACACACACACTTTATTTCTGTGTGCTTGTGCAAACTCATGCCTTTTGTTTGAGGAGGACACTGAGCTCCCTTACATGGGTGACAGGAATCGAACTTGGGTCCTTTGGAAGAACAAGAAGCAACTCTCGCCTGCTCAACACTTTCTTGAGCCCCTAAGCTCTCTTCCTTTCTTTTTTATTCTTCTGTGGAGTGTGCAGTCAGAAGACTGCTCATGAAGCCAGTACTCTCCTACTTCATGTGGGTCCCAAGATTAAACTACTCAGAGCCGAGAGGTGACTCAGTAGTTAAGAGCACTTGCTCCCAGCACCCAGGGGACAGCCAACAACCTAGAGTAGGTTTCTCTTCCTCATCACCACAGACATCAGGCACATAGGCCAAACACTCAAACACATACAAAATAAAATTAAAGAAAACAAAACATCAGAACTCAGGTCACCAGGCTTATAGACAAGCACTCTGACCTGTAAAGTCATCTTATCTGCCCAGGTGTTTATTTTATATAAACCTATTGACTCTGTTAGACTTTGTAGGTCAACTATATGTAGCCATACCTTAGAATTACTTTCATAATAGGTAGTATAGGTAACTAGTGGTCTATCTGCACCCCCACCCCCTAGGATCTCCCCAGCTCTTTGTGTATGCCAGGCAAGCATTCTACTGCCTGAGTTACATCCCCTACCTTAAACTGCAGCTTTAAAAAGAGGTTTTGGAAGACCTTCCAACGCATCTAACGAGTGAACACATAACTAACTTCCTTCACTCGGATGAGACACATTGTATTCTTGAGGACTCAGGATAAACATTACCTGATGGAGTGAATGCTCTGTCACCACTGCCTTGGTCTCTACATTCCAGATTTTCACAGTCCCATCATCTGAGCTGGTGGCACAGAGATTGTATTGTCCAGGGTGATGAGAAAAACTGAAGCCGGATACTCTCTCGGTGTGTCCCACTAACTCTCCTACAACTGCAATAAAACCAGAGTTATTTAACCAAACCATCATCCAGACAAGCAGAGGAACAGGAGTCACTTAACACAAGTGGAATAAAAACATCCATAAATTCACAACAGAAACGCCAGGTGCCTATACCTGGGGATTTCACACAGGTTCACCTCAGTATTCTCATTAAGTCCTTTGTTGGGCCAAGTTCACAGGCTGAGGACCAGTCCTAGTCCACAGGTGAACGTGAAAGTCATTTTTACTTCATCTTGCCACCGGTCATAAAGAATAGAGTAAGCTGCTATTTCATAACACTGGGCATAATCAAACCCTGGGTTTTGTTTGCTTCATTTTCTTTTGTGTCAGGATCTTGCTCTGCCCTGGATGGCCTGGAACTCACTTATAATATAGACTACGCTGGCTTTGAACGTACGGCAATTCTCCAACCTCAGCCTCCGAAGTAGCTGGGATCACAGACAAGCATCATCGCATCTGGCCCAAATTCACACTGCATTCATCCTACAGAAATCAGCAGCCGGTATACCCAGTGAGAGCAACAGCCCCCACCCCAGGGGGCGTCCCAGGGGCCAGCGGGCCCTAGGCAAGGGACTTCCTCCCTTGCCGGGAGCGCGGTAAACTCCCCAGGCTAGCCAAGGCCAATCCCTCCAAGCGTACGGTCCCACGTGCGCCCGCGGTAGGAGCCGGCGACCTACAAGCCCTGGAGAGCAAGGCGGAAAAGAGTGCGCCGGCCCGTGGGGGGCTCACCTCGAAACGGGGGCGCCCCTGGGCTCGCGCCCGCGCCCGGGCCCACGCGAACGAGGAAGACGGAGGTCCGCGCAGCGAAGCCAAAGATGCCTCCGGGCGCCGCATCGCTGCAGCGCGCGCAGTACCAGTTGGGGGACGGCGGCAGCGTCCGCGGCTCCGGTTTCATCTCCGCGGCCGCCGAAGCTCAGGCGAGCAGCTCCGGTGGGGTGGTTCGTAACCGCGGCGTGTAGCGGGAGGGGGCGGGACCGAATTGAACCCCGCCCTTGAAGGCGGGCGCTACGGAGCGCGCCGAGGTTCACGCCGCGTTCTCGCTTGCGTGCGCCGCCGGGATTGAATTCAAGGCCCTGAGGTTAAGCATTTTCCTTAATTAAGGGTTTAGACCCATAAAACCCGCCAACCACTACGGTTTAGTATTCAGGGCAGTTCATTATCCCAATCCAATTTCTTTTTAAAGATACATAATGGCGTACTTACTTATCTAAATGCTAAATGTACTTACCTAAATACTAAAATATTTATCTAGATACTAAAAGAAGCGGAGGCAAGAGGATCGCTGTGAACTTCAGGCCAGGCAGCCTGGGCTGCAGTGTGAGAACCTGTCCAAAAAAAAAAAAAAAAAAAAAAAAAAGGATCAGGAATCAGAAAGAGCAGGAAGAATTTCTGACTGGATTCTCGGTATTCAAAGATTAAAGAGCCTCCTCCTGCTTGATGGAGTGCAGATGTTGTGAAGAGAACTGGGTGTGTCTTGTGGTCTGGAGGTTAAAAAAGGAGAATGGAAGTCTCCTTACAACTCAAACATGAGCAACATGCTCAGATTCTGCCGTACTTCTGCATTGCTGTTTGCCCTTTCTGAAAGCGGTTTGAAAACTTGCTGTGTCCATCATGAGTAGAGAGCTCTTACATAGGCTAGCATGGTCTACGGGCACTAAATTTGGAGGCACCTGGACCCACACTGATCACTATTTTTGCCAAGTAGCTCAGGTCAAATCTGTCTCATATTTCTCACTTAATAATACGTGCCTTGTTGGATTGCTGGACTAAATGAGATATTATAAAATGCAGATATCTATGGTGGCAGGTGCACACAAAAGTATTAGCTCATCTCTCAGTCAACCTGGAACTTGCTTTGTAGACCAGATTGGCATTGATTCACAGAGATCTTCTTGCCTCTGCACTCCTGAGTGTTGGGATTAAAGGTGTGGGCCACCGTGCTGAGCCTTTTGGTTTTTTGAGTTTTCTCAGTAATGTTCACAAACTTTATGTAAGAAGAGTCATCTTTCCTTCCTCCTTTATCTTTTTTCTTTTTCCCTATTTTTTTTTTTTAAGATTTACTATGTATCAACATTCTGCCTCCATGTCAGCAGACGAGGGCACCAGATCTCACCACAGATGGCTGTGAACCACCATGTGGTTGGTGAGAATTGAACTCAGGTCCTCTAGAAGAGCAGCCAGTGCTCTTAACCACTGAGCCACCTCCCTAGTCCCCCTTCCCTCTTATTTCTTTGTTTTCTATCTCTCTCTCTCCCTTTTTCTTTCTTGATAGGGTCTCATTATGTAGTTCTGGATGGCCTGAAATTTGCAGTCCAGGGTTATCTTGTGATCTTCTTGCTTCAGCCTCTTGTATGTTGAGATTACAAACGCTCTACCACGCCAGGCTTCTTTCCTTTAAAAGCCTGTGTATCATAGTGTGTCCTTGCACTCACAATTCGTTAACACTAGTCTCCTACATGCTGATGTTACAATCATTTCTGACAAAACAATGAGGCCCACTGGGGACATACTTTGGTGAACCAGCCTGGCTCCATTTTAGGCTTAAAAGCCATCTTATAGTGAAGACAAACCAAGTTCCTTCTTGTTTAGGATTAAATCTCTGTTTCCCACGAATTGGGCTATGCCCCATCTTAATTACAGACGGCTCTGTATTGCCTGTTCCAGGAAAGGACAACCATACCTTTGTTTCCAAATCATCTTGCAACCCTACCTTTCTTGCAAAAGGTTGTTACGGCTACATGTTTATTATGACTACCTTACTAGGACCACCTTGCAATCATGCCTTTATTTCAGGAGTTATGACTAACTTATTATGCTTGTGTCCTGCTCCTGTAACTCCACGTATTTTGCCAGCCAAACCCCTCCGTTTGGAAGCCCTCAACCCCTGAGCTAAAATAACAGTGTTTACCTCACATCCAATGCTGACCTCTCGAACTCTGCCTTAGGTGGAGGTAGCTCGTGTACACGAATTAAAAAAGCTTGCCTTAATTAATTTCTTGGTTTAATTAATTTGGCCATGATAATTTGGGTGGGTTGCCTTTCTCCTTGTATCTTTCTCTGGCCTCGAATCTTTGGGATTAACAGGTTGCCCTGCGCTTTCATGCTGTTTATGAGTGAGACCACAGGTTTTCTGAATCTAGGTGGATTTCTATGGAAACCCACTGATTTTTCAGTCTTTATGAGGTCATTCACTCGCAAAGCTGGTCTGCCCAGACTTTAAGCGTGAACCGTGCATTCTAGGTCTCCATGACAACACATTCAGAACTTCCCCGCTTGGGGGCGGCTGCCTCGGACTGCGCATGCGTGTAGTCAGCACTCGCTTGAACTCCGGGGCTTCCGTAGGACCAGACATGGCGGCAGCCTTGTTGCGCGAGTTGGGTAAGGCTTAAGGCTTTCCTTGAGTTTGGGGACGGGGAGACAGTGAGAATCAGAGTTGACAGCTCGTATTCATGTTGCAGGTGCACTGTGGTTACCTAACCTGGGGATCCGGGCAACTCAGACGCCGAGGTAAGTGTCCTGCCCAGACTGCGCCGGGTCTGCATTCCCTCACAGGGCGCTTGTGTGTCAGGCTGTGCTTTAGGCTACACAGAGTTACTGGGCTTTGTAACGCTGTGAGGACTGTTGCACCTCTCAGTGTTTTCTGAAAGCCTCTTTCTATTTTCTGGCTGCAACTCGACTCTTCCACATCCTGACTTACTATCTGGGTAAGGACTGTTTGGAGAGTTTTGCCTGACAGTGTGCTGAAAGCGCTTTCTGGGTTGTCTCTCAGCGCCTCAGGAAACTGCAGTTTTGAACCTTTTGCTCTGCAGAGCGTTCTGGAGCCTTTCGAGAAAAGATTTTTATTTTTGTTTGCTTGTGAGTCTCTCTACATGGGTCAGGCAGGCCTCCACCTCCCAGTCATAGGTTGGGATCCTAGGCCGCGCAACATTGTGCCAGGGGCAAACGTTCTTGTGTAGAAGTTGAGGATTGCAGTTGAGTTAGCACTGGTGTGGAGCCATAGGGTATTCAGGAAGTTTTGATTGCATATATAGTACTTGTAAATTAATTGCTTTGTTTAGAGTAAAATTTTCATTTAATTATGGTATTTTAGTACTTGCTTTGATTAAGTTGAAGACCCATTTGAGTCTGGAGAATGTTGTAAGTATTTATAAAACTTTGCCATTATTAATTCATGACACTTAATTTACCAATCATTATATTTAATTTGCCAAATCTGTATTGAGGATTTAAGAAGTGGAAGGCACTGCTGCATGAAGGGAACTCGGAAGATATGTACCTCACTCTGACGAAATCTTGTTTAATAGTTTATCATAGTGGCTTCTTAGAAGAAAGATTGAAGTCAGAGTTGAGCGGGTTCATGGTCTGTCATCCTGTTGTGAGTAATGATATAAAAAAAGTTAGAGGTTTTAGAGTGATGGTCACATTATTCCTTCTTACACATACAAAAACCAAAGCTCAAAGAAGTGACAATGTACTCCCTGGTTTTAATGATGGAGAAATGTAAGCACTCATGATTCATACTGGAGAAGGAAGTTTGAAGCTGGGTGCTGTAAGGTCTAGAGATCACAAGCTTATTTGGAGGGAAAACAGGACGGATAACTGTTCAGTGGGCCTCATTGTCAATAATCCTGGCCATCAATGCTGTGCTGTATCCGATGCTGCTGGTTGTGATGCATTAATTAGTCATCAAAGAATAACTAAATGAAGTTTATTTTACTCTCCTATGATGTAAAATCATATCTGTAATTTACTAAGAGGCCTAACTGTCAGGTTAAGCGTTTTATTAGCAGTATTGCATTTACCCTATCTCATTATGCCTTTAAATATATTTAGCTATGCATTTAATCCCAACACTCAGGATGCAGAAGCAGGCAGATCTCTGTGACTTTGAGGCCACCCTGTTCTACAAAGAGAGTTTCAGGACAGCCAGGCCTGTTACACAGAGAAGCGCGCGGGCGTGTGTGTGTGTGTGTGTGTGTGTGTGTGTGTGTGTGTGTGTGTGTGTGTGTGTGTGTGTGTGTGTGTGTGTGTGTGTGTTTTAACTGCCTGGCGTGTGTGTGTGTGTGTGTGTGTGTGTGTGTGTGTGTGTGTGTGTGTGTGTGTGTGTGTTTTAACTGCCTGCAGGTATTACCTTTACTAATGCTAGGGTTGTCCCATTTTGGCCTGTGGGGTTGACCATAAGTGCCTCCTAAGCCCCTTTCATATGTTTCTGTGGTCTGTACTAGCTTGCTTGGTTTGTGATCTGGCAAACTAGTTTTTACTTGTCTTGCGTACTTTCTGCTTAGGATCTTGTAACAAGCAACTGCCTTCAGAAGTTTGGTTCTTTATAGTAGGAAATGGTATTTCAAGAATATAGTCTGGGGACTAGGGTGCTCCTGGCTTCGAGGTGGGTCATTTACTGTAGGAAATTTCAATCCTCTTATGTAGGTATCTGCTGGCTCCCCATACCAAGACTCAGTTATCAGTGACACTGAGGAAGACATAGAATAGAAAGATATCATCATGGAGCCTGGAGGGATGGCTCAGCAGTTACAGCACTGGCTGCTCTTCCAGAGGACCTTCCAATTTCCACTACTACATGTTGGCTAGTAATGAAAAAAAAAAAAAATCTCCGGTAACTGAGAGAATTATTTATTAAGAGGGTTCTATTGGGAAGCAACTTACCTACACATAGTAAAACAAAACTCAATCTCCGAGTTGCCAGAAGGCTGTATACTGACTGATCCATGCTGTTGTCACCACCCGACCGGGCTTCTTCATCATCCAAGAGTGTGAGAGAGAAGGGGTTGCATAGGGTCACCCAGGATCTTAAACTGGCCTGTGCCCAGAGGCCATAGGTGTTCCCCACACTCAATAGTCAGGGTGGAAATACCTGTTCTCCACTATAGGCTAGCAACTATCTGTAATTCCAGGGGATCAGATGCCCTCTTTTGCCTTCCTTAGAGATAATGCATATTTGTGGAACAGACTTACATACATGCAAAATACTCATACACAAACAATAAAAGTAAGTGCTTATAAAATATATAAGTAGTGAACTGGGTTGGCTGTGGTGGCACATGCCTTTAATCCCAGCACTAGGGACACAGAGGCAGGCAGATCTCTGAATTTGAGATTAGTCTGGTCTTTAAAGACAGTTCTAGGGCAGCCAGGGCTGTTATATAGAGAAACACCATCTCAAAAACAAACAAATAAAACAGCCCCCCCAAAACCTGGACTTGTTGGTGAACACCTTTTATACTAGCACTAAGGAGGCAGAGGCAAGTGGATGTCTGTGAGTTCAAGGCCGATCTAGTCTATAGAGAGCTCCAGGACAGCCAGAGAGACCCTGACTCAAAAAAGCCACACACACAAAATTAAAATATATGAACAGTATATTTTACTATTTTTTGTTACTCATTTTTGTTACTCGTGTTTACTATATATTTGTTACTCATTTTTCTTACCTCAACAAAGAATTTTAGACTGGAGGACATACACATTCTTTACAGAAGGGGTCCCTGTGGTACTCAGGCAAAGAGATTGGAGCCAAGTGCTGGTGCACGCCTTTAGCACTTGGGAGGCAGAGGCAGGAGCTCCAGGTCAGCCAGAGTGACAGAGAAACTATCTTGAAACCACCCCCCCCCCCCCAAAAAAAAGGAGAGTTTGAAACTTTGTGTGGTGGTGGAAGAGCAATGACCCCAGAGGCTGTGCTGTAGTAGAGGAAGGCAGCAGTCCTGAGCCAGGGTGGCTGTAGCAAACTGTGGGGTAGATTTAGGCATTTTGGAAAAGATTTCTGATTGCTAATTGTTTTCACTTTCTTAAATAAGAAAGTGAGTGCAATAAATTTTGAATATAATAAATATTGCATTGCTGTGGTTCTTGGATGACCTGGAAAAGCCTGTCTGTTAGGGCTGTTGTTGTAGGATGAACCTTTCGGAATGGGTCCTAGTGGGGAGAAGTTAGGTCACTGGGGACCATGACTTTGAAGTGAGAAGATCCTCTGCATCCTTGCCATTCATTCTTAAGATGACAAAGTAGACCACCTTTGGTCTAGAGCAACAGGACCGAGTACCATGGGCAAGAACCTTTATCTGGGAGCCAATGAACCAATAAACCAGGCATTTGAGAGACTTAGTGACCATCCCTGGCAGGGAAGTTGAAGATGTACTCCAGTACATTGTTTCCCAAGAAGGGTTTATTTATTTATAGAGTGGTTGCTACTGGGGAAGACAGGAGGAAAAAATGAACATTTAGGGTGTGCAGGCCATGGAATAGTGACTTTAAAGTTTTCATCACCAAGTCTCAGTATGTTAATTGGCACCCCCAGTTACCTGTCTACTATATTTTTTTTTCCAAGTCAGGGTTTCTGGAACTCTGAACTAGGCAGGCCTCCACACAGATCTACCTGCCTCTGCTTTCCAAGGGCTGGGATTAAAGAGGGTGCCACCACCACCTGGCTTTCAATACTTGACCTTCACTGGTTGCATCAAGACTTTTCCTGTTGTCAGCTCTGTCTCTTTGCACAGGTGAGAGCTGTCTTTTTATGTGCAGTGGCACACAATCCTAGCACTTGGGAGGCAGAGTTAGGCAGATCTCTGTGAGCTTGAGGCTAGCCTGGTCTCCATAGTGCGTTCCAGGACAGCCAAGGCTACATAGTGAGACTGTTGAAGTCCTCTGCTGTCTCTCCCGTGCTGACTCTCTGTGTCCCTTAGTTTCACATTGTCTTGTAATTGTTTATCTCACATATTCAACAGAGCTGGGTAAGTCCACGGGTCACATAAGGAGTACATCCATTGTCTCTTCTTCCAGTTTTTTTTTTTTTTTAGGATTAAATGATTGGTGTTCACCTGTCAGGGCAAAGAGTGGCTTACTACCTTCTCACCATTTGGCTTACACAAGCTGCAAGTTCTCACCTTAGCCTCCAACTAGACTGGCTATGTGGTGTCTAGGTAAAGCCTTCTGTTAATGCACTCCCAGTTGTGAGCATGAAACTGATGTGGCTTCCAGAGCTGCAGAAAAGTTCCAAGTTTCCAATGTCTTACAGACTTCTTTCCTTTCAGAGTTTTGCCCCAGTTGTGTATCCACACAAGTGCTTCTCTTGACATTTCTCGAAAATGGGAGAAGAAAAATCATATTGTTTACCCACCACAACTGCCTGGTGAACCTCGGAGACCAGCAGTAAGTTTATGGGAAGAAGTAATCTTCTAATTTTTTTTTTTTTTTTCTTTTGAGTCAGGTCTTACACAGTGTAGGCTGGTATTGAATTCAACACTTAGCCCAGGCTGGCTTTCTTTATCTCTCAAGTACTGGAATGAAAGGTGTGCACTACTGTGCCTTGCCTGACCAGTACTTGTGTTTTTATGTGTCCAGCAGTGAGCTTTTGTTCCACAGTAAAGGGAAATTGTGTGCTAATTTTCATGTTCTAGTTAACGTGTGTGAGCGTACCAGATTGCCTCTGTAGCTTAGATAGCCAGAGCTGCTGTTTATTTGATGGCCTTTCAGTTTTCTGAGCTTACCTAAGGGCTTGAGATGCTGATTTGTGACTGAGTGAGGCTTTTTGGTGACTTTAATTTTGAATTTTATTTATTTATTTATTTTTGAGACAGAATTGTTGTAGACCTGGCTATTCTCACTATATTTCAGGCTGGCCTCAGACTCACAGACATCTGCTCGTCTCTTCATCCAGGGTGCTAGGACTAAGGTGTCCACCACCAGGTCTTGCTGATAAGTCACTGATAGCACATGAGTTGACACTAGTTGCCTTCACCATTGTGTGTTTGAGTATAAGCACAGTTACTGTTTTGTTTCTGTTTGTAACATACGAGCCTTTGAACCTCAGGCTTGTATTGAATCATTGGATGCCTATCAAAGATGTATCTACTTTTAGCTGCTCAGTACAAAATTATTATTTACATATGTCAAACTGTCAGAGTTATTCTAATCTGAGATGTAAAGCAACCTGCAGCTGTAAGTGAATCTGTGTGGTATGCATACGTATCTGCTAAAAAGTTAGGAGTTACCCATGAGCAGTTCCAGGACTCAAACCCAGGACTAGGCAAACTTTTTAACAACTGAGCCACAGTTCTAGCCATTTAATTAAAAAAAAGAAAAGTTAAGAAAATATATTTTTTTAAAGAAATTAAGTGGTGATAGGGTAATAGAGGAAGGTGGCCTTCAGAATCTTCAGGGAAGTTTGGGAGTGTATTAGTGTTTCTATTGCTGTGAAGAGACACTGGCCACAGCATCTCTTATAAAGGAAAAATGTAACTGGGGCAGGCTTACAGGTTCAGAGGTGTAGTCCGTTATTACCATGGGGGAAGCATGGTGGCCTGCAGGCAGACATGGTGCTGGAGAGGGAGCTGAGAGTCCTACATCCAGATTCTAGGGCAGCAGAAAGGGAGAGCCCCCGGGTCTGGCTTGACCTTCTGAAACCCCAAAGCCCACCCCAGTGACGTATTTTTTTCCAACAAGACTACACCTACTCTAAAAAGCCCACACATTCTAATCCTTTCAAATAATGCCAGTCCCTAAGAGTCTGGGGGTGGGGGTCAGCATTTTCATTCAGACCACCACAGGAGGCACCCAGGCTGGACTTGGACTCCCATGTCTGGCTTTCCCTCTGCATACAGGCTTTCAGGTCTTGAGCAGACCACTCCACTTGTCAGCTTCAGTTTATTAAAGGTTTGTAAGATGGCTTCTCTCCCTACACAACTTACTAAAAACTGTGGATTGCTCAGTAGTTACTTTAGTAAAGAATTACAGTTTCTGTTTCTTCCTTACTAATCTTTTAACATAATGAGACTTTACAAAAAAGAGCAAATTTTGTGTAAAAAGGAGAATCTCTAGAGTCTTGGTAGTATTTTGTTTCCTGTGGCAACAGTGTTGTCATTGGGCATAGAGTATAGGAGCTAATATTTATGTCACTGTCACTGATAAACCTCTTATTTTTCTTCTTTTTCTGCTTGCAAGGAAGTTTACCACTGTAGGAGACAAATAAAATACAGCAAGGACAAGATGTGGTATCTGGCAAAATTGGTAAGCTAACGTGACGGCTCTCACAGGATACGCAGGAGAAGAAGCTCTGTGTTTCCTCTGGAGACTTGAACATGGGATTATTATCTCTGCTTTCTCAACGAGCGTGGAGTGTTGTGTGTTGAGTCAGGTCATAAAGGAGGGTCATAAGGGAGACACTAAATCACAGTGGAGGTAGACACAGGAACAAGGGCAGCAGCGCTGGCAGCCAGAGCACCGGGGCACGTGTTTGCTCATCTGTAGTAGTCTTAATGCCGTGTCACAGTAGTTCTTAGGTGTTTATCTTGGAGGAGAAACCCCAGGACGCTGGCCTGCTTTACATGTTCTTGAGCATTCTTCATGGTGAGGAGGAGAAAGATGCAGCAATACAGAACCATTTATTCCGTGTGAGGATGATGAGTGTGCTCGGAATCAACCTGCCCTTCAGTTGTTTATGGCTTAGCAGCTCTGAGACTATTGTGCATACAACTGTTGGTTTTGCATTTACAGTGTGTAAGTTTAATTTTAACTAAAAGATAGGATCCTTCTTGAACTTTTTTTCTGTTTTGCTTGGGTTTGACTCACAGTTTGTGGAATTCTCATTGATTGTGTAGAGTCAAAGTGTCATTGTAGGGACATTCTTTTGAGGAGTTTATTCATCCATCTTTTCCTCTCTAGATACGAGGCATGTCCATTGATCAGGCTTTGGCTCAGTTGGAGTTCAGTGATAAGAAGGGAGCTCAGATAATTAAAGAGGTAAGACTTGATGGTTGGGAGAGATGGTCATCTTTAACCTGAATCTTGGATTCCCAAGATTTGTGCTATAAATATATTTTTTATGAGATATAGATTCAGGGCTCCCCATTTTCTTAAGTCCCTTTTCCTGAGAATAGTTGCTTTACAGACATTTTTCCTCAGATGCCTTTATATGCACCAGGCACTTTTTACTGTTGATGGTATGATTAGAAGTCTTTTAAAAATGACTTGAGCCTTATTTTGGAGTGGTGCTAAAGATTAAACGCGGCCTAGCATATGCTAGGGCCTCACTCTACCACTAAACTAACTGCACTAAACTAACTGCACTGCCGCCCCAGACTTGATATGGGTTTTGTTTTTCACATGAGTCTTTTCTGAGGGTTGGGGAGCCAACTTCCACAACAGGAACTTACGGTTTTGTGTAAGCAGTTGGACGGAAGAAGCCTTGGTGTGGCACTCAGGACACTTGGAAGCTTGTCATCTCTGATGCTTCTGTGGTCATCAGTTGTATTTGTACATAGTGGGTCCTAGGGTCTTCAACACCTTACTGGGCAGCAGTCCTAATGTGCTAGGCACTTGGCTGTTCCCTGTTTAGAAGGCTGAAGTCCCTGACTCAAATTTAGTGCTCCTTCCAATGACATGGCCTAGGATGTGAACTCCCCTCCCTTCCCTTCCAGAGCCTTGGGGGGGGGGGGCTACATTAGTTCTGAGGAACTGTTCCCTTTTTCTTGGCACAACCAGCATTAGATGCCTTTAAGCAGTTTACTGTGGCTGGAAACAGTGGCACATGCCCTTAATTCCAGCACTCGGAGACAGCCAGTTCCTGTGAGTTCCAGGGCAGCCAGAACTACAAAGCGAGCCCTTTTCTCAAAAAACAAGACAAAAACCCCCACCAATAAATAAGTAAATAAAAGTTCACTGTGAAGTGAAGGTTTGGTTAGGCATATTTTAGGCATAAGAAAAGATGAGATATTTAATCTCACTTTATTCAGAAACAGCTATATAAGCAGGCTTTTCTTGTTGTTTAAGGTCCTCTTAGAAGCACAAAGCATGGCAGTGAGGGACCATAATGTGGAATTCAGATCCAACTTATATGTAGGTAAGATTTTTTTCTTTCTATCTGCATCACTAGGATATATTTCATTTGATGCCAAGTTTGGTGAAAATGCTCTTTGATGTCAGAACACTTAGGGCAATCACTGTCTGGTAAGGACTTTCTTTAGCCCCTAACACTTCAGTGTTCCTCTGTCATGGGTGACAGATGTGCTAGCTTCTAGCTGCCTGTTCTCAGTAGAACTGAGGGCATGGATTCTTACCAGTGCTTATTACACAAAGGCTTCAGGACTGCCTCATGCTACCATCCTTGAGCTAACAGTAAAACTGACAAAGACCAAAAATTATCTAAAAGATGAATTAATTGTTGGTTTTGGTACACTATTAGTACCAGCACCCAGGAGGCAGAGGTAGGTGGCTCTGTGAGTTCAAGGCCAGCCTGGTCGACATGGTGATTTCCAGGACAGCGAGACTATCTCAGGATGGAGGTTGTTGTGGGTTGGAGATAGATAGGTGAATTGTCAGCTGGAAGGAGGTGAATGAAGGACTGCATGGGAATTTTAAGGGTCTTTTTATAACATGCCTCTGCCATAAGAGTGACTGAAATAGAGCCTTCTAGTCATCAGCGTGAAAGACCTGATGATCTATGAAAGAGAGAAGCACAGATAGACCAAAACACTGAATCATCCAGTCAATGGCAGACAAATGAATTACACACAGTTCTTAAGAGAAAAATATAAAATACATGAACAAAGGTTCAACATCCTCAGCCAGAGAGGGCAGTGGGACCCTTAAACAATCCTGGTGGGAATGTAAGCTAGTGCAGCCACTGTGGAAATCAGTATGAAGAGCTCTCAAAATCTAAAAACAGTCCAACCACATAGTGCAGCCACAGCTCTCCTAAGCACACATCCAAAGGACTTTGAGTCAGCACACCGCAGATACCTGCACACCCATGTTTATTGGAGCACTGTTCGAATATTCAAGGTATGTACATATGCTCATGCCACAGTATGCACCATAGCTTGCTTGCGGAGGTCAGAAGGCAGTTTTTGCAAAATCATATCTCTTTGCCCTTTATGTGAATTTCAAGGGCAAACTCAGGTTATCAGTCTTACATGGCAAGAGCTTTACCTACTGAGCCATATTGCCAACCCCATTCCTGTCTTTTACCTGAATGTTGGGGGTAGAATTTTTGTTTGCTTGCAGGGCCATATTCAA